>OY292526.1:10168713-10441053 GCA_958496365.1 Subacronicta megacephala
GCCGCGGCGCCGCCCCGCCCGCCACAGCCTCGCCGAGTTCCTGGAGCTGGATGACGCCGACCTCGTGGATGCACAGCGACCCTACCTCACTGGACATAACAGGTTGGTACTGTTTTTAGTAGCAGGCGCTACATATACAGGGTGGAAGGGACATCGACGCATTCGGACCTCCTTGCGTTGATATTTTTCGTCGGTTATTAAAAAAAAACAGCTGTTCCATACAATTTTGACCATGTAGAAAACAGTAGATTTTTGTTTTAATAACCAACGAAAAATATGGGGTCCAGAATCAGGACACTGAATTCATGGTAAGCGGTTATGCGTGTCCCTTCCACGCTGTATGTATACTTCTTCTTAACTAAATAATAACATTATGAAGATGTAGTTTTGTTTTGGTTTCTAATCAAGAAACAAATGATACAATTCCGAAAATTATTGGACTTATAAATGGCTACATTGTACTACTGATATAAGACTATGTTGTGCGATGTTTAGATCCATAAACAAAGGTGTGTGCAAAGGTTCATCAGTCGTTAATATAAAGTACCAGGATTATATTACCTATAGCTGGAATGCAGAAGATTATGAAATACTGATAAGCTATAACTGTATTGATGACTGCAAAGTCCAGAGTTCCTTAGTGGAGCTACAAATGCCATTTCGGCTAACGTGATACTACCATACTAAGCTGAGCTAAGCGTTTGACATGGTTGTCAAAATATATGAATTATACTTACGTACGTAGTCTTCAAATTACCTTCCACCCTACCAATAATAAATTGTCATTGCAGGTTGTACCACCATACAATCACATGTCTGCCAGTGTACCCGAAAGAGCTGGACATCGACTCGGAGAGCGAGACAGACCCACTGTGGCTGCAGCAGAAGACCATGATGATGATCGACGAGTTCACCGACGTAAACGAGGGGGAGAAGGAACTCATGAAGATGTGGAACCTCCACGTCATGAAGTACAACTACGTCGGCGACTGTCAGATACCGATCGCCTGCCAAATGTTCCTCCAGATGAGAGGCAAGGAACTCCTCGAGAAAAACTTATATAGAAACTTTGTTCTCCACATGTGTTCGCTGCACGACTTCGGGCTGTTGAGCCCGGTCGCGCTCTACCAGACCGTACAAATGCTCAACCAAATGCTGGCGGACAACGCCGAAGCCAAAGAGAAGATGCGCGAGTCACTGCGGGCGCAGCGCGAGCACTGGCACGCCGTCGGCAAGCACCAGCAGCCCGCGCTCAGCGAGCAGAAGCCTCCGCCCAACACCGCCAAGCTGAACAGCGTGGAGGCCTCGCCCTCCGTCCGCCGGAAAACCTCCAACCTCCAGAACGCCAACAGGATGGCCAGCTCCAGCGCCGGCTTCAACAAGGCGGCCAGTCCCGGCCCCAGCCACGCACTCGCCGACTCTAAACGGAAGATGTCGTCCGGGAGCATCCAGAGTCGCAAACGGTCCTCCATTTCCGAAAGAAAAAGCTCCGTATAGCGGACACTGAGCCCCTAATTTATTATGGACTGGCTTCTACGCCCGATGGTCGGCAAAAGTACAACCACTTAAAGTTTTATTTAAACTGGTGTGGGGATATCGCTCGGCTGTCGCGTTAGTGGATACGAGGCGATAGAGCAAATTTTGGTCTTTCACGTTTTATGCATAATTTTAATGTTGACGCCATATCAAGTGAAAACCGTCATTTTATTAACAAAATTGTCCCTTGTGATTAAAATTCGTTACTGCCCAGTTTATGATAATGTCTTAGTTGTAAGTTAGTTGATGTCCATGAAATGGATGACAATAGTTAAGTTACTAAATTATGACGTACGATACTTTTCCTCTTGTTCTGATGTTTGATCTCATGAGGTCAACGCCGGCGCTGCTGTCCGGCGCACTGATTGTAGCATGTCGCGATTTTCTGTGATTTATCACTTCGAAACATTAGCACAATAACAGTTGATGTTAAGAACTACTCTTCCTTAGACTGAACGCACTCTATGAGAACCTTGCCACAGTATTTTAGTCCTTATAACATTATAATAGTAAATTATTATAGTCAAATGCATTATGGCATAGAACAATTTATAATAACAGTAACTTGTTTAATTCGGAAGACGTTAAAAGCATTCACTAGTTCCTGGAGTTTCAAAAATACGGAAATCTATTAATTATAGACCAAAAAATATTACATTTTAATAAAAAGGTTACAAAAATAAGTTCAGATTTAACATAGGACAATGCGCAACAATAAAATAAGATTACAATTGGAAGATATGCTCTTCAAGTAGTCTTTAGACAAATATACAAATTCGCGTGAACAGTTGCAGACCATAGTAACTGGATAATCGTAATCAGACTGATTGATACATACAATAACCACATTCAATTGTGGAAATATGTCTAGCTTAATTATTTAATTAGGATATAATTGAAACAGGAAATTGAAATAATGATTGGTAATGGAAGAATATTGTATAGTGTTTGTTTTGGCATGAATTTCTACAAAAGACTGCAGGGTTGCAATGCCTTACACCGATTCGTCTCTTTACTCTGACGTGGTTCTCACACAAAATAAATGATCTTAGGTATATCATCAAAGTGTTCACAATTATGATTAAGTGAAATCAATTAATATCTGTATTTTATCAACTCATGATGTTTATCATATTTCCGTACTAGACTAGTAATAATATTATACGATAAACACTCAATATTTTTACCTTTTAGTTCATTATTCCATTTTGCAATGCTGATTTGAATAACACTATTTTGTTATTTTATATTGTTCCATTTTCAGTAATGTTCAGTTACAGTACTTTATGAATTGAAATATAACAATTATTTTCAAAACTTGTTTTATTGGCCATAACTATTTATAAAAGTTCAACAAGAGTGTCTAAATAGGTCACAAATGATAGAGTTTGCATAGTCACAGTTAACTCATAGCTGAAAAAAATATTAAAATTAGAACTGTCAAGGGTAACCAAATAAAGAGAAAAATGGAAAGCCATTTGACAAAGTTCACAAACTGAAATTTGTTGTTAAATATGTCACATTCGAGGAATGCACACAAATTATCTGATAAAAGTAGAACCGATATTCAGGCAAACGGCAGAAATGAGGACGAAGGTAAGTAGTCGCACCACACCTCGTATATTGTTGTGTTCATAAATGTCAAGTGAATGACGGTAATGTTTATTTCTAGGAGAAGTTATAAGTTGTAACGCCACTGAGAGCTGCACGTACGCTGGTGTGTAACTATGTCTGCTAAATACACTGACGCGCAATTTAAGCAAAAGGAGCTGTGCACGGATATGCGAAACATGCGATATTTCAGATAAGAAAAGTGAAAGTAAAAGACGCGCGCCCTACTGAGCCTCTGTAACTAGCACTAGAGGCACCATTCTTGATCCGTTTCCGCTCGGTGACATTTGCTTAAATTGCGCCCTACAACGCAGTTTTCCAAATCGTAATATTCAAATTTTCGTTCCAGTTACTGTTTCAAAGAAACCATCCCCCTCGACCGAGGAAGGTGCCTTGTTTTCTGGACAAAAGTCATTCATAAGTATACATTCAACCGACCAGTTGTGTCAAGTGGCCGACGCGGACAACCCATCGAACCTCGAAGAGTGCAACTTGGAAGTTCTCAGTCTTAACGAAGTGTTCCCTTCGACGTCAGAAGAGAGCCTCTCTAACGAAGATGATTCACCCGTTCAGAGAAAGCAGAAAAATGTCAATAAAAATAAGGCAACAATACAAAAGAGTCAATCGGAAAACGCAGAAAAATCGTCTTACATGCCGACAAACAGTAAGTCGTCGACTGGCTCGAGGCAGAAGGAACCCGTTGAAGGACAAGCTTCAGTGTATTCCGACTTCGACATACCTAAAAATACACTGTATGTTGTTGGTAGCAACCCCGGGGAACCGAAAATGTCGTATCCAGATCCCCCAAAGAAAATATCAAAGACGGTATCTAAGTCATGTGAATTTACATACATAGCAAAAGAACCTAGTTTCGGTACATTGTGTGGACCAGTCCACTTTTAGAAACCCGGCGTGATACATACAGCACGTAGTCACTTCAGCTCTACTTACTCTTTCCGTCATAGGCGCGAACTGTAGCAGCTTTAACTGTTGCAAAGTATTTCGATTGGCAAGTTAACCGGTTATCCTTGCCCGCCGAAGACTCGATTGTTAGTGGTAGGGTGCTCGTTAACTCCTATTGTGGTCGTTTTTCAGATGAAAAAGTTTCTACGCAACATAGATAAGCACAAGAACGAGCAGAACATCAAAAGTAGCGAGAAAGCTATCAGTAAGCTAACGACGATGCGCGGCATCCTCAAGGACGGACGCTGTGGGCCCGAATGTACCGGGGACTCATCCGTGCAGGGCGCCGAAGAATATAATGCTGGTAATTAAATTCAAACGTAGTTTATTAATAGTTATTAGGAAGTGTCCCTGTTCTACAAGAGGTACTGCGCTGTTCATGACGAATGGCGCGAATGACAAAGGTCAAGGGAAGCCGAGTGCTGTTTTTAATCGGCACGAGTCCGACAACCTGCAGCGTTCCCATGCGGCGAACGATCCCTAAGGATTTTCCATACTATAATTTTTTTATTGGTAGTTCTCGATCTAGGTGTATAGAATTTATAACTGGCCATAAGGTTGAACCCTGGGAAACACCAGGCTGCCTTTTATTTGATACGAAAAGTTTTTTTTTATGCGATAGCTCGGCAAACGAGCATCCTGATGGTAAGTAGTCACCGCCGCCTGCAAAACCAAAGGAGTTGCAAATGCGTTGTGGAATTTGTTTAGGGAAAGTGAGGGGAAGAAGAAAATGAGAAGGAAGGGGACTGAGGAAGGAATTGGGCCTCCGGCCCTCTCGCTCACCGAACGAACCGCAGTAGCGAAATGCTACTAACGCTACGGATGTCGGTCTTCTGCAAGTGTTGTACTTCCTAGGTCAAGCCGGCCCATTCATGCTGCGAACAGCGTGGCTCTACCGCAACATAGGTTTTGAAAAGTGCGATTTGACTTTGTTCCTAATTCTTCATTTACCATCATCCATTTGTTTGTAAAACTGTCCTAAGAGTTCAAACGCGTCACAGCGTATGCAGCGAACATAATTGTACGTATGAACACAAACACACGCTTGTTCACAGATCTGACATTGCCATTTTCAATGGATTTTGGTCCGCATACAAACTACAGTAAACAAAGCCCAGACAAAAACGTGACATTCAACACGCAAGTGGTGATTATCCATTTCACGGGGGACCTGTGCGTGGGACAGAGCGTCGAGACTCTCAGCAAGGAAAAGGACCAACAGGCGAGAAACTCCGAACTAAGGAAAACTTTCCTCACGAAATACAACGAATTTTGGCCCACACAGAAATAATGTTAAGTCTAGATTATAATTCCAGAAGTTCGTCTTAGTGAGATATTATGGCCGTATCATTAGGAAAGTTCGAACAAAAACATGGTATAAGTTATTGGAAACGTTTTATATTTATACACAATATTTATTTATTTGTACAATGTTGAAAATTTATGAAGTTGCGTTTTGTCTGACGTTTATTTATTGAAAATCCGATCGATTAGTTTGCTTACTTTGTAGCGCTGAATTGTGTGACATTCGGGAAACCAAATTGAAATAAAGGATATACTAATTTGGAGGGTGTTTTAATAAAAGTCTACTTTCCATCAAAAATAACATTTAATTTTCCTAGATTGTCTTTGAACTATTTAATTAATTGGTTTTGAAGAGATTTCCCATAAAACTAGGTCTTTGACGCGATCATATGTGAAGTATTTTGGAAAATCTAGAGGTAGTTGTTCCATTTTCCATGTGGAATGTGGGTTCTCTGTCTTGACTTTGTCTAGTAGAGTGAGGAATGTCTCGTAGCAGGGCGCGACCGAGTCGAGGTGCTCTATCGTGAACACGTATCGCTTTTCTAATACCATGTATAGAGTTTTCGGCGGCTGTGTATTCAATATCTTCTGTATAGTTGCAACGAACGCTGCTGTTACGTCATCGTCGTAAATAACTGAAAATAAATCCGAAAATTACGGTTTAGCGTAAGGGAGGATTTTTTTTAAGCGTAGCCTAATGGCTAGGGCGTCGGACTTGCGATAAGGTGGTTTCCGGTGCGAAACCCACCCATTACATCACCGATGTGCAGCTTAGTACGAGGGGTTAACAAGAATACCAGTAAAGCCACATGCTTTTCCTGCTTTAAAAAAAAATCTCAATCAGTATAAAAATAATGGCATCTTTCAATAAGTATTCATTAGTAACGGGGAATAAGACAACGAGATGACAATTGTAGAATCTGGACGAAAAAATTCTTAGTTCTCGTTCTTGCAATATTATCTAGTGGTCGTCCACATAACAGAGAGTGTTATAAGTAATGCTTAATACATACCATCGGCAGCTATTATAATGTTGGCTTGATTGATTTCATGCAGCAGTGGCGAATTCCAAGTGGTCTCAGTAAAGTCTAGCGGCATCACCTTAAACTGTGACTTTATTAACTTCTTGTTGTACTTCGCGTTTAATTTTATTAGCTCAAGGATCCCTCCGAGATCAATATCTGAAAGATATATATTATTTTTAAATATCATTAAATTCATTACCTTATTATTCTCCAATCATCTTTCATTAAATTGAACTGCGTGAATGCGGCATACGCGCAAGTATCTCCCATCTGATGCTGAGTATTTTATGGAAAACTAGATAACACTGCTCGACCTAGAAATCGAAGCTACGCCTTTATGCTCAACAGCCGCTCTTGCGACCACTTAACAAGTTGTAACAACAAACTAGGAAATCAATGTATATGTATTAATTATTTTTTATGCACCATTTACAAAGGTGGTCTTAATTCCATTAGGCACTTTGTGGTATACAATCTTAGGGTCTTCGTAATATAAAAAATGATAACTATAAACTAAAATTTATATTTAAAAAACTAAATCAAAATCGGTTCATCCGTTCGGGAGCTACGATGCCACACACACACACACACACACACACGCACGCACACAAAGAGACACGTCAAACTTATAACACCCCGTCGTTTTTGCGTCGGGGGTCAATTAATTAAACAAGAGCAAGTTTCCATTCCAGTAATTACCTGTGCATACAACCTTCTTAGCATATAGAGCTGCCACGAAGCTGGTGAGGCCAGTGCCGGCTCCCAACTCTATGACGCTCTTGTTGGCAAGCTCTCCCTTCAGACCGAGGTGTATAAGCCAGTCGCCTAACAGAAACGCGCCCCGCCATACTTGGAGACCGACTAGCGCGATCTTGGTCTTGGAACTGTGCTCTGGAATATGAATTTGGGAATGACCACGTGACCAATGCACCTGTATTGCTGTAGTGAGGGAAATAAATTATAATCACCGGTGGAATAATGCAGTGTGGGACGACCTCCAACAAGATGGACAGAGGACCTGGTAAAGATCGCTGGGAGTCGTTGGATGAAGGCGTCATATAACCGGCCGTTGTGAAAACCTATGTGGAAGGCCTTCGTTCGGTAGTGGACTTCATTTGCCTGATATGATGATGAATGACTGGTGTGTGATGCAACTTATGTCGATACCCTTGCTCCATCTCATATTCCAAGCTCTGCTTCGTGCTGGCCCTGCCACTGCGGCGCAGAGACCTAGATGGGGGCGATATTTTTGGGCCGTTTGGGGTCGAAACGCTCGGGCCATGGGGTCCGATTGTGAGCCATTTTTTTAAAGAAATCTCCAAGATACTTGTCGACTCATCGCTTGATAAGAGGGCTTAATCTTAGGTCAAAGAATTATTACTATTGCCATTGAACGTGACAGCAATGTGGAGGAGTACCTACTTCGATGCCTGGGCGTAAGTTTCTATTTGTATGCTGTATAATGTATAGTATGGATCATTTGAATATTTTAATTTTATCTTTTTATTATAATGACCACATTGTATCATCGCCAGAAAACGCCAATGTAAGGTAGCAGGAAGAAAAAAACGTGTCGTCACCACTACTACACGAATTTTAGCGATGTGGTAGCTGCTAGACTTTAATCAAGTATATACTTTATTGCAGTCTTTTTACTTTAATGCCAGTCGCGTAAACTAGAAAGAAAGAAAAGTGGCGCCATTTGGCGAGTTCCTCAGTTCAAAAGTTCAATTCCGGTAATAAAGAAATTATGATTGTAAGCTTTCGACACATCCGACTTTCTAAATGGCATTTTGAATATATTTGCTTTCAATTCGATTCATTTGTCGATTAGAATGGTCGATTGGAACTTATGTAGTAAAAGTAGCAAGTGTTCAAACAAAATTATCAACATCTCTTACCTATTTTAATAAATTCTTTCTGCGGTCTTTCTATATCTAAATCATTGTCTTCATCAAAACTGGCATTGTTTCCATTTTTGGGTAACAAAAACGGGAACTCGGATATCACATCTAAAAATAATAATAAAGTAATATTTTTATCTGCGTTTTTGCTAGGTATTTTTCAAAAATCACTTTAATGGAGGCACTTTGATGCAGCATGTTGCAGTATATACACCTAAATACATTGCTCAACCTGGATATTTAATCTAGATCTTCAGGCCCAGCAATAAACTACCATACATAGACAATACATAAAACAAAGAGTTATAAATTTTCTATTTGAATCCGTAAGATATGAAATTATGGAAGGCGAATAATATACTTACTTCCTTCAGTGCTTGGTGGTGTTTTAGTTCTATAATCATACTCATCATATATTTCTGATGTCACAGTCAGTTCTGGCATCTGTAAGCATGGATTCAGTTTAGTACTTAGATTCTCTAAAATAAATTCTAAATGAAATTTATGTTTCTTTGATTTCAATGTGGCTGTTTGCACTATGTAAATAACATTTTTATTGCTCAAGATAAAGTAGGAGTTGAAATATGAATGAAGTGTAAGTATAAACATTTTAAAAATAATCTGTACTGCATAATGCAGTGTGACAAATCTCTTGTTTTGCTTTGCATTAGGGATGTCCATTTTATTTCAATTATTCAGTTTTTGAATTTATATCTTGAGATTTTTAAGAATACTGTACCATGTAAAATAAAATTATTTTTTCTACAAATTATTTTTATGGGGAGGTGCGTACCATTATTATAAAGAAAGATTGTTTAAAAGTATAATCACATGGTTGAATATCAGGAAATAAAGAAAGTAATACTGTCTGCAAAAAAAATGTATAAAGTTTTTTGAATATATCAATAAATAATTACACAGATGAGTACCTTGGTTTATGTATCCTAGGACCCATATTTTAATAAATGTACCGATTTAAATACTCCTATGCACAGCCAATGTCTCTAGTATGAATATAATCCAGAGATATAAATCTACATTATTTTATATTACATAATTTTCACACATATTCAACCCTATCAAATGATTTTTTTAAATGTGATATTTTTAAAGTTATTATTTAATAATTTCAACAAACCTTATTATATTAATCACCCTAATAATAACCAAAAACAATGAGAATACTTTTTGCCACTGTTAATCAGGAAGAACACGAGAACAAAAATTGGAAACGGTCCAATATTAAAACTTCTAAAATAAATCTGTATTAGTGTGGTATGTGTGCCAGCTTTTGTAATTTACTATGCTTTAGGCGTGTTTGTTATTTATGCTGCTCACGTGGGAGATTCAATGTTATTACAGTTAGATAATATTCTTGTCTGGGAATGAGATTCACCCATGTTTACTTGTTGAATTAGTTCAAATAGTAAGATGATCATTGTGGATCAAATGGTGCAGATAAAAGTAACAAGATGATAATTATTATAAATACCCATGGTTATACACTTATGTATATAGCTGTATGTACGTTTATTTAATATAATTGGCGTCGAGGTTGTTATTCGGTACATACATACAATTAAAGTTAATTCAATAAATACAAATAGAAGAAAACTAACCCAACTAGAAATTTAATCTGATCTTACAAAGGCAAACTTAGCCACGTTTAATTTCCAAATTAATTATTTTGTTGATTTGATATCAGCTATGATAAAACGCATTTACTAACCTGGTAACTCGCTTCTCTGGTCTAAGTTCTAGCCCCAGAATCATATAAGTTTTTTATTACTTTAATTTTGATGATATTGATAAGCATTTTATACTTGTTTCACAACAGAATTTGTTTACCTTTTCACAGAACACTGACTGACAACAGTGACAGATAAGGACAGCTGATGTGACAATGACAACGTGTTCAAAATGTCATTGTCATATTTCATCAGCTGATTTGTTCCGAAAACATGAAGAAATAATAGAGCTCAAAACGATTTTTTAAAACAATATTTTAATATTATTTTTACATTTTATCATAATTCATTTTCTTTGAATTTTTATTTGCAATCTTAGTTAACATTTTCAATTTCCTAACTCAATTGTTGCTAATAATCAATAGGATGGCTGCAAAATACCAAAGTCAAAGCCAGTGTTTAAAAAAAATTGCTAACCAATCACAGCTCTACACACGATCGACGCTGCCACGTCAAGTGAGACGGGAGTGAATGAAGTGGCACTATTTCGGCATTTTGTAGTTTTATCTTCGGAGCAGTCTTGTGAAGTGCCGAATTTTTCAACATGAGAGTTATCTTATTTACGGCGATAGCCCTATTGGGCGCCGCTTTGGGCGATGAAATACCTACTGAGGAAAATGTTCTCGTCCTAAGCAAATCAAACTTCGATGGAGTTGTCTCAACAAACGACTTCATTTTAGTGGAATTCTGTAAGTTTTTCAATATATCTCTTTTACTTCATGATGATATGTTTCAATATTGTGTTCTTTGTTATAAATGTATCGCATGACACGTCAGCCGGCGTGGTTGCGCGCGTGCCGGCCTACGTCTTGCGTGTCTTTTGTGAATCATAACTACTGTTTGCAGATGCGCCATGGTGCGGTCACTGCAAGTCCCTTGCTCCGGAGTATGCAAAGGCAGCAACGAAATTGGCCGAAGAAGAATCTCCTATCAAACTGGCAAAGGTTGATGCTACGCAGGAGCAAGAACTCGCCGAAAGCTATGGCGTCAGGGGGTACCCCACTCTCAAGTTCTTCAGGAACGGCAACCCTATTGATTACACTGGTATGTTGAACTTACAATTACCATAAAATGGCTAATCATTACATATAATTTATAAACTTTTCATAGTTCATTCATCAAAGTTAAATATTATTCATTTTACAATTTGTTACACCTCATGCCAATTACTAATCATAAACTGTATGTTATTCCAACATGTGTTAGGAACTTTGTTTTAATAATTGGTTTTCTCTTAGGTGGTCGTCAAGCTGATGACATCATCACTTGGCTGAAGAAGAAAACTGGACCCCCTGCCCTTGAGGTTGCCTCAGCTGAGCAAGCCAAGGAGCTCATTGCCTCCAACAATGTCATTATCTTTGGTTTCTTCTCTGACCAAAGCACACCTAAGGCTAAGGCTTTCCTTGGAGTTGCCAGTGCTGTTGATGACCAGGTCTTCGCTCTAGTCTCTGATGAGAAACTCATTGCTGAGTTGGAAGCTGACGATGAGGATGTTGTTCTCTACAAGAAAGTAAGTACATTAAACAGTTGTAATTATGTTTGACTTAAACTTCCACAACTTAATCTTTAAAAGTCACAATATAACATCTTTATTCTTTCCTAAGAATATAAATACATTCTTAATCTATTTGTAACTTGATTCACACATTACTCACATTACTACATTATGCTGATAAATATTTATTTATCAGCATAATGTATGCACATTTGTACATACTCAGATATTAATAAGTACTTGTTTTATATTGTCCACTATTTGGGTTAAGAGATAATAAGTTTGTTGGCCTCTGAACAGGAAGATAAATTACAGGGGCAATTACTGCATCCAATGGTCCATTTCTATTTGAATTGCAATTCAATGACTGTGATTACTTTAACACACTTATCTAAAAGACTGTCCTTATCTGCTTTGATTTTAATGATATATTCATGTTTATTAATACATTACTACAGTTTTAAAGATAGCATTATTAAAATTAAGGACTACTTTATTTTTAAATTTATTATGCATTTTAGTAGTAGATATCTCGAAATGTTAATTAATTCCCAAAGTATTTAAGAAAACTTGTTCCACTATTAAAATTAATATATCTGTCTGCCACACATGTGTTGTTATAAAAATTCAAATTGTTGAATTTATTAAATATACTGTTATTGTGTGGTTCCATATTATTAAAGGTATTGTTTGTATTACCAGAAAAAAACTAGATTTGCATTAAAGAGGCTTCATTGACTAACTTCTCTGAAATCAATTCATTCTCAGAGAAATTGTAGCAGATCCTTAGCAATTTCTAATGTGAATTACATCAAGATAAAAAAGTACCCTTTTTAATATTGACTTTTAGGTCACATGTTTTTTTATTTTATTAGTAATGGCATATCAATCAAATCAAACCTTTCACCAGGTTTTTATGTAAATACAACTGAGTATAGCTCTGGGTAATGCAACAAGCATCGTCTTGTGACCTATATCTGTGTTATATTGTGGCAAAGAAATTAAGTTTTATCTTTTATCTTAAGTATATTATTGTTGAACATTATTTTAAGATGGTACAACTTTAACTCATCCCCTAATTTCGTCAACAGTTCGAGGACCCCAGCGTCAAGTACGACGGCGAGAAGTTCGACGAGGATCTGTTCAAGACCTGGGTGTTCGTCCAGAGTATGCCCACCATCGTCGAGTTCTCCCACGAGACTGCCTCCAAGATCTTCGGTGGACAGATCAAATACCACCTTCTCTTGTTCCTGTCCAAGGTAAGAAGAAATTTTACCATAATAACGAACTTTTATTAAACAATAGTTTGAAAAAGGACTTTGATGAGACCAAGCAGGATGTAAGAGATAACGAACTTTCTGTTGTTACAACACACAATTGAATGCTCAAATATTTTGTAGCGTATTGAATTTTATAGAAATCCAGATTGCAGTTTAATGTGTTTAAATTATAAGATACAAAAAGGAATGTACCGTTTATTGTAATGTCAGTTGAGACTCAAGTGAATCTCACAACATAAAAATTTATGTGAAATCGAGATATCTCAGCAGAACCGGTTTTAAACGAGTTATTATATACTGAAGAATATGTATATGGCTGACTATTTTGAGTTGTAGGTACATAATGAACGTAGCGTATCGTTCCGAAAGTTAAATATCAATGTCAATTATTGCAAGTACGTATATGTCTGTCTTTATCTCGAAAGTGGTGAAACTAGAATTGGCGAGATGTGCTTTCACGTATGTTAATGTATCAAAGTGACTTGAACTAGCTACCCGCTTGCGTCGGCGTGAACTTTCACCGCAGTAAACAATCGGTCATGCGCATCGGTTAATGAACCTTTTTACACATTAACTGCTTATAGATTTTTATCTGTAATATCTCTAGTCAATTCGGTATGAAACGTTGATATTTGGCTACAAACATTTACTCGATTTATTCACAAAATAATAACGTGGGTAGCACTAGTTTCTTGAATTATCCTGTTATCCACACAGTATTGTAAATTTTTGATAAAAAAAATGTCGCGTAAAAAGGAACGGTAGTTAATTCTAACGTGCTAATAGCTATGCATATACTATCCAAACACGTTGGGAGTCAACGACCTCGGTCATGAATGTTCAATGACCTTTCGCTCTAAAAGCGTTAACGTCGTTCTATAGGCGCATTGTTTGTTTGTAGAAAAATGGCGACTTCGACAAGTACACTGAAGAGCTCAAACCCGTCGCTAAAAACTACCGTGACAAGGTTATGTCCGTCGCCATTGACGCTGATGAAGATGAACACCAGAGGTATGTATTAAGTAGGCCTGTTTTACGACTACAATATACAAAATTGGTATTTCTTAAGTTCAGATAGCAACAGAAATGGAAGTAGGGAAGACATCATTGTAACTTCGCCAAGTAGGAACAATCTGCAAATTATCACAAGAGCCTTAACAGGACATTGCTGCTTAAACAACATAAGGCTGAGCGATACGCGAACCTATACAGACGTTGTGAAGAGGCTAATGAAACGCCACATTGTGACTTTATCTTCTTAGCGAATGCAGACTGCTGATAAACAAGCGCAATGCTCATCTAGGGAAACATACCTTAAGCTCAGATAAAATTAGACAGCTCACCACTAAGAAAATCCTGCAGTAGCCGCAGGGTTTAGAGGTCAAATTAAAATTAACAAGTGGCGATCACAATTATAGACGGAATGCGGTCGCAGTGAAACTATAGCCACAAGCAAATCAATTTAAAAATCGTCACTAAATTATCCATATATCTTTATAAATCAGATGAGATTTAGTGCTATCAATTACAAACAAATCAGTTAAATCAAGTTTTAGATTACTCCAATTACTGTCCTGTACTAGTATGTACTTTAATTACTGTAATTTATTAACCTTGTTAGTTAAATTAATAACTTACCATGAGTGATAATTGTTATAGGCCGACCGTTTAACTCGCGTATCGCCTGCGCGGTAAGAAGGGAGTACTACTACTAGTAGGGATACTTAAAAAAGATACTTATTATTTTATTCTTTACCAACAATGTCTATCTCGAGATAAATCTTTGGATTATTGACTCCGTGTGTAGCGTTACCCGCCCCCGCTCCCTTCTTACCGCGCAGGCGATACGCAAATTAAACGGTCGGCCTATAATGTATACCCGTTAGCTATTATGGTAATAAATTATTTCTCTCATAAAAAATCTAGTTCTCACGCGTATACAATGTAAGGATAGACTCAACTAGACAATTATTTCATAGCTAAACAAGATTTTAATTTATATGATGTCATAAACGAAGCTAATTGCTATGGACTTAATAGCATCGAATGATTGAATAACTAAAGGTTAAACTCAAAACATGGAAATGGCCATATAGTTTATATTAAAAAGCTTTCAAAATTACGTTTGAGTAGTCGAGACTATGCGTAATATTATTTAATACATTTCGTAAATACTTTAGTTACCTTTCATTTAGAAAATTACGTAATTCACTGAAATGTCATTTACTGTCTTACGGTTCTTCCATGGGTAATAAATAATACAAAACAATTGTATTAAGTGGAATATGACCTCTAAAAACCTCTTAGATTCTTGCTAGCCTTTAGGGAAGCTGTCAAGTGCAAGTTTGACTTCTGGGAATCGAAAAAAGAACAAGTGATTATCGTAGACAACAAGGTTGCTGATTAATAATTATTATTTCCTATAGAATCCTGGAGTTCTTCGGCATGAAGAAGGAGGAAGTTCCCTCTGCCCGCCTTATCGCCCTGGAACAGGATATGGCCAAGTACAAGCCTGCCAGTAACGAGCTCTCCGCCAACTCCATTGAAGTAAGTCAAAACATATAACACCAACATAAGCTACCATAGTTGCTAGGTTACGTCTATCTGACTATGTATGAATCACTAAGTTACATAACATAGCAACAGAGATAAAAATATTCTGTGGCGACATAATGATGTGGGACCTTAATTTGGAGATAATATATTATGTATTATCATTATCATAATAATTATTATAAGGTTCAACGCATAAATTACTTCACAAAATTAAGTAATTATTTTGAAAAGTTTCGGTATGTTAATTCCCTACTCTGGCCACCGTAAAATATGCGATTACAAGCAACACGTAATGAACGTAAAACTATTATGTAATTAACGTTATCGATACGTGCATACCTGTTAAAATTGTAATGTTATAGTATCAATCTCTCAGTAGAACAGTAATGGACTGAAAACTATTAATTACGGCTGATGTGCGCTTAGCCGACCAAATGAAAAATATATTTTATGTCGTAGGGTTGGCGGGCATAGAAGAGTTGAGTAGTGTATAATTTTTACGTGTATGTCTATCTACAGGCTAAGTGAAAAGTCCAAAAAGTATTGTTATGTGTTAAAACTTTTTGGGGGAATTGAAAGGGGATTAGGCAACCGATCCGACCGGATTCTCCAAGTCATGTCTTGTGTTGACATTTATTCCATCTAATGTTGTATTACATAGCAACAGTAGAATTTTATTATCAAAGCCATCGTATAACGGATAGTCACGGATTTAATGTCACGTTAAGTATAGAAAATTGTCATGTGTGTCTTGAGAATTGTACACAATCATAGAAATAAGGCCCATAGTAGAAACGTGACACGACGCCGTTCGTTACAATACACAAGTAATTTATTACAGCACATTTCCATATTTGTGACTCGGTAAATATTGCGCGTCCTGTAATTTCAGTTGGTTTTATAAGCAAATAATTATTATTTGTGTAGTCTACACTAATATTATAAAGAGGTAAAGTTTGTGAGGTTGTAGGGGATAATCTCTGGATCTACTGAACCAAGTTTTTAAATTCTTTTACCAGTAGAAAGCCACGGTATTTGTGAGTATCACAGGCTATATATTAACTTGTAAAAATAATATTATTACAATCACAGCTCCATAAATGACTATGTTAAAATGAGTTGAGTGAAATGGTAATGAGTTGTAAAAAAAATAAAAAAATGATTGAAGTCAATGTGTTCCGATATTCAAACTGAACGAACTAATTTTAAACTTCTTTGACTTGCACTTTTAATACTACTCTAAAAGAAGTTTAACAGCTTCACTGTCAAATTCAAGTAACCGTTATTGATACCGTAATGGTTCTTAAGTATAAGTACACACTACTTTCGTTATAAAAAATAATGTAGGTACTTCGAGATAACGGTCGCGCTTATGTATCGTTTCATCTTTTGTTTCTCACCATACGAATCTTCTAACCAATGACACATTTTATACAAAGGTTTTTTAAAGCGACAATCATCAAGTTTTCCCTCCACTATTGAATTATTATTCTTCATATCACATCAGACAGTATCCGTTCCTATCGCCAACCAAAATTAATGATGACTTAATCTAAGAAATAACTATTTATAAGCTACTTATATACTGGCTGCACAATTGTGTCGCAATGCCTCTTTGGAACCTTCGCGCGTGCACATGCTACTCCATAATCTTGATGGTACAGAGGACGATTAAACAAACAAATATTGTTTTTATATACCTCGTCACTTGTATAATGTCACATTTTGATCCCTTTTGAGCTGCCACTACTTACATAACATCATATTTACTTCACATACTTTTTTCGCAGGAGTTCATCCAATCATTCTTCGCTGGCACCTTGAAACAGCACCTGTTGAGCGAGGAGCTGCCTGCGGACTGGGCCGCCAAGCCTGTCAAGACCCTGGTCGCCACCAACTTCGACGAGGTCGTGTTCGACACCAGCAAGAATGTGCTCGTGGAATTCTATGCCCCATGGTAAGTAACTTTATTAACTCCCGACGGGGTGTTTATTTATAAGTGTTATAAGTTTAACGTGTCTGTGTGTGTGTCTGTTACGTAGGTCCCGAACGGATGAACTTATTTTGATTTTGATTTTTTTTTGTTTGAAAGGTGGGTTAGTTCGGGAGTGTTCTAGCTGTTTGATGAAAATCGGTCGAGATATAATGCAATTACCGGGGGTTTTTTAAATTTTAGCTTTTTTTACTATCTATTGGCTATTTGCCGAAAAGGACTATTCATTTTTGTGACATATTCCTTCCACATAATGCCAATCTATGCAGCTGATTTTTCGTTAGAAACCTTCGAATGGTATAGGAATGCATACACATAATTTTTACATAGAATATCTATCCAGAATCAAGTCAATCCTTGTCAATGCCGTAAAAATCCTTCACGTAGCGCGTAGGTCGATACCTTATCAATAAGTTGACAGTTTATTATTACGATATTATGATAACTTTTATAAAGAGATGTTACCTATTTTCAACAGACTAGAGGTTTTCCATTCGTCTCTATATTTATAAAATAATATGTACTTACGTACCTTTGAGAAAATGTATGTATGTTTGCGCTAATTGTGTCTTTTATGAAAGAATTTGCTATCAATAAAGGTCATTTTACTTAACCTTTATCAGGTTACCACTATGACTAATGTAGTTTGTTAGTTCTTATTGTTGGTAAAAATCTAGAGCAATTGTATCGTAAGTATTAAACATATTACATCATTTCTGAGAAATTATGTGGGAAAAATACAACTGCCTCACCCATGTTAATACTTTTGTGTTATCAAGTGTTACCCGCTGTGCAATGTTGCTATTATATTATAACACCATTAGGTCCATATGTAGGTCGAGATCAAGTACACGCCATTATTTGTCGTCGTGACATTGCGTCATATTATAGAGTGGAGCCTTATTATTTGCTCAAGTGTGAAGCCTCGTTAGTTCTTATTCAGTAGTCCGTAATTAATACGTTTGTGTCAAACATCATTGTTCACTGTTCAACGATTCGGAAAATGAACATTTGCACGCCATTATGGAAATTTCAGAGATGTTGCTAACTCATAATATTGATTGAAAAACACATTCATATTCGTGATTTGATTCGAGTTCACGATAAATACAACATTTCAAGTTTCTATAATTAGTCTCGTCGTCGCAAGCCATGCTAAGCGTGTGGTGTGGGCTTTGAAGTCCAGTGTTATTTAGTTTTTGTATTAAATACTTAGTCTGAACTCCGAGCTGTTCGGTTCATGGCAATATGCTCGACCCCTATTTCATGGAATCTAAACATATCGGCGAACTGTAGCCTAGCACGGCAGGGTGATATTTTGTTTAAAAATTAATTATGCCTACAATCCCTTTCTCATATCAACTTATTTACTGTCCTCCAAGCTGGCCTATTGCGGATTAACAGACTTCACACGAGAGAAAATATCTCAAGCGTACAGGTTCCGTCACGATGTTTTTCTTCACCGTTTTAAGCGAGAGATAATCAATTTTTAATACTCATATGATAACGAAAAGTCAAAGGTTACGAATTGCCTTGGATTCCAACGACTTGGCAGTCCAATGGTCATATTATTAACCTGTCACTGGTTTTGAATCTGCTTCTCAATTCCTTTCTAACTACTAATTACAATCAACAGGTGCGGTCACTGCAAACAGTTGGCTCCTATCTACGACAAACTGGGAGAGCACTTCGAGAAAGACGATGATATCGTCATCGCTAAGATGGACGCCACCACCAATGAGCTGGAACACACCAAGATCACCTCATTCCCCACCATCAAACTGTACACTAAGGATAACCAGGTCAGTACAGGATATTGTATTAAATTATATTATTTTTATATGTGTAAATTTTTGTCCACGTGATATCAGAGGCTCCATACAGTTAGATAAGATTGTGTTAAACTCAAATTTATTCCGCGCCTTCTAAGAGTACTCATATCAAATAAAAAGTTAAGATGGAACTTTGCGAACAAAGAAGTGAGGCCGGCTAAAACTACGCCTTGCCGTGTACAAAACGAAACACACAATTAGACGCACACACGAATACCGAAACTACGCCTTATCTTGTCAGTCGAGCTTTCGATAGCTCGACTGACAAGATAAGGCGTTTGATCTGAGCTAAGAGTACCTATTTCTTTTTGGGAAATGCACCTTGGTAATCGACCCAAGTAATGCTAGTAAAAAATCTCGTGTCACGCTGTTTGTTGTCGCACTCCTCCGAAATGGCTCGACCGATTTGAATGTTTTTTTTTGTAGGTATGAGAATCGGAAAGTATTTTTCCCCCACTTTTAATCTTGACTAGTATGGCAGAACTACGTTTGCCGTGTCAGCTAGTATATAATTTACATAAAATAATCCAGTCGTTGTTAATACGCATTTAACTGTATACTGTAAAATATAAATTTTAACCAAGTCTTTTATAATACAATGGCTTGCTAATCGATTTCTGCCGTGACTGGATCGTGCCATGTTAAGCTATTATTTATCGTGAGAAATGAGATGACTATTCATTTTTATCATGTCAGTTGTTTCACTTCTAAGCCCAGCCGGCACACTGACACAAAACTGACACTGAAACTGAAGTACTTTGTACCTACCTCGATACTTACGATTGTTTTTGTTTGCAGGTGAAAGACTACAACGGTGAGAGGACACTCGCAGCTATGACTAAGTTCGTAGAGTCCGGCGGCGAAGGCGCTGAGCCTGTACCAAGCGTGGTGAGTTGATCAAACTTTTATATGACGGCATTGGTATTATTTTTTATGCACAAAATGCCTTAGCAGAAAAATCTTGCCATCTATAAAATGGTTTTGTGCCTAGGCATTTCTTTTTTGCCCAGATAATTAATCTCTACTCATAGCACATAGTCTACTTGGTATACGCACATTCGTTTTCTGTAAATTTTGTACTGAGGTAGAACGGTATTAGAACCGTTTTAGATACCGCTTTAGCAGTATATATGAAGGCTATTTACTGTTTCGTAATTGTTTTACATAGATGGGTCTTATCCTAAAGACTGTTGCATATTTTGAAAGAGTGTCCATGGAGTTTCTTGCCGGATTCTTCTTCATAGGATCAACTTTTTGGAACTGTGCAACTAGAGTCATAACGTTTCATAAATGCTTGTAAAAGATTATTTGAAATAAAAACATTTGAATTTGAACATGTTGCCCATAAAGACGGCTTTACGCACAACCTTTATCCTCATTCTTGACAATGTTTAGGTCATACGGCAGATAGCATCTTAGATAGTTACATTAGCTTAAAGAACCATTTAAATGAAGTTAAAATTATATTTCCCGATTCGATGCGAGCTCTTATTATATGGCACATTAGCATTCGTTACACATTTTTCGCAACGCACTTTGCTCGTACACAGCCGTGTGTACGAGCAAAGTGCGTTTCGAAAAGAAGCACACACATGAAGCTATACGAATCCAGTATTGGCTGGCCTTGCATTGTATTGGCTTCCCAAACAAAATAAGAGGCCAGCGTAAACTGGTTATGTATAGATTGACCTGGAGCCATGCGTACAATTGCTATTGTTACTCTCACTACCATATTTTTAAGGTATTGTATAATATAATTGCACACTACGGTAAAATGCTTATCAACGAAATTAAATGATAACCTATTACCTCTTGACATACGAAAGATTTACAAATAACAATACTTTTTTTCTTGACTTTTGACATTGAGATAAATGTTATCATACCACTAAAGAAATGTTTATATTTAAAAATGTATCTTGCCTATTACGTTATGGTTTATCGGGTTATTTTCCTTCAACTCAACGAACTAAGCACCGTTATTCATACACTCAGCGGCACGGAATCTTGGCCAAGCGCTTATCTCGCGAATACTCGCGATAACAGGAGCTTTAAGTGTTTCTAATGATTGTTTCTTATGAAGGTAGGTCAAAAATGTTTACCCCTCGTTCAAGAGGGTAATTCATTATGTTTGAGTGCACTTTGACGTTACTTTTAAGTTTTAGTTGAAACGGGTCATTTGAGCGACTAAGTTGAAGCTTTGACTTTGTGTGTTGTGAATGTTAACTGTTAGGTCATTCAATTATTGTGATTCTGTGCTTTTAACTCTATTTCTAAAGGTGCTTAAAAACGAAAAAAAAATGCCAATAACACTAGCACAGGTTGCACAGGCGGTTGCATTAATCGACCAAGGGCTGACGCAGCGTGAAGTGGCTATTGTTCTTGATGTACCTCGTTCATCAATGAGGTATGCTCTGAAACGATACCAGGAGACAGGCCACTACTCCCGCAGACCAGGCAGCGGAGGTGTCAGATGCACATCTGCTCGGGATGACCGCTTTATTGTCCTCGAAATTTTGAGAAACCGGTACCTTATCGCTGTTGAGATACGCCATCGGCTTCATATCATAAGAGGTGTAAATGTTAGTGAGCGTACGATGAGAAGACGAATGGAGGAAGTTAATTTAAAAGCACGGAGACCAGCACGTGGTCCACTACTCCTCAGACAACATCGAGTAGCTCGACTTCAGTTCGCAAGAGAGCACGTCAGCTGGACCCACGAGCAATGGGCTACAGTGCTGTTCACAGATGAGTGTCGAATGGCTTTACGTGCTCCAGATGATCGCGAACGAGTATGGAGAAGTCAAGGAGAACGGTTTTTACCCATTACCACCACTCAAACTGTAAGTTTCCATGGAGGATCCATAATGGTTTGGACAGGAATAAGTTCCGATGCTCGTACGGTGTTGGTTGTCGTTGATAACCGATTAAATGCAGCTCGATATATCGAGGAGATCCTTCAGGAACATGTTCTGCCATATTCTGGGTTCATTGGGCACGAGCAATTCCTCCTAATGCATGACAATGCACGCCCACACGTTGCGAAAATCGTAGAAGAATACCTTGAAGGGGTCGGTATTCAAAAATTGCAGTGGCCAGCTCGTAGCCCGGACTTGAACCCAATAGAGCATATCTAGGATTTGCTAAAAATAAAGATTAAGGGCTCTCCCCACCCACCTGACACGCTTAACCAGCTTAAAAATGCAGCACTGTCCGTTTGGGAACGCATACTGCAAGTTGATATCAAGAACATCATCCAAAGCATGCCAGATCAATTGCAAGCTGTTATCAGAGCTAGAGAAGGAAACACCCGATACTAAAACCCATAGACAATAAAAAAGAAATGGTTATTCTTCATGTTACAGTGTTTTTAAATCGACAAAGTAAAAACCCTAATTGCGATGAAAGTGCATAGTTTAAAAAAAAAATTATTGGCGCTGTAATCTTACAATAACTACGTTCCAAAATCATAAGAAACACTTATTGAGTGCAACTGCCTTTAATTTAATGTAATTAATATGTTTAAATTCAAATTATCGGCAAATCTACGTGTGGCCAAGTTTCCGTGCCGGTGAGTGTATATGTAGCCGTATTTTGCGTGTGGGTGGGAAGATGTTAGGGACCTGCCCAACTTGTTCTAGAAGTTTCTATATGCCATTTCCTTTCGGATAATTAATAATTAACCATGGAGATGTAGCTAACACTCCTGACACACGCTCCTTTGCCCGACTATTTCATTGCGCACTGCGTAAAAACAGTTTGTAATTGTATTCACATCGTTTTTTCTTTTATCTGCAGAGCGAAGATGAGGAGGAGGACGAGCTGCCAGCCAGAGACGAATTATAAGCGTTCGACGGCCAGTACACTCTCATGAGACTTCCATAGTATAGTACTGTATAGATTATAATTATTTACTTTTATACTTAAACTAACACGTTTGCATTTCACTTGCTAGACTGTTGACTTGTTCTCTAAATTATGTTAAGGGTTGTACTTGAACGAATTTAAGTTAATAAGTACGCATTGTTTGATATTTTATTAAGAAATACTCCGTTTATAAGTCTCGCGTAACGTAAAAGCGACCGGATCTCGTACAAGTGCCCAGTAAAAGTTAATTTATTTCCTAAACGCATAATTTATTTTGCATAAACAGCAGCATAACTTAGTTTATGTATAATATCTAATGTATTTATAATTTCTGTATCATAATGGTATATGTTTTCACATTCCTCAGTACAAGTTTTAGTTACATCGAACAAGTGTCTTGTTAGGGTAGAATTGGCGATATTTTTATATTTTACACTTGTACATTTTATTCATCACAAGAAATTTAATTACTTAAGCCGGTAACTTATAATTGCTTATTACCGTTAAGTTGTATTTTTGTAATGTTTTTTAATGAAATTGTGTTGTTGAATATTTCAATCATAAGTGCTTGCATTGACAGATGTATTTAGTGCTATTTTCATAATTATAATTAGTACAGATCTTGAAAATGTAATTTTCTAAGCATTATAGTAATTCTGTCTATACATACATGTAAATATTCATAATTGTATTTGCCAAATCCGCAATTGTGTATCTATTGTGGATACAGAAATTGATAAATAAACAAAATTAAAACCTATTCACACTTGTTATTTAAAACCTATTCACACTTGTTATTTTTAGCCTCTTATGCCCCGGTTTCCTAACCGTAACATAGTCATGATGTGATGGAAGTCTGAAGCATTCCAAGAGTTCCATTAAGGTAAACAATAAGCCTATTAAATAATTATCATATATATATATATATATATATATATATATATATATATATATATATATATATATATATATATATTAATGCACGTGTAATCTGAGTACATACACTATTTCAAATTGTCAAAAGAATCCTGCATATTTAATTTAATCAATTTATAAACCTTCATAAAAACAATATCTGTTTGGTAATTATTTTATTATCTTAAATACAACGATTATAACATAAAATAACTCTTTAAATAATTAACATTAAGCTTGTTCTTTTAAATTATCACAATAACACCAAAAGAACATTTAATTGAGACAATGTGGTGTGGAATGGCTTAGTGTTTTTAAAGCGCTTTGGTTCATGAGATAATGTCGGGGTAACTTGTTCCATTATTATGAAAAAATATTCTACGCTTTATACAGATCCATTACGAATTAAAAATAACTAACAATGATTATCTGACTCGAGACTACTGGGTATAATAATAATGTTACATAGTATATATTGTTGCAATTGGATCTCATAATGCACAGATATTCCTTCAAACAGTTTTAAGAAACATTCGTTAAATCATAAAGAGCGCGCGCGATTTCAAATCCATAAATATTGTACATAGATTTAAAATATCACCTTTATTTCATCGTAGCAGAATTCATTTTGTTGAATTTAGACAATAGTATATTTAATGTTCTTGATTTCAATAAATCCGTCGTTACGTCTTACTCCTTACAATTTCAATAATCAACAAAGGAAAATCAAAATACAGTACGATAGGTACTAAATTAATATACAAATACATTATTTTGATCCACTCTCAGTAATCACTAAATCTAATAAATAAAAAGTACCACGATATACATATCTATATAAAACAATATTATGTATCACAATCTCAACCCTTCGACGATCACTCCAATACTATAAAATCGTAATAAATAATTACATTTTTAATTAATAATTTCAAACGCCAATGGTCTTGTATTAAATGCTCCCGTGGTCTAGTGAAGTCTACATAAGTTATATATTAAAGAAATCTACTTAATGTAATCTTAACCTATTGAAATACATACATAGTCAATGATGGCCGTAGTTATGTACTTATCATTGTATACCACGCTGTTACCAAATAATTTCATAGGTAATAATTGAAGTATTTTAAGTTGAATAACACTTAACATAAACACAAAAAATAGTAATAATGATTGGAACAGTAATGAATTAATACATTTTAAAGTTATTTTTTATTTAGTAATAAGTAAAGATGAAATCGATTAGTCAGCTTAAAATATTTCAATTAGAACTATAAGCCAGGCACCAAACGGCATATTGAATGAGTGAGTTATTGACGATATTACGATTACTATTAAATCATGGCGGTACATGAATACGATTCGATGCTAAAATAACAGTAAAAAATGTTATGGTTACGCCTCAGATCAAATAAAAAGTTAAGATGGAACGTTGCGAACAAAGAAGTGAGGCCGGTTTAAACTACGCCTGGCCGTGTACAAACACAATTACACGCACAGACGCACGTGATACGTTAATGACGTTTTGATAGACGTGTAGCTATTGCTCGACTCTGTTCGACTGACAAGATAAGGCGTGGTTTCAGTATACGTGTGTGCGTGTTATTATGTTTGTACACGGCATGGCGTAGTTTAAACCGGCCTCACTTCTTTGTTCGCAAAGTTCCATCTTAACTTTTTATTTGATCTGAGGGCTACGGTTGTAGTTCGGCGACTAATGTGCTTTGACGTAGGCTTTGACAAAGGAAAGCCAACCCATGTCCTATAATAGGAATGTAATCCTACACTAATATATTGCTCCATCGGAATATCGTGTTAAAAATTTAACTGTGAATAAATGTTTTTGAAAACATACTTAGCCGATAGAACGAATAAAATGTAGAATTTAATTTCGATATTTATGACAATAATGCCGCTGAGTAAAGCAAAGCACGACGCAGGTAAGTGTTATTTTCCTTTCGATTCATCATCAGACATGTGTAATAGAATGCAAAAAAATAATTCAAAGAATATTTTTGGCCCACTATTATAATATTGAATGTGGGTTATTATAAATATAATTAGAACCGAAAATATATTGAAGAATTTCAGTTTTTCAGTAGCTGAAAATCCGAAAATTCTCCAATTAACTTGTCAAAATGCGGAAAAACAATGAACGGACTATAATAAGGTTCTTACAGAGAAACCTTGTCCAGCAGGCGATTATGTTATAGAAAGCTGTTTTAACTTGACGCAGTAAGGAAGAACACCTGTTTTTAAACTACACCTAACGTCCCTGTCGCCCACTGGGCCAAAGATTCCTGCCCAGTAGTGAAATGTATGGATACACGGTACAGCACAATTCTGATGTTAGGAGCAAAAGCGAGGTTCAAGCGCTTTTCATTACTTAGACGCATAGCAATTAACAAATTTGACGAAAAACCTGGCGTTATTAGATGTGAAGCACATCAGAGCGCGAACATGGAGTCGTGGTCGTCTTTGTTGATCTGTCGGTGGCGAGGTGTGAGGGCGCGGGAGGGCGGGGCCTCGGAGGGCAGGCCCTCGGCGGAGGGCAAGCTGTCGGCGGCCGCCGCGCGCTCCGCGAGGAACTTGTCGAAGTCACTGCTCGTCACGCTCTCTGGAGCACCCGACGCTTCTGATGCGGCCTGGTTGAATTATAGAAAGATATACAATATTCAAAAGTAATATAATAGAGTAGATAAAGAAAGTGTTAGAATTAATTGGGGTCAATAATTTCCGTCAATGTGAGATAGGCGTGAATCACGGAAAGCGCGTGTTATCAAAGCTTGAAACACGTGTGACGCATGTGCACAAGCTTAGTGTGTAATTACCATGATTTTATTTCATTCTTCATCCAGAAGGATCAAGGATCTGAACCTGTTTGCAGTCCGTGAATATGTTGACAGTCGACCATTTTTTGACCTTATGTTATAATTAATAAGGGTGAAAGAACAGGTTAACGATGTTATGGATGGATGTTAATTGGATTGATACGCAAAAATTATCGATAGTATGGACATGGTAATTGTGATCTCAATATTATAAGCGAGGATGATCGTTGTAACTATTTTACTGTACTATCTACTAAAGTGAGCTTATTGAGATCCGAAGTACTTAGTGCCAATAAATACGTGTTGTTTCATTTTCCATTTGTGTTAAAATACTTACGTGGAACAATTAGTGTAACATAGAATAATATTCAAATAAAAAAGAAAATGATAAATAAACATAAAACACACCTTCTCTTGCGCTAACCAAGCGGCAATTTCATCGAACTCCCTCTGATCCATTCCCGACGGCTGTCGAATATTCCAGAAAGAAACGTTAACATAAAATACTTGTTATATACAACAGACAAACACAATAAAATAATATGGAAAATTAAAGATAGATTTAATAGATATATTTCAAATTTAAAATCAATAAAAAAATATAACTCGTAAATAAATAAATCTATATCGTCTCCTGGCGAAGTAATATTTTCAGACTATAGGTATCAATCATCCAGAGCTATTGAGACCATTACAAAACCCTTTAATTAAAGAAACCCTAAGTCACCTTATTCAACTTATTTCGGATTGGCGACACAGAGACAGAAGCATATTTGCGTATTACCTACTCTATTATTAGCAATGATTATAGATTTGTACAAATAAAAACAGTTTTTCAATTGCTACAACAATTGTATTAGAATGATTGTCCTTAACTATTATTGAAGAGCTCATATACGTACGCCCAGTGTTAACTAACGATTTCAATTGATTTTACATTCTAAAAGGATCTCATTCCTGGAAAAATTGCTTTCTCCGTGTTTCTACACACAAAGTAACAATCAAATAAAGAACTATAACTTATACGGAGTAGATCCACGTAGACGTTTTAAATCTGTGTTGTCCACAGCTCAATCGCGAAGCACGACTACACATCAAGCTATAATATCCAGTATAGGCTGGCCTCTCATTGTAAGAAAAGCCTTTGCGATGCGAGGTCAGTTTATACTGGATTTGTTTAGCCGTGTGTAATATCTATAATTCGAGAATTGTAGGAGCTTAAATCCTTATTTTACAACATATATCGAACTTCACACAAAAACACAAGCAGTAATTAGTAACAAAAACATCGACTCAACACAATACAACGTAATAACTCCATGTAATCAAAGGTAACGTACCAGAGGTTGTCCCTGGGTGGCTCGCTGGTTGGCGGCGGAAGCCAGCCCGGTCGACGTCTGCTCCTCAAGATTGTCTGCGTAACTGCTACCGCTAATGTAATATATACAAAAATCTTATTTCAATAATTTATGTCTAAAAGTATAGAAACTGTAAGCGTGCATCATGAACAAAACAATATTTTTTCCAAAGTATTTACAAATATGAAACTGGATATGGCAACCTGAAAGTCATAGTTTAACACGTTTTTTTTTTACGGGATAACTCTGCAAACGAGCAGGCGAGCTACCTGATGGTAAGTAGTCATCACCGTCCATGGACATCTACAAAACCAAAGGAGCTGCAGATGCGTTGCCGACCCTATTTGAGGAAAACGAAGGGGACTGAGGGAGGAATGAGGCCTGGTCAATTTTAAAGTCCGCGGCACATAAATCTATTTTAACATTTTGTCATATTTTATAGGAGGAAAGTACTTAAGCCTTTTACCTAATTTTAAAAGCCTCAGGTAAATTACTACCCCGCTGATAAATGAATATTTAAAAACGAATTAATGACAAAGTCTGTCTATAAATGAGAAAAAGGGTAAAAAATCATATTCTATAATATAGTTACTATAAGTCTCGTTACTGTTAATGTGCAATATTAAGACAATATGGGCTTTAGATTCTTCTTAACCTATGAAACTCACCCATTCTTGGAGTTCTCATAGGTGAGATTTCGCGACTGTGCGAACATGTCGAATTCATCCTTAGAGCTGCCGGGAGACTTGTCCGGCTGGGCGTCCTTTACGGCTGAAATAGTTTCATAAACATACTGTGGAGTCTTTCAATACTTCGGAGGTTATTTGACAATATTCACAAATCTTTTGTGATAATTTGAGAATATTTTTAAATAACTTCTAAAACAACATGCTTACAGGTTTACTTAAACCATGTTATTTTTAACAAAGACATCCCCCGCACTGGGTAACAAGCCGTTTGACGCAGACTGGAAATGTTTATTTTGGGTAATAATTGAACCCACGACACTCAGGGCACGTGGCGTAACACCTCACCGCATCAAAGTAGCAATGTAAAAAAACGAACAGATTTTCGAGTATTCAAACATTCATGAGCTAAGATCCCAGTTTCCTTAGTAAGTGAGTGACATCTTTACATATAATAAAATTGAAGCAGGCCGAATTCTATACATTGTAGATGTGGAATGTAAACTAATATGGACCAAAACAATGTTTTTTAGATTTTTTGTCTGTCTGTATGTTTGTGTACACTTCGCGCTAAAACTACTGCATGGAATTGGATTTGGTTTACACAGTTGTATTGCTGGAGGTCTAACAGAAAACATGGTGCATGTTTAATTTGATATAAGTCGCCTAGAGGCCAAGTAATTAAAACCTTTTGGGACGCAAGTAAAGAATAATAAAAATAGCTAGTCACTAATAAAAAAATATATAAGAAAGTAATATTGACTTACTCAGCTTAGCAATGTCAGGTAGATCATCGCTGAGATCGATCAGGGCATCATCATCAACCTTTTTTGCTGAAATAAATAAAATAATAACTTATAATAATAATACTACTTTTACTTTGAACAGGAGATAGACATAAATTGAAAGCAAAGGACTATTATAATTAATAAAATATTATAAAGAGGAAAAAAAAGGCAGAGGGAAAGAGGAAAGATTTGATTGTTTGTTTGCATTGAATAGGCTCTGAAAGAACTGGACCGATTTAAAAAATCTTTTACCAATATAAAGCTACATTATTATGGAGTGACATAGGCTATATATTATCCCGTAAAATGGCAAGAAACGTATAGTACACGCGGGCGAAGCTGCGAGTGGATAGAAATTAACAAAAAACATTAAAACGAAGGATTAGGAAAACTCTAGCTCTTTTAAAGAACTTACGTGATGCTGGAGCATTAGATCCAGGTACCCCCATGGCGGCGCCCAGGATGGCAGATGGAGTGGCGCCTCCGGTCGCTGCATTCCTGATGAAAAACAAGATATAAGTATCTAATTGACTAAAACAGCTCAAGAATGAATGTAAAATAAATAAAAAAATTAAGTCGTACGATTTTTTTTTATTTGGAAGGCAAATTATTTTACTGTCTTTAAAACTTTCACAGCTAAAAAAAAATAGTTTCTGACAATAACGCGAGTATTAAACATCAAAATAAATCAACGGATACGGTATATATTCCACTATATAATATTTGGTTTATACTGAAACTGATTTGCTAACTCATCAATGTTAAGATGACATTTCTCGAGTACAGCGGGAAGCAGAGGCGTAGCGTGGCTTTCGCCGCCCGGGTAAATTAGCAATTTGTAATTTATTATTAAAAAAAACACTACATTTTTTTATCACTTTTCAAAATTGTGGCCCTAGCTGTCGCTCCCTTTCATATGCCATCCGGGGCCATAGCCCTCTTTCCCTCCCCACGGTACGCCACTGGCGGACTTGGTTCTCGTATGTCCTATTTACCTGTTGTTGACGAACCGTCCGTGACGCAGCAGCAGGTTGTTGAGCCGGTCGTTGGCATGTAGCAGCTCTGCAGTGAGCGGGGACTCGCCGGCCAATCGGCCGATCAAGTCAGCAACGCGGCTCTGCATGGCACGCAAAGTATCCGCCAATTCCTAAAAATAAAATAAACATCTTCTATTTTCTATCTTGTGTGATTAAAAGTTCTAGCTAGCCAATTAATAAGTGTTAAGTACCCAGTCATTGTTTGTATTTGTTTAATCAAGATTATTCTTTTGAATTAGGATTATTCTTAATTTGGAGAGGTAAGGAGATATAGTGGAGTGATAAGGATCAATGTTTAAAGACTAACCATCTAAATGTAAGCGAAAACCGCTGTCTGTAAACACCAGAATACCAGTATTAGCACGTTGTCATTTTAAAAGCTCAATAATTGTCAAGTCTCATTTACACAGTAATTTAAAAATAAATGTGTCAGAACTTAATAATATTAATGAATCATTTAAGTAATTTCTAAAGAGACCCATGCAACGCTGTGAGATTGATGGGAGGAAATATTACCTATTTTGAGAGAAAAGACAATTGAAGGTTTACTAAAACCGTTTTGATTGCACAATAAAAACAAATCGTTTTCACTACGCATTAAGTAAACAGTGTATTTCCGCCACACAGTAAATGTAGTAGGTTTAGTCATTAACAAGTACTATAAATGCAAAGTAAGTAATCGTAAATAGCTTGTAAGTTGCAAGTGCGGTCTTTGAACTCAATACATAAGTTTATTTATTTACAAAGCCTTGACATTCACTACCGGTCGATAAACTTTATCTGTCATTGGCACTTGGAAGGACTACTTATATGTATATGTATAAATACAAAAACGTTACATCATATTTTGTTAAGTAATATTCTAAAACATTTTGAGCAATTCTTTGCCTAATATCGTCAGGCATTGAAAACGAACTTGAAGTATGCATATTTTGTTTAAATTGAACGTTTTCTGTATCAGACAAGTTATATTTAGTATTTAATATTAATAAATGTAAATTACTTGCCGACTACTTACCGATCATTACCGAGACTAATGACTTTCGTTTAGGTGTAGCCTTCGATTTACCTTCCACTCGATATAGTTATACTATACCTATAACTCTTACTATGTGATAGACTGAGCCGCGTCGAAGTATGACCGGGTTAATTCATCACTCCGTATTGCCAAGTTACCTTAGTTCCTTTCCAGATCTCATTGTTTGGAACTCCATCACTTAGTTTGATACCAAGCATGGCACGCTCTCTGTGCAATTCCTATTTTGTAAGCGCAGTAAGCGCCGGGTTTATTAGCTAATAGAAATTATATAAACGTAACTTACATTAAGTAGTTCGATGTCGCTGTCGTGGTGCGCGGTGTGGGGCTGGGTGGTGAGCTCATTGAGCATGTCGTTCATCACATTCATGTTGCCGTCCACAACCGCCAGGTCCGCGCGCAACTTGTTTGTCTGGCTGTCCGACAACGTCACCTGAGAAGAACATCACTCCTGTATTCGCATAAAAGTACACCTTCGCTAGTATGTTTAGGTTAATGTATGCAGGCGCGAGCCTATTGCCATTATCATCATCAACCCATTACATTATCCCACTGCTGGGCTCGGGTCTCCTCTCAGAACGAGAGGGATTAACCGCTGTAGGCTATCGTGGTGGACTATAACCACGATAGCTTACTGCGGGTTGGCAAACTTCACATGCCGTCAAGAAAATCTCTCAGACATGCAGGTTTCCTCAGGATATTTTTCTTCACCGTTTAAGCGCGTGATAATTAATTATTAATACGCACGTTACTTCGAAAAGACAGAGGTGCGTGCCTTAGACTGGAACTCGAAACCTTTGACTTGGCAGTCCAATGATCAATAACCGCCAAATTATTGCCATTAACCGGGGACAAATCCAAACTCCAAGCTGTTTCTCAGAACTTCATAAAAAATCCAATAACACTACTCGGCCTGGAATAACAACCAGGGCCTCTAACGTAGCAGTTGCTCTTAGGAACACTGGACGCTTAAACGGTGAAGGAAAACATCCTGAGGAAGCCTGCATCCTTGAGGGATTTTCTTGGTGGCGTGTGAAGTCTGCCAACCCGCAGTAGGCTAGCTTGGCGGACTTCAGCCTAAACCCTCTCATTCTGAGAGGAGACCCGTGCGTAGCGGTGGGACAATATATGCGTTGATGATGATGATGTTCATCATATACATATAGTTTGAAGAAACTGTGACTTATTAATTATTCTAAAGTCAAGTCTGTCTTTATCGGAACTAAAAACAAAACACTTGACTGATATTACAAAACAATGGAGTCAACATCCTACACCATTCAGGACAATTTGCTATCAATACCATTTTCATAGATAACATTGATTAGGAGCTATAATTATCTGTCTGATAGTTTTCAATACTTTATGTGAACTACGCAAATGTCTTGATGATCGGTATCGTCGTGCAATGCGTCGTTGAGGTTCAAACATAATGGTTAAATGACATATTATAGTCACAAGACACTTTTACAAGTCGATGTTCCGTCTCATGTTCCGTCTACGACCTTTAAGAAGAAACTCCGAAACAAATTAAGAGAATCAAGGTCTCTTTTAAAGTCCAGACAGTAGTATGTATTGTCAGAGATGCGAGTTTTAAAACATATGGAAATTTCTGAACAGGCCTTTTGAAGAAAGAGCCATAGCAGTTTTGAGTTGACCTGTCCTAACTGCCGGCATGCATCAGTCATCGTGTAGCTCAACCATTATATACGGACCCATTGCACGACGATACCAAATCAGCAAAAAAAAATGTAGTTGAGTTACATGCTTTTGCTGCGCGAGATGTTTCTGTTATTTATTTTTTTCTCTCAGATCCTACGAATGGTAGCGTGACTTTTAATAAGAGAAAGGCACGTCAGAAAAAACAATTCGTATAGGTGTATATGTATGGATTTAGAAAAAAGCTGTTGACATTACATATTCACGACGACGCGACGGCTAGACAATCTTTATTCGAAGAAAATAACTATATCATAAAATAATATGTATATTAGGAAACTCACACGTGCAAAATATACATTATGGAAATTTATTCAACAATCGCCTCGTATTTTGTTTGTTACAGATTGTGCTAAATATCAATCAGATTCATTATTTCGGTGATTTGATTGTTCCTATAAAACTCCAGGCTTGAAATAAACACTCAAAACATGCTGTCTGAGACTTTTATAAAATTTCTGTTAAATTCTGTAGAATAGAAGAAAATCTCCTCATCTAAGCTAACTGTTAAGGCTGCTTCTCAATTTAGCCATTAATTCTAGGCGTTTATCCCTACACACGAAAACAGAATACTAGAGCACACTTTGTATGACTTCTTTCAATCATTCGAATTATTTCAAAATTCCTTTTAGGCCACATTTCAACATGCCGGAATAACTGCTTCTCATCGAACTATTTCAAAAATGGAACACGCCAGTTTATTTGTAAAAAAAAAATTGGCGATTAAATTATCGGGAACTTATTCATAGTTGGTGGAATATGGCCCTAATGTCCTAATTAAAATACTTCCATAATCGAATAATTTAACATGCCTAAGAAAACATGCTTAAAAATTATTTTGCATAAAAAAGTTATTCGGATTTCCGTTATAAAGAACATACTTAATTTCTTCAGATGAATTAATAGTCACACGGCATAATAATGCATTACTTACAGTTCCAATTATTTGTTCCTGGGTGGGTCGGCTAGGCGAGGTTTGCGGCATGGCTGATCGAAGGGGGGAACCCACCATAGGCTCTCCACCATCCGGCACACTCTGCACAGAACAATTCATTATTAATAAACGATGCTTATACTCTGAGCCTCGACATTATACTGACAGTGTAACCGGTTGCAGCAATTTATCTATAGCACTTAAGATACAAAACGTGAAAACCAACCCAGAGTCTATCAGGTTTCAAACTATTATTCAAATTGCCGCAACTTGTCATCAAGGTTTGCAATACAAAAAAATAATCAATGTCTTTCTAAAATCTGAGGGTTATCTACGTTTCCTGTTTTATCAAAATTAGCTTAGGTAATATTTTTCATCAATAAAATGTGGCCCGCCATAAAATTTTCTCGTTTAAACACAAATTCCCATAAAGATCGCTAAGCAACTCCACCATTAGAGCTATCCGCTTCGTAACTTAAGTATAATAAGATCTATGAATTGCTTTCTAATTTAGTCGTGAAAAAGTAACAAACAAAAAGAGAAAAATAACTGCCTCATTGGTCTAGTGGTCGTAATCGCGATTGATACGTTAAAGGTTCTGAGTTAAAATCTCAGGCCAAGCGGTATTGTTTTTTTTTTAGGAAATTCTTAATATCACTTCGGAGTTTGGAACTGTGCCAGGTTATAATGGCAATAGGCTCACATTATATTGGAACTTTGTAGTAGTAGTGCCTGATGGCATTTCAACGTGCCGGTATGAATGGGTCGGCACTACCAGGGAAGTACTAGTTACCTTCCCACAGAATATCGACGTCAAGTAGCAATATGTATACTATTGCGTTTCGTACGGTGAGTGTGGAGCGCTGGAGGCCCAATTCCTCCCTCAGTCCCCTTCCTTCTCCTTTCACATTCCCTTCCCTTCCCCTTAAATAGGCTCGGCAACATATCTGCAACTCCTTTGGTATTGCAGATGTACGTGGACGGCAATGACTACTTACCATCAGGTATCTCGCCTGCTCGTTCGCCGAGTATTCCCATAAAAAAAACCCTAAACATACGGGGGGTGTACATTAGTACACCTCTGCCTAACCCTTCGGGGAATACAGGCGTAATGGTAATATTCGGATCCATATTAGCAGTAGCTATTTTTTATCATGCACCAATAATAGGTATCATGTTCGGGTATAACAACATGATTATAATATTGATGATATTAATTACTATTGACAAATTATTTATGATTGACTAGAAGCGCCTCTACTATCTGTTTAAAAAAGACCATGATTCTCTGAGTTTGTTTCTCAGAGGTCCTCAGATAGGAAACGTCGGCGTAATCTAGTTAAGAAAAAATGAAAAAAATTGACTAGTAAAAGTGTCTTTAAAACATCTATTTACTCAAAAGTCACTGTTTTCTCCTTCAAACTAACATAGATTTGAAAACCATCCAAGTATTTCCAGGAAAGTTTGTTATTATAAAATCCAAATAGCCATTTACGTTTTACGTAGTTTCCACCTGACTCACTTTATTTTGGCATCGTGGGTTAATTAAAGGACAGATTTATAATTAACTTTGTTCAACATACCCTTTGTGGAGTGAATATAGGCGCCATAGCGTCTAGGTCAGTCATGGGGAACTCCACGCCTTTGGTCCGCAACTCAGTATACACTTGTACCACACCCTGAAACAATTATTTATTTATTTACATACGCCTTGCTTGAATACACACACATATAAACACATCTTAACTAATCATCATCATCATCATCGAACCATTACACTGTCCCACCGCTGGGCACGGGTCTCCCCTCAACACGAGAGGGATTAGGCTATAGTCCGCCACGCTAGCCTACTGCGGGTTGGCAGACTTCACATGCCGTCAAGAAAATCTCTCAGGCATGCAGGTTTCGTCACGATGCTTTCCTTCACCGTTTAAGCGCGTGATAATTAATTATTAATACGCACATAACTTCGAAAAGTTAGAGGTGCGTGCCTTAGATTCGAACTCGAGACCTTTGACTTGGCAGTCCAATGGTCATATCACTAGGCTATCACTGCACATCTTAACTAAGATACATTATTTGTAAGCATTGTGTTTTGTCATGGTTCAATAACCGCTGAATAAATTACAAAATAAATATATTTTCCATCAAAAATAAAAATCTTTTAGTTTACAAGTTATCGCTGCTTCATGGCTGCTACCATTTGACCCCTTTAAGTATAGTCACCGTTTATGAGACAATTCATGCAAATAATGCAATGTTTCATGACAATATATAATTATATAAAAAAAATTGTATCATAGTAAATTGCATTACTTCACGCGATATAGTAAATCCTTTCCAGTGTAGCCAAAGTCAATACAACCTTGTTCTTTTCAATTATTTTTCCCAGTATATATCTAACTTAATCTTTTATACGTGAGTGGGTAAGTACGCCATTGATTGGATTAAGTTTTAAGCTGTTTTATTAATGAGATTGCCTGTCATTGACCTGAGAAATGGGTAGTATCATTAATAGTATTGCACCTAAACCTTATTTATAGTAACGATTATAAATATAAACTCGTTGATATCGTTAGTTTTATAATAAATCCAATGAGATTGTAAACTGACGAAATATTGTGACTAAAAGCTTGACTATCTGTGGACAAATCACAGAAAGTACCTTCTAGTATTAAACGTCGAGCTTAGCAGCAACGGAATCCAAATCAGTAGCCATTTGACTGCGCCCTTCAGTACTTCCTAAGTAACCGTTAAACCGGCACAAGAAACGTGACTCTATCTCATTGTTTTGTGCTTAAACAACTGATGACCTATACAATTATTAAGGCTAAATTGGGCAAACTACGCTTCAAAGTTGACCTTCTCATATATACCATCACGCCTATAGTCCCCGAAGGGTTAGGCAAAGGCGTACTAATGTACACCCACATTTCGCCGGTATATTTAGGTCCCATGTAATAGGGGGCGAGCCTATGAGTGTGCTCGGAGTCTGGATTTGTGCCCGATTAATGAATCGGGCACAAATCCAGACTCCGAGCTGCTATTGAGAATTTCATGGAAAAACCCAATAACACTTTGCTCGACCTGGGGATCGAACCCAAGACCTCTAGCGTAGCAGTCGCGCTTAGGACCACTAGACTAATGAGGCAGTTGACCTTCTCAAAATTTTAAACTAGACGATTTTACATAAAGTTTTTTACACACTAATAAATATTTATAATTCATTTGGTCACACATAAGGTTGTGTAACATCCATAACATCTCAGTTAAGATTAACATGTTTTTTAAACTTGTAAGAACACTGATGACCATGAAAATGTTTTAAGCTTTTATAATCCTCTTTATCTTGACTGACTGAATTTTCTTATACAATATTTGTCTTAGATTAGAGAGTAGGATCGAGTATAAAGCATATGCTAATCAGGAATAATTAGCTTTCTTATTGTGATGAAAAAAAATAATTAAAATCGAATTATTAGAATTAAAAACAAACCAATATTTCCTCTTTATAGATCAAGGTTCATCTGAGGCCTCTCACAATTTTTGATAAACAAAAAAAATACAATGACTATAGAATCAATTTACCTGCAAATCGGGCTGATTTTGGAAAGCATCAGCCCAACACTGGATGAGACTCAGAACTTTTTCTTGAACCACTGTTGGAGGATCATTCTTAGGTCCAATAAGCTTTACCTGCAAAAAAAAAGGTAATTATATTGGTTTCCTTTTAAGAGAGAGAGACATATTTATTTCAATAGATAGGTACCTAATTACTCCTCGTAAAACTAGTTTAGTTAAATTATGCACACGACTTATATCGAATTCCAAGGCAAAAAGAAAAACAAGTTAAATAATAGTAATTTTAAACATACAAAGTTACAAGGTTCTATAAAAGAACGTTTTACGTCAAGAAAAAACGTTAACATCTTTAATATAATTCCTATGTTAAACTGAGAAGATTCTTTCGTATCAGTATGGTATATCATACACATTCTTAAATAAATAGGTATATCAATTATTGGAATTTGCATATTAACTGTTTTCAACTGCAGCAATGAGACATCACATTTCACATTGATATCATTATGCTTTATGTACTCTAGTCAGTAAATACTCCATAAATGTATACATATACAACTATATATGTGAACAGAACACTTTTGTACAATGTTGAGGATACATTACTGTAGTGTCATATTGCATAATAAAGGACCATTCAGAATATTACTGAGGTAGGCTAGTACATGTGAATTATTAGCAAATGACTCATGTTAGAAAATGTTATATACTATTTACTTCTACAACTCTGTACAGTGTTGCAGTCCAAAACTACCTAGGTGTGATGAAATGTACCATAATTAGACACCTGATATGGTTATTCTGAATCACCTTTATGATTAGAGAAATTCCCAGAAAAACAATAATTACATTGATAAAAAAATACACTCTTATTTAATCGTTTTTTTAAGTGCTTACCTAATTTCTTTAACCCCAACAAGTTAAGAGGAATTAAAAGTATCCTAAATCATCTTAAAAAAATGAGAATCTAAATAAGTTTAACTGATCATGGCATTTAATAATCTCTGTCTATAGGCTTCAGGAATTAAGAGTTGAGACTATCAAACTAAGCTATGTAAACACAGCCTAGTTTGAGAATCCTTTTTAATCATATAATTATGTCCAGCAGTTTATTCTGACAATGTTAATCTACAACAAAAAAAAAACAAAGGAGTATTGAGTTAAGGTATCTTGTATCAAAACAACAGGTAATATAATATAATGACTGCTATTAATTAAGAACATAACTAATTTGATCAATATAATTGAGTGGCCCAAAACAATCTAGACCAATGAATCACTTAGTAGAGTTTCATAACTATTTGCTTTTGTTACATTTATCTTTAATTATTGTGTAAGATACATGCCATCTGCCATCCATGCTGTATACGCTGAAGGGTTAGGCAGATAGTTCAATGTACATTTTGCTGATAAGTTTTAATTAATGTGTATTTAGGAACTTGAACGGAGTAACAATATCTCAACATTTTATATATTTCATATCTTAGTATAAAACATTTTTTTTGAACTTAAACACATTGCAGCTTGACCTTCAAGAGATATGATTTATCATCTGTTGAATCATAAATTGAGATGACAAATGACTCACAGATATCCATTATAATATTAAGTGTAGTACATACTATATAATCTTTGCCTGCTCAGCTCATAAGTCATATTTTTGTAAATGAAATTACTCAGGTACTGCCCATAATTTTATCTACATGCTAGCAAAATATGGATCTATTTCAGAATATTTTAGCAAAACAGGTTTATGAAATGTGCAAAGAACTAAGTAACCTTTAAACTGAAGTGTATTTGGTAGTGTCTCTGTATTTTTTGTAACAATAGGAGTGTCATATCTACATGATAAAAGTCCTATAAATAAATAAAGATAATATAAAAAATATTTCATGTGAGTAGGTAAAATTTATCAATAAATACTACTTCCTTCTGTGGAATCCATGCTACCCCCGTGCCGGGTTTCATCAATTTTGACTTGCTAGTTTAGTTTTGAGGACAAAACTACCAGAAAATAGAGCACATTTAACTTGACACCAGTTAAACAACTAGTCAATAATGGATTGTTAATGTTACTGGCCTCTCAAGTTTATATCAGATATTTTATGTTGGTAGGTTTATAAGTATTACTGTATCAGACATTGACATTAACTGATTTTATGATAAGACACAATATTTTTGCATTTACATTGTTTTGGTGTGATTCCTGCTGATTGTAACAATGATAGAGACTGATATGCTCCTGTTTATATGCCCCTGTGTAGTTTTTTTAAATAGCTTTCAATACATGCCTTTAAAAAAAGATTTGGATTAGGGTTTTAACCCTAAATAAAAGTGATTTGTTAATGAAGCTAATGTGAACTAATAAATACAAAAAGTTCCTTACCAATTCCGATATGAACTCCTTGTTGCATGCCAGGACATGAAAAGACTTTCCGCAGTTTTTGACACAAGTTTCCAGAACAGTTAGAGTGTACATCACTATTGTATAGTTCTTCCCAGCACTCTGGGTCAACCTCTTCCTAATAGCCTTTATGGCATCTTTGGGCCCATCTGTACTGCTATTTACAATGTCACATATTTCCATATTAAGTGCCCAGTTTTCTGATGGTAGTGATCCATCCGTAGCTTGTTCTAAAAGAATATTTCATCGCACATAACTTATTGAAAGGGTCAAAATAATTAACACCTATTTCATAGTATACGGCGCAAAAAGGCAATATAATAACAACAAAATATACACAATACTTTCAATAAAATTGCTCAATAAGTTGCCGTGACACCACAACAATGAGAAATTGGGATTTTCTAGTGCGCAACAAAAAGAAATATACCATAGGGAAAAGTACCAAATTATCGAGGACTATCGGACGTAAAACTAGTGTATTGAATTCTTACCTATTTTTTGACCCACCGGCGTAGAAAAAGGATTTCCTACTCCAAAGAAAGACATCCTTGGAAATTAAATGAAGTTTATCTAAAAAATATTTCACCGATTTCACTTGTCACCAAAAACGCAAATCACAGATAAAAAAATATCATCAAAGCTGTCAACTTACATTACAACCGTTCAGAAATTGAAAATATTTCAAGATACATAAACTTTTGTTCGTATAATAAATAATTGAAAAATAATTTCTAATCTTACTGGTTATGCTATACATATTGTATTAGATTAAATATTTAAAATACAATAAGTTATTGGTAACTAAGATTTATACATACACATATTCTCATTAGTAATTTCTACTTGATTATTGAGATTTTGAACGTTTGGTATGTTGTGCCAGTTTTGGCGGCAGAAGTTAAATAATAAATAGAAATTTTCTCGTGTTTTTTCATGGAATAAATTATTTCGCTTAATCCCAAATATTCAGATAAATTATTTCAACTGACGAGCCTCAGTGGGGAACTGACTATAATGACTGCCGTCCTTCACCAAATTGGAATTCATAATATTAAATCTTGCATATAAATGTAACCATAGTAACGTCATAAACAAAGCGTAAATTGGTTGCTGTTTACTGTTTTATTGGTGAATTAAAATACAATAAAAATAATTGAAATCATTTGCAATGTCACAAAAGCGATCATTAAATAGCCTTATCATTCACCCTGATGTAGAACCGGGTGTAATTGATAATGCTATGCTCATACGATGCATTCTCGACCATGGTTAGTTATGTTAAATATTTTGTTTAAATACTTACCTTTATTGACCTCAATAAATCAGTAGTAGTGTTAACTATGTTCACCAGCTTTGTGAGGCACGGTTTTTACAATTATGTAAGTAGGTAGGTAGTTATCGCAAGTAGGTATGTATCGCTTACAGTAGTGGCGCGCTGGCATGTCTACATGTCAGTATGATGAGAATGGATCCGCACGACCGGCGAAGTACTATCCTTCACCAGAATATCGACGTCAAGTATGCATACCTACTGCTGCGTTTCATCCGGTGAGTGTGGAGCGCCGGAGTCCCAATTCCTCCCACAATCCCCTTCCTTCTCCTTTTCTCCTTCCCCTCCCTTTTCCTTAAATAGGCTCAGCAACGCATCTGCAACTCCTTTGGTTTCGCAGATGTCCATGGGCGGCGATGACTACTTACCATCAGGTAGCCCGCCTGCTCGTTTGCGGAATTATGCCAGAGATAAAAAAAAGTAATTAAAGTTGCATGAATTAGTTCCGGTTGAGCTGTACTGGGCGAGTGCCTAGACGCTGTTCCAGTACTTTCAGTTTAAATACCTAGGTAACTGTGGCTATTTATTATGTTCAGGCCCAACTGAAGAATTTGGGAGGCTATTCGCTGAGGAGGGCGTACATCTAGACGAAGCTGTAGAAGTCAGACTTGAGTTCCAAAACATTCTGCGAATCGATCATCTCTGGATGCTAAAATCTTTAACTAAGCTAACAATAGCCCACAACTTGATCGAGAAAATCGAAAACTTGGAACAATTAACGGGACTGAACGAGTTGGATTTGTCTTTTAATAAAATTGAGAAGATTGAGAATTTAGATGCTTTAGTCAATTTAGAGGTGTTAACGTTATTTCACAATAAAATAAGGAAATTAGAAAATCTGGATACTTTGGAGAAGCTGCTTGTATTTAGCATCGGTGATAATTTGATAGAAGATTTCAAGGAGGTATGTGGGTTGCATTGCACACACTATTTTATACATATTAAATTTAATAGAGTCTAGTTGTTTGCGCAAGTTGTATTGGGGTTTGTAAACGCACATGGGATACAGGAGAAAATCCCACCCCACGCAGGGTAACGAGTAAGGCCTTAAAAAATAATCGCCTTTCAATAAGTTTGAGCAAATTCATATTTACCTACGCAAATGATTGTGTAACGTTAAGTAAAAAAAAAAAAAAGTATTTACTGAATTTTCGCTATACTCTTCCAATGTATTCCTATAAAATAATAATTTTCATTTAGAGCTGTAATTTCCCAGATGGCGTACCTCCGAAGATTCCGTAACTTGCGCTCTGTTAGTTTCAAAGGCAACCCATGTTGCGATGATCCCATGGCCTATCAGTTCCTCAGGGCGGCTCTCCACAGGGTCACCTACCTTGACTATAAGACAATTACGGAAGAGGATAGGGAGAATGGCAGGGCGGTGTTCAGGTAAGTATCAAATGTGGAGAAAAATTACACAACGCGCTTTAGGTGGTTCGATGTGGTGGGAGGATGACTCATTTCACACAGCGTGCGTCAACCATCGAGCAACCTTATATGGGTTTCCTGGACCGCCATAGACAATAAACAGTACGCCTTGAATTATGTAATACTACGTATGTTTTTTTACAATTAACTGTGATGGACGCGCAAGAGGCCCACTTGATGGTAAGTGGCAACCGCCGCCTATAGATTAGGTAACTACACAGCTAAGATGCTACCTACTGGTAGGAAAAGAGGAGGAAAAAGGGGACTGAGATAAGGATGGGCCTCCAGCGCTCCACACTCATCGAACAAAACGCAACGGTATGCATACTGCTTTTCTGCGGAATAGTACTTCCCCGGTCGTACCATTTACGAATTTTGTGAAAAGGCACGAACAAACTTTGAGAATAATCGACATTAGATCGATGAACTCATAGCGGAATTAAATACTTAAACCAAAAATTTCCTAGAGGTCTCATACGAAAAATGGATGAATCAGACGAGATATTGGAAAAGGAGAGAACTGCCAGAGAGGAGTATGACGCCAAAGTGAAGTTTTATGCGATGTCATTTGTGGAGTACCTCAGCGGACCTGAACTTATGGACACCATGTTTGAGAAGGACCCCGACGGCTTGGTGCTACTTAGTTTTGGTGGAGAGCTGCAGGCATATTTCGAACAGTAAGTATAGTAGAGTAACTACATCTATTGATCAGTCTAGAAAGAATAGATAGGTAAGTGAACATACAATGTCGGCAATTAAATCCAGCAGATAAATATTATTGTTAGACGTTAGACGAGTGGAAAAAACGAAGTCTGCATTTACAATACCTAACGTGATTTAGGAGAATAATAGGAAAAATGACATGAATTGCCAACCATCACATCGTGAGTTAAGTATTTGGTTCTTACTTAACCCCGCGTTCCCACTAACGACAAAACATGTTGCAAACAGCTACATATCCCACTCACTCTTTGAGAGTTAGATAGATGTTTGCAACGTGTTTTGTCGTCAGTGGGAACACAGGATTACAGCAATTGTTTATAGTTTTACTTGGGATTAAAATTAATGATTAAATGTTACGCGAAAGAGACCGGTTAACCATTTAATGTATATTTCTTCTAAAGGTACAAAGAAAACTACGTAGAAACGATGGCTGGCCTAGTAGAGTTCGCCCAAGAAGCATACACTGAGAGGCAGAACGAAATAAAGTTGTTCAAAGATCTAGTGGACAGCGCTCTGGAGAGTAGCGTTGAGAAAAGCAAAGTGTATGTATAGCTGTAATTTCCGCGCACTTTATGATCATTCGTTTTGAGACGACGAAGAAATGTCCAATTATTTCATTATGTAGTTAGGTAGGCACTTATAGCTTAAACTAGAGTTACCCAGTGGTCAGCTGTGGTAGAAATCTAAACTGACTGCCACCTGCTATTGCGTTGTACAACACGGCTACACATCAAGCTATACCAATCCCGTTCAGGTTGACCTCGCATTATAAAGATTTTTCATACAATTCAAGGTCAGCCTTTTGTATGGCTTGATGTGTAGCCGTGTGTACTCAGACAACATACATCATACAAATCAAACAGTTACATACATACAAATATAAAAATAGAATGCCTTCCTCCTCTCTCCTAAATTGCCGTGCCCGACAGGGTCCATGATTGATACCTACTAAATTACTGTGTAACACCTATTAACATTGTGGAGTGCAATAAATATATTGAGTATTGAGTATTGAGTACATAATAGGTAGGCACATACCATCAAATTAAAATTCAATCATTTTTAAACAAATAATTAATACTCATAACAGAGTGCTAGCAGAATTTAAGACCAATGAGGTTCCGATCATGGTAGCTGTGGGTGAACTGGCTGATAAGTTGGCGGCGAAGCAGCTAACCCCCGAGACACTGGAGCCACAGCTAGTTGAGCTGGGCGAGCAGTTCCATGAAATGCTGTACGAGCTGTGGAAGAGTCTCATGACTATTGAAATGCAGTTGTTTGAACAATGCGAGGTACGAATGTCTTAACATCCATTGAAATAGGTATCACTGAGTTCGCTGTTGGCAGAGCAAAAAAGCCGAGCAGATAAAAAATAGAAAAAACTCTTTCACCACGAAACTAGGCAGTTACTAAAACTCTGCAAAAACTACAAAACTAATCGCTTTAACTTATATAAAGTCCGACTACTTCGATGCAGTTGTTTAAACAATGTGAGCTACTAAAGTTTCAACTCATATTGGAACCGCAGCCGATGGAGTTAGGTGAGCAGTACCAGGAAATGCTCTAGGAGCTGCGGAAGTCGAGTCGTATAGTGGTGCCGATGCAATAAATATTGGCTACTACAGATTATAATAGTTCAGTTTCTTTGCGGTATATTGCTAAATACACTAATAATGTAATTAACGCTGATTGGATGTAATTAACACCGCATATTTCTTGAAAAGATTAAATTCTTGTCCTCTGTATACAGGATTCTCGAGTTCAGTTCGCAGTAAACATGACAGAGATGGTCACGAAATTGCTAGAAGTTTCTCGAATGGCGTTTGGTGCGTGGCGCGAACACGAGACCGTGTGGTCTACGCGCGAGTTCGAGGTGCTGTCCAAGTACCTCGGCAACAAGATCATGTTGGGAGACGCTTCGCCCGAACTATTTGATGTAAGTCTACAGATAATTTCTATCATTGATTTAGAGATCTCGAGTAACAATGCATGGTAAGTAGTCATCAAACTCATCAACCGGTGCTTATGATTAATAAAAATATAGTCGTAGGCTAGGGGTTCAGAGAACTCTGAGAAAAACAGTAGCATCTTGTATAGGCAAGGTAGGAATTTCTGAAAGAAAATATACCTACACAGCTGTTTTGAGCAACGGAATGGAAGTAAGTTGCTCGCCTTAACGAAGCTCTTCCTATACCTAGGTGATGATGGATCGCGACATGTTGATGAACCTGGTAGCCGCATCTTCAGACAATCACATGCGGTTCATAGACGCGCGAGAAGATCTGCTTATGACGCGCGCAAACACTTGGCGCGATGAACTCGTGCAGGGGACAAACGAGTAAGTTAAAATCAATGATATTCATAAATAATACGTACGTCTTTGATTAAAATCACTTTTGTAACTAATTTTACGTCGCAGGTGACAGACTTAGATCAAACCTATTACATTGTCTCACTGCTGGGCACGGGTCTCCTCTCAGAACGAGAGGGATTGGGGCTTTAGTCCACCACGTTAGCCTACTACGGGTTGGTAGACTTCACACGCCATCAAGAAAATCTATCTATCAGGTTTCCTCACGATGTTTTCCTTCACCGTTTAAGCGTCATTTAATAATACGCATATGACTTCGAATAGTCAGAGGTGCGTGCCTTGGATTAAGACTCGAGACATTTGACATGATCATATCACTAGGCTATGACTGCACTTCCTAATACCTAATATATAATAAAAATTATATCCTTTCCAGCAACGAAGTGAAGCGCAATAGGGACAGAATCTTGGAGATCAACTTTTTCATAGACAACAAACGTGAGGAATGGGCGGATATGCACATGCGTCTCACTGATACCCTCGATCCTGATGCTGTGGCTCTGCTGGGGGATGATTTCTAAAGTTTACTGTAATACCTATTATATCTCTAAAAATAATATTGTTTTATTCTCATAGTAGAGATAACTAAAATTGCAGCTGCGGAACACATAGTACGCACGGCTACACATCATGCTATACAAAACCAGTTTACGCTGGTCTCTTATTGTATGGGAAGCCTATACAATGCCAGATCAGCTTAAACTGGGTCTGTATAGGTTGACCTGTAGCCGTGTGTAGTAGAATGTCCTCTTCGATAGAAGCACAGTATAACACGTTTCTCAGTTTTACGACAGCCCCAAATATAATCGCGAAACAGTTCTTCGCTACAGGAAATTGGGTTGAAAGGTTGTCGAGATGAAGGTAGCGGTGGCCCATCCAGAAATACTTAGTTCGTTCTTGCTGGGCTACCAGACTAACCTTATAAATCTTAAACATGGCCTCACTCCTAAGATTTTACGACCAATTAAGTTCAATTAGAATTTAAATCGCAGGCAGAAATAGCCACACGACCACGAGCCATTCTTAATTCATTGTGTGTGTGTCTCTAGAAAAGTTTTACAGTGGTAGGTACTGAGGTTTTAGCCTTAAGCTAAAACGTGAATCGGGCTACTATTGTTTTGTTGGAGGTTTAACCTAAAATCTGGTGCATGTTTCATTTGATACGCCCCGCCTGGAAGCTGATTTACATAAATAGACCTAAAATAATACCTGTACCTACCTTCCTACCAAAGCACTAAAGAACGCCAAATCAAAAACAATTCAGCACTTATAACCCAATCACCTACTCATTATACAGATGTAAAAAAAATATTTTTGATGCACACTTCAACAAAATTTTATTATAAGAATTATTTTTTCATTTCAATTTATGATTGATGTTGAATTTATTATAATCTATTTATATGCCACTTTACTATAAAAATACCTACTTACATACGACAAAATAAAGGGTAGGTATGGTGTGTAATCAACATTGCAAATTAACTTAGGTATAACACCCTATCTTTGTTTCAAATGTTGAACGTACTTATTAATGTTATCCTGGAATGCGGGACTTGACAACGTATTTATATAATCCGTTATATATTTATTTCGATGTTTTTCCAAGTCTGTCAGGTAGTCCTGCCTCATCGAACGTTTGGTTGTTGCTCGGACTGCCGGCGGAATGTGGTCGTACATCTTTATGAAGGCCTTGCATTTTTCTACTGCGTCACTTCTATTTGTAGCTATCTCGTCAATGAGGCCTACCTGTAACATTAAAATTATGGAGGGTAGAAGAAAGGAGGACCATCTCAGTGTATTGAAAAGTGTCCATTGAAAGGGAGCAAATTAAGGTGGCGCTATACGAGTAGTAGCAAGTGGAAGAATTTAAAAAAAAAAATTATTTTTATTTCAGGAGTTTCATAGGTGTCTAAATTACAGTTGACTACGTAAATAGTTGAGATTTTAAATACTGCATATTTCTTAACTACAGAAGTCAAGAGAAATGTCAAATTTTTCAACTCAGCACACTTCACTCTGCTTATAACTGCTACATTCATATGATTTCCACTTGCTACACTAGCGCTAGTTCGGTGAGTGTTCGAACAATAATTTGCTGTATACAAGTGGACACTTTTTCGACTAATTCCCCATACAAGACGGTCCTCCTTTCTTCTACCCTCCATAATTAAAATATCCAGCGGTGAAGTCAGTACTAAACGGAAGTAATATTTGGGTAACATCCATCATCTGCATACATCCATCCATCCAACATCCGTTTTTGGAATTGAGGGTCCGTGGTTTGTCTTCGGTGATCATTATAAATAAAAGTTTATCAAGTCAGTTTTTTTTTAAAAGCCTTGTGTTACTCGTTATCGGAACTGAGCGAAACAAAAACGCATCCTCCCCATTCAATATAGCCGACTGAGGACACTGAAGTTAAATATTCTCTTAAAATAATATTATATTAAAATACATACCTACCATAAACTAGTAGTTTATTAGTTTTCACACACGGTGAAGAAGATAAATAACTAATCATTCCTACCTTTAGATAGGTAATTTGTTTTTTAACCAAAGACGATTTGTTGTTTAACCAAAGACGAACTTCCCATAAGGCCTAGGGCGTCCAGATAAGTACCTAAGTACTTAATCCTTCGCTACAAGAAAATTAGCAGTACCTAGTTAAAGGGCTCTTACATAAACGGCAACGACATTAGGGCGGCCAAACTACCTACAAACTACTCTGCCAGTGCTGCTGACAATTCCTTTCTTATAGTGCTTAAAAATTACGTTTTGTCCAAACCTGCAAAGCTTGTACTGCTGGGAACATGAAGGAACTTGTGAGGGCGAATTCCGCGTGCTTGTGCCCCATAACCCTGGTCATCAGGTCTACAATCCACTTTGCCGGCACAATGCCCACATTGGTATCGTTAAGACCGATGAGTGCTTTCCCGGCTGTCATCGTACGATATTCGCAAACAAGTGTTAAGATACAAGCGGCGGCTCCAGTATAACCCTGCAGAGATTAAGGCGGCTTCTTTAGGTCATAAAAAGTAGATTTTGACTGTTTGATTGCGCCGCGCCATAGCGCCATAGCGCGCCGTAGCGTGTTTACAAAATGTATAGTGGGTTACAGCTGTTACCTGACCCACCCTAGGTGGGCCGGCGGGGTCTTACTGGGTCAGGTAACAGCTATAACCCACTGTACCTTGTGGAAACTCCCCATAAGGTTGAGGTCGGGTATAGGTAGTTAGCATGATGCTTCCAAAATATTCAAACTACTTAATATCCCCGAGTTGTCATAAGCGGGTAAACATTATAATTATTAGCACCGCCTTATTACTAGATACTATATATACATCGTAATGACCGTCGCGATCGATCGTACCCCTAAGGCCACTTGATGGATGGAGTGCTGCATCTTTCAGTGGTGCATATTTGCATTCTATCTACCACTGATGAACCAACAACGGCCCTGCGAAGTACACGACGAATAAAGCGTACAAATGGTTTTTTACGTCTAAAAAAACCTGCAAACATAGATTTCAGAAAAAAATTGACAGAAAAAATGAGTGATGGTACTTACGTTGATAGCAACCGTGGTAATTATATCAGATCCAAATAACTTTGCCACGGTATCGAAATAAGTATTAATGACTAGCGCAATTTTTTTAGCATCTGGATTGATGAACTCCTTTAGGTCCAAACCTGCTGAGAATATATTATTAGGGTTTACCTGAAAAAGATTATGGATTTTTAAAATTAGGAATTCGTAAAATTAAAATTGAGAAGTATGTGTGGTGTGACGCTCAAAGATAGAGTGAGAAACAGTGTGATAAGGGAGCGTTGTGGAGTGAAAGAAGATGTAGTAACAAGGATTGAGAAAGGTATGTTAAGATGGTTTGGTCATGTAGAGAGAATGGATGAACGGAGATTGACGAAACAAGTATATATGGTGAGTATGGATGGACGAGTTGGAAGGGGAAGACCTCGGCGAACGTACCGCAACCAAATTGCGGATGTTCTTAAAAAAGGCCAGGTTCCGAGCACCCTAAACCGACGGTCATGCATGAAGAGATTAATGAATGTAGATGAAGCGAAAGTAGTGTGCCAGGATCGTAGCAAGTGGAAATCTATAGTCTCTGCCTACCCCCATGGGAGACAGGCGTGACAATATGTATGTATGTATGTAAAATTAAAAAACCAACAAACATAACACTGCCCTGTAATTGGATGACGTAACAATATTTTTATGAATAATTAATGGTAGTTACTACTTATTATGCGTTACAAACATGGATATTCAATAGGATACCTACGCCTGCAATAAGATACAAACCACACAAAGAGCCATGGAGCGGAGCACTCTAAATATGTATAAAATTGAAACATAAATAGCCAAATGTACATGTAAGAAACACAACTAAAGTTATAGATGCTCTACAACACTGTAAAAAACTAAAATGGAAATGGGCTGTCCATGTTGCACATAATTATGGACAATGATAGATGGATGGAAAGAGAAAAAGAGGTAGACCAACGGAGCGGTGGCCCGACGAAATACTGAAAACAGTCGAAAACGACTGGATGGAAATAGCAACAGATAGAGATAAGTGGAGAAAAAAGGCAGGGACCCTTAACTCTGCAAAGAGGTCCTTAATAATAGTGATTTGTTTTGCATATAAGAATGAATTTTTTGTATTTTATTAATTTTAATTTATGTTGGTTTTTTATTATTGTAATTTAAGTTCTTGAACTGTCAAGACAGACAAGTCTTTATTATTATTCTAATGGTAGTTACTCACCGAAGTCAATACCAGGCCTTTGCAGTTATTTTTTTCCACTTCAATAATTGAGTCGCGTAGTTCCTGAATTAATTCCAGGTTTAAGGCGTTTACAGGTGCCCTCTGCATTTGCAGAGTCGCTATTCCTTCATTATCTACTGTTACACTGACTAAAGTCTTTGAAGACATATACCTGCAACTCGTTACGGCACTTCTCATCGTCTTCAGTACGTAAGCCATTCTCTCACACTTGAAAACCGGTACTTGTTTGTAATGAAGAGCGATATCGCCTAGCAGTTTTATTATTATGAAATATTTATGCCTGCTATTGCAGGGAGTATTCGATAATTACGATTTCGAATACCTTGAAATAAATAAATATGTACCATAATATATACTAATGTATTAACGAGACAGATAACGTTTTCACTTTTCAGTATTAGGTAGGCACGACCGATGCTATGCCTTTGAAGAGTATGTATGTAAGAATACAGTGCCTAACATTGAAGTAATATAGGTAATCGTATAAGGTATCCATGCAAAAAACTTTTGGTATGAGTCCATGCAAATACACACAGATGTGTGTGTAATTTGCTAGTAGGTGAGAGTTATTTTAATACTAATTCATTTCGTCTATTTTCCTAACTATACAATACAGGGACTGCGGAATTACAGGTCTCGAGTTCGAGTTCTTGGTACCTACCTAGGTATTAGGTATAGCTTATTAGGACAGTATTAGGTACCTTAATGAAAGGCTGACACGCGCAGAACTGTACCAATCTGAAAGAGGAAAAAGGAGATATCTACCTAGTTCATATAGAAAAAAGTTTTCAAGTGCCACCCGGGATCCGAATCGAGATATAGGAAATTACTTATCAAATTCGGAATGCGGAGGAACACAGCAGTCTTCATCTTTCTGTCGATTTGGTCAAGTCTGCAAACGAGCAGGCGAGCCATGTGATGATAAAATAGTCATCGCCGCACATAGACACCGACTGCACCAAAGGAGTTGCTTAGTGTCGGAGACCAACGGACTGCAAGCTGCCAGAGCCGCGACAAATGAGGGGAAACTGGCAAAAGTCGAAACACACATCAAGGTACTCTACGTAGGTACGATAGGCGTAAGTGTAGTCGCCACCCACCCACGAGGTCCTACCACGGAGAAAGTCAGCTACTCAACTCTTACTCTTAAACCATCCCCACGCAGGGTATATGCTGTTTTGTAAGAGGGGCATGCATGGGGCTGCTGGTGCTACTCACTCTATTTGCCTTGAAGGTTTTGCAGCAGCTTTGTAAAACACCACGGTGTATTTTAACCGACCTCAAAGATAGGATAAAATACTAAGAAGTGACTGCCAAATTAGTCTAGTGGTCATAAGCGCGGCTGCTACACTAGAAGTCCTGACTTCGATCCCCAGGTCGAGCAGTGTTATTGGGTTTTCTATTAAACTCTCAGTAGCAGCTCGGAGTCTTTGTGCCCGGTTTTAATGGCAAAAGGCTCGCCCCCTATTACATGGGACCTAAACATACCAGTGCAGTGTGGGTGTACATTAGTAGGATTTCTGCCTAACCCATCGGGCAATACAGGCGTGATGGTATGTTAAGAAGGTATACTGATCGACTGATCTATCATTCTACAGATGGGACTACTCTAAGCACATTTCTGATGACGAATTAAGAAGTGATAACATGATTTAGCATTCCTAAAGTTTGTTAGAAATAACTGTGCGCGGTTTGAAGTTGTCCGCAAGTGGTTTAGCAGTAGTAAATTTTAATAGAAAGAGTCAGTGTAAGGACAATGGAGGTCGTATATGTTTCGCATTTGTGAATATTTTCTTTACTATAATAAAAACATTTAATTATACGATTTTATCTGTGCGGCAGTTCGGAACGGCTAACTTCAAAGGCGCGCCGTTATTTTGAACAAACTGTACGAAATACAAATCTTACCAAGCAAGAATCAAAATCCCACTATTTTACAGTTGGGACGGTTATGAAGTATAACCAGACTGCCCCAAAATGATGCCTTCGGGTATGAACACCAATGTTAATATAGTAGCCAGAAAAGCTTGAAAATTTATTTAACTATATCAGTAGGTACCTACAAGTTAATATAATTAAATAGTAACTGGTCAATTCACAATAAAATTAAAATAATAACGAATTATTTAGGTTCTTGACGCAAATTTGTGAAAACAACCGTTTGTTTCTAAGTATGTCATTGTTTTTTATTGCTTTATGTATGTATGAGTTATGAGTACCTACGTATTTGAATGATCGTAATGATAATGACCTATAAGGACGCCATGTTCTAATCTGTTTTTGTTTTTCACGGGTGAATAACAAACTAACAAATAAATGTGCCTTATTATTATAATTCCATTTATTTAACCTTCAAGCATATAATTTCATTTTTCAATATTTTTATAAAATACAAGACAAAATAAAATCATTAATAATATAAAAATAGTGATCCACCGGCATGGGGAACAGGGTCCAAGCTACCGGTGGTTAGGGCCCCAGAGACAGGAACCTCCTCACAATACGCGCCGTATAGGAGTATTATTATTAATTACCTAGCATTACTCATAATTGAATTGAGGACTTATGTAAGTTTGAGTTAGCACTACGAATACAGCATGGAAGGGACGTCGACTCACAACCACTTTGACCACCTGTTTCAGCACCCTCTAATCAATCAGAATTTTACTTCGAGCAACACGGTACCTATGCTCGAAGGAATTTAATACCTAATAATACTTAGATATTTTTTTAATCATAAAAGATAAGTAAGTAGGTATGAGTACATACCTGTAGTATCGATTATTTGAGAACCATAAGCTTTTTGGAATTCAGGGATGAAGGGGTGTATTTATAAAAGAAAATTAAAAAAAATCGTCGATATTTTGGCGAGCCTAGAGCCATTCTCTGAGTATGTACAAATCTATACTCTGAGCTTACTGTTCTCGGAAATCGAGCCGAGAACCTCTCGCACAACAACCGCGTTTGATCATTAGGTATGTTAAGGATGCAGGGCCGAACTAAAAAAAACCTTTAACCCGTTGCTGAAAAAGAAAATATGACAATTCAAAAACTCGAAATATAGCCCGTTTTTACCGTCATGTTCAGGCGAGTATCAGACAAATTTGAAAGTTTAAAAAAAATAGAAGCATAGACATGCTTTTCGTCTAAATTTTGATATATAAATTGTTTAGATCAATCCACTTTTGAAGAAGAAAACAGCAGAATACGAAACGTCTTTTGGTCAAGGTTTTTGTAGGTAAAATCATCCTAAGCTGCAGTTGTCCTATTCGCACTTTACGGGGAGAGATTGGAGGTGCAGCGCGACGGCAATAGTTTCTTCAATTCAAATACCCCTCTAAAGTGTTCACGTTTGTACGCACACATCTCAAAATCACATTTGATTTGTATTGCTGGAAGTGACTACTAAACTCTGGTGGATGTTTCATGGTAGAATGTTCCATGTCTCTGGTCCTTCATACACCGCGCCTAGGAGCGCAGTTGTAGCACAGATTATACTAAATTCGTTAGGGACGTAATCACATAAGTGATCTATTATAAAATAAATACGCTCTGATTAAATTAACAAATTGTATTCGTATTCTTTACAGGTACATTGCATATAAAAATTTAAAATAAATATATGTATAATCTTATCAAATTATAAGAGGGTCAGATTTATAGCTTAGCCTATAATTATATGTAAATACGCAAGTATTATATACACAACAACACTTCAAATTCTATGGGACTATCTACAATTAATTAGGTTTACTTGGCAGCCTTTTGTTTCAATGCTTGTATGTACATTTCTAATGACTTCTGCACTTTAGGGTTGCCTACAAACATGAGGAACTCTTGTGTGTCTTGCTTACGATTGTCTTGCATCCACCTCAGAGGTGCTTCCCTGATCTTCTGTTTAGTGATGGATCGCGCTAACGGTGGGATTCTGTCGAACTTCTTCATGAATTGTTTGCATTTGGCAACAGCGTCCGCTTTGTCCGTCGCAGTTTCATCTATGAGACCGACCTATAAAAATTTAAGTATTTAATAAGTATATTATTAATTTATTTTTGTTTAAGTCTTTCCAATCTAAGCGGCTAACTTGGGTAGGTATTTCTCATATTATATTACAAATTTATTGTTACAGCTAGTTCCTTATATATAAACTATATTTATACTAACATAATAATAAAATATCATGCAGATAAGCACATTTTACGTTGTTTGGAATTCTATAAGAAATTGGATAAGAATGATATTTCATGCCTACAGCCAGCAGTGGACGAGTATGGGCTGATGATGATGATATTTCATGATCTGTTTGGAAAATGAAATTCACCACACACATATCCTTATAAAAATCAGCCCCGACAAAAATTATCTAGATTAACGATTGTTAAAATAAAAATACCTTCAGTGCTTCTTCCACTGAGAACATTTTCGCAGTGGTGAGCGCCAGTTCCGCCTGCCTCTGTGGTATGGTGTTGACCATGGTGTGCATGAACCAGTTAGGTGCAACGATTCCGAGAGCTGTCTCATTCAAACCGATGCTGTACTTGCCGCTCATCATGACTCGGTACTCGCACGACATTGACAGGAGACAACCGCCGGCGGGAGCGTGACCCTAAAGTAGTGAGAAGAAAATCTATAAATATCTCCATCTCTATCATCAACCCACTGATGGAGGTCTAATCTCAGTGAGACGGGTTGGGCTATAGTCCGCCACGTTAGCCTTCTGCGGATAGCATGTAAAGTCTGCCAACTGCCAACAGTCTGATGCCCTTGAGAAAGTCTCTCCGGCATCCAAGCCTCCTCACGATGTTGAAAGGTGAAAGCGCACTTATCAGAGCCGAAGGAAGCGAAGGAGCCGAAAGAATTGAATTTTAGAATTACTTGGATGAAATCTTATGAAACATCGCACACATATTCGCGCTGAACCGCTGGAGGAATTCTTTAGGTACCTACCTAAATTATTCGGCGCGGCCAAGTGGGCGTCCACCTTGAATGATTACATTCAGTAAAAAATGTGTTTACAATTATTTTGGTAAAATGCAGTACTTGGTAGGTACTACTTACTTTTTGTAATCCTATATTGGCATATCAAACAAAAAACCACGTTATTTTTTTATTTAAATTATTGTTTCATTATGTAACTATATAAATAATAAAATAATAATTTAAATTCGACAAATTAACATACTCATTCCTTCCTAACAGACATTAAAATTTTGTTCTTTCAACAGGCCACCCTGTTGAAAGAACAAAATTTTCCTTTTCAGAGCTCAGCTTTTTAAATATAGATTATTTATACTTTTAGCAATTTTTTTCCACTAAGTTGACAAAAATAACTTCTCACTGATTCAAGAAGCTGACTTTTTTTTAAAGCTCAATCACACAAAATATAATGTAATCATATCATCAAAATTATTAATTTTAAGCTAGATAAAATGTATTAAAGCAGTTTATATGTCAAAAACCAATGTGGCATACAATTACAATACAAATTATATACAAATACTTATTGTAGGAACTTATTTGTAGGAATCGGACAGAGCATGTCATTTATAATCCCCACCAAATGCTACAAATCTAAAAACTTTATTCGTCAATTTGGGTTTTTTTTTTCCAAAATGCCAATTATAGTTGACTAATATTTTTAATAAATTAACATGTCATTAACAAGAATAAATTGAAAAAATATTATGTTTAATAATTTGTATACATACATGACATTCTTGGGGAAGGCTTCTTCCTAACATCATGCTCTGTCCTTAGTAGGGCAAAGCAGGTGAAACCACAGGGCACAGATAGTATATTTTAGAAGGCCAACCCTAAGCTTTTTAATACTGGAACCAAGACCATTTTTATGTTGCTAAAAGGCCCATTGTCGTGTATTTATCAAAGTACAACAGATAACAATAATTCAACATACATTGATGGCTGCAGCAGTAATGAAGTTGGACCCAAACAGCTTGATCCATACTTCTTGCAGAGTTGTCCAGAATGTTTCCACTCTCTTCATATCTGGCTTATACATCTCCATTATATCTAAACCAGCAGAGAACACTGTAGGTGAGGACTGCAAAAAAATTAATAATAAGTATATAAATTATAACACTAAGTTAAAAATTTCAAGAATCCCCGACAATTGCTTTATATCTCAACCGATTTTACATAGATGTTTCGTCTTTCAGATATTTAGAATGTCTAGTGATCCTCAGGGCAACTGCTAAGCTAGAGGTCCTGGGTCCTATTCGCAGGATGAGCAGACTTATTGGGCTTTCCAGTAAAATTATTAGTACTGGGAATCTGTGGGTGTACACCTCTGCCTAACCCCTCAGGGAAAGAGGCATGATGTTTATGTTTGTATGTCAATTATGTATGTTTCAACTTAATTATAAAATTACCTATTTATACTATTATGTTTTAATTCGGTAAACTCTCGAGGCTTTCAATATCAAAACCATTGTTATAGAATAAATATAAATATATATATAAATTTTTGTGAATGTTTAAATACAGTAAAGTGGCTACATCTTTTGTTTTACTTACAATCTAGTGATTATTGTTATAAAATTGTATAACTTACAGAAGTTAGGATCATTCCCTTGCATTTGTTTTTAGCAACTTCATCCAATGCTTGGCTCATTGCTTGCAGGAGGTCCAAGTTTAGGCTGTTCACTGGAGGCCTTTGCATTGTTACTGTAGCTATCCCATCATTGTCTACTGCTGTATCCACCAGAGGTCCCGAGCTTGACATAGCTCTAATGGAACTGGGAACGACTCTTCTCGCATGGCCCAACACTTGCCTTAGAGGAAACATTCTAAAAAGATCAGTTTTTACTCTATTTGATGATTAGAAATATTTCGTAGTTTCACGATGAACTGCTCCTAAAGTGCGCTCACCGCTGTATTATGATAACGACTAAAATGAATAGGAAACTAAAGAAGTTTCCCATTCATTTTAGTTGTATAAATACGTTATACATGATAAAAGACGTAGGTAGATGAATATAATTACCTTGCACAGTTGAATGAGCAAGAATTCAGCAATCCGGTTCGTTAAGGTGGACTTCGTACTTATAAAGTTCACCAGACACCAAACTTGTGTACGGTGGCCAGCACATCAAGTAACCACAAAGTGACAAATTTCCTCAGTTGATTTTAAACTATATCTTTAACAATTTAAGGTTAAAAATCATTTGGTGTAATTTGACAGTTTTGTATACCTTGACCTGCTGGCGACTGTACACATATCTGTATTGTTGTCACACTGGTAAACTGGTACCTAATCTGTTTAATCTATTTAACTCAGGGGCTGGACACTTCTATACTTGATACTTATTGTGTAGGCAGTGGCGCTATCTCTCGATAAATCCCATAAAACAAAAATAAGTTTTATTGCGTTGTTCCTCATAATACCATAGATGGAGCTTATTCCAAGAATTGGTACTAGTGTTACTGTTTTATCAACATTATGTGGAATATGGTGGTTGTTAAGTTTGGTTGTTTTCTCTCAACCTCAGTCACTGTTTCGTGATATTTTGTGCGTTATTATTCAGAAATTGTGTTAAGTTGTAAGTTTTCGATGTGAAACACACAAAGACAAAGTAAATATATTGATTTACGGTTAGTGCAAAAGTGTTAATCGAATTCTGTGCGGTAAAATGAGGACTAATAATGCAATGGACGTAAATTGTAATGGCGTAAATTTATTATGAAAAACAAATATTATAAAGCACCGAAATAAAGAAATTTCTGAAAAACTTGTTTTTTTTATGCACATACAGAAGTATATAAACCTAATATAGGTTAATATTAATAATATACGTAGATACGTACATATATCTATAATATCTCTCTATATAAAACAATCAGTACATGGGAAACGTCAAAAGATGGCCTTAGTGTTCAACAAATGTCAGTTGTGGTGAGTGGTGACACGAATATTGCTGAGAGGGCTCTCTTTTCCTAGTATAATATTCTACTCTTTGATTTAACTTTAGCTACGGCTATGGTTCGAAATAAAATTGGTTTTGCAGTGGTAAATTTTCTTGTAGAGAGTCATTGTAAAGACAAATGGCATAATGTGTTTTACATTTCTGATTATTTTCATTACTAATTTCGATATTTATGTATAAAAACACCTAATTTATACGATTTTACCGGTGCGGCGGCGCGGTCGGTAATTCGGAACGGCTAACTTAAGGAGAACAAACTTATTTTGAACAAACTGTAGTAACTGTTCTTTATCATTATGTATTGTGAATTTGTCAAACAAGCAAGCATTTCACTTTCACTCAATTGATTTATACAAAAAAAAGGGTTTTTATATAACACGGCTAAACATCAAGCTATACTAAACCAATTTAGACTGACCTCCCATTGTAATGGTTTTACCTACAATTCAAAAGCCAGCTTATACTGGTTTGAATAGCTTGATGTGTAGCTGTGTGTACTACTACTACTTACAGATTGTTCGAAATATCTAAGCTTGTCTGAAGTTGTCCGCAAGTGGTTTGCAATATTTAGTTATAATACAAATATATAATAATAATATGTCATATACCCACCTATGTTTTGCATTTCTGATTATCGTCTTTACATAATTCGGTATTGATGTTCGTATACATTAACTCGCTCATACATACGGTGGCCAACACATCAAGTTACCACAAAATGTCAAATTTTCTCAGTTGATTTTGAACTTTATCCCCAACAATTTAAGGTTTAAAATCATTTGGAGAAATTTGACAGTTTTGTATACCTTGGCGTGCTGGCGACATCGAAAGTTCCTAATCCTATTCTTCCCAGTACGCTATGGACAGTACTCCTAGATACGGCGCGTATTGTTAGGAGGTTCCTCACTCTGGGACCCTGATCACCGGTGGCTTGGACTCTGCTCCCGACACCGGTGGACTACTATTTTGATATTTTTAAATGTTTTTATTTTATCCTCTGTTTTTATAAAAATATTTAAAAATGTAAACAATATGATTAAACTTCGAATAATTGGAATAAATAATGAATATTTTCTCAAGGCTGACGTGGGTATGCACCGAGATGTGGTCGCAGTGGATAAGGGACTCATCCCGCTATCTTTGGCTAAAGAGAACTGGCGCAAACCTGTGGTGCTTAGTACCAACGACCGCAAGGAAGTATGGCAGAGCAAGGAGCTTCACGGACGCTTTTTCCGTGCCCTTCATGGGCCCGACGTAGATTTCTTAGCGTCCGTGGCCAGGCTACGCTTCGGTGACCTCTTCGGGGAAACCGAGGGTTCGGTCTATGCAATTATGGATGAAGTTATGCTGACGAACAACTACCGGAAGTATATCATGAAAGACGGGACGATCGACATAATATGTCGGGCATGCCATTGTCCCGGTGAGCCTATCAGACATATTACGTCTGGGTGTTCTCGTCTGGCTAACGGTGAGTATTTGCACAGGCATAACCAAGTGGCCAGGATTATCCACCAGCAACTTGCTTTAAAATACGGCCTTGTGGATTCTGAGGTACCGTATTACAGGTATGCGCCCGACCCAGTTCTCGAGAATGACCATGTCACGTTGTACTGGGATCGATCTGTTATCACTGACAGGACTATTATAGCCAATAAGCCTGATATAGTGGTAATAGATCGATCAGCGCGCCGCACAATAATTATATTTTTGTTGTGGTAGGGCCACGCTGTTCGCAGCATGAATGGGCCGGCTCAACCGGGGAAGTACCACACTCTCGCAGAAGACCGACGTCCGAGTAGTAGCGTTTCGTTACTGCGCTTCGTTCGGTGAGCGAGAGGGCCGGAGGCCCAATTCCTCCCCCAATCCCCTTCCTTCTCCTTTTCTCCTTCCCCTCCCTTTCCCCAAATAGGCTCGGCAACGCATCTGCAACTCCTTTGGTTTTGCAGATGTCCATGGGCGGCGATGACTACTTACAATCAGGTAGCTCGCCTGCTCGTTTGCCGAGTTATCCCATAAAAAAAAAAAAAAAAAAAAAAAAAAAATCGATGTCACCGTCCCGCATTACGAGAACCTCGTGAAGGCTGAGAAAGAGAAACAGCTAAAATATCTCGACTTAGCCCACGAGGTGGTCGCCATGTGGGATGTGGACTCGGCCATCATTGTGCCGATAGTCGTTACGGTCAATGTACTTATTGCCAAGAGCCTCGACCAACACCTCAGGAGGCTCGAGTTGGGTGGCTGGGTTAAGGGCCTAATTCAGAAGGCTCCTTGATCCGCCGACGAGGAGGTTCCTGTCTCTGGGGCCCTAACCACTGGTAGCTTTGACCCTGTTCCCCATGCCGGTAGGTTTCTATTTTTTTATGTTTTTTTTTAATATTATATGTATTTTATATTAGAAAATATTTAGAAATATAAAAAAATATGTATTTTACGTATTGAATAAAGGGAATAATAAATAAGCTTTATTTCTTTCTCCATATCTTATAATTCAAATGTAGTATTAGTAGTGTTAGTAAAATTTACTTACATCTTAAGAGTTAGTTTATGTTAGTTATAAGATATGGATCCCTTTTGGGTAAAAGCCTCCTCCATCTTAAGCCATTTCTCCCTATCCTGGGCTGCTGATATCCAGTTCTTCCCAGCAATTTCAGTAATATCGTCTGCCCACCGCTTACGTGGTCTGCCTTTGTTTCTTTTTCCTATTGGTCCTAACCACTTTGTTGTTTCTAAGGTCCACCTTCTCTCTTTGTACCTTTGAAACGTGTCCTGCCCATTTCCATTTGAGCTTTAGCGCATGGTGGAGGGCGTCTGTCAGCTTCTTTTCCTCATATCAACGTTTTTTGTTTTTTTTTTTGTATTCTACGTAGTTTTAATATTCTTCTTTCCATAGAATGTTGGCATGTAGTAATTTAGTTTTTTTTATTTTGTTAGTGTATGTCCAGGGGGCCTACCATAAACTCTTATAGCAGGTCAATTTTAGACGGAAAGTGAACTGTCGTGTTATTTTGTACCATGAGCTCATCAAATAACCGGCCAGCCAGCGCACAGTGTGTAATTTTGCCTTAGTTGCGGACATGCTCGTTTTATGTGTTTTTTGGATAGCTGACAATTAAACAAAACTCTTATTAAAACTCCGCCCCGGATCTGACAACTAGTTTAAGAGAAATAAATAAAATCGAGAAAAATCCTTAAAAACCATAGAAACGCAATATCTAGTTTTTGGATTTGATTTTTACACTAACTGTTTTAAGGTGTGATAGGAATTGATTGAAGAAACCATTTTCTTCTTGAAAACTTTAAAAATCTTGCTCACACAGGTCACAATGATTTTTTTTCTATGATTTTGAAATATATTTTTTTCCGGCGATTCTCTTCATGGTCGCGTTTTTTTTAAAAACGTATTTGTAGACCACAATCATTTCTATCGCCACAAAAAAACACAGATGCAACAACCCCAGGATCTCGGAAATATTGAATTTTGAAATTGTGGGTTAGGGTTGTCAATCAAACCTCTGTGCAACATATAATACTTACTAAATGTGATTAATTATTTTTAAGGTCAGGTATTAGCAATTGCCTGTTTAAATTGTCACGTGTACATGATAGTTTATAGTTTAAGTTTATATGAAAAAGTATTGCAGAAAGTGAAAGTCAAAATAAAAAAACATTTACGATTGAATTTGATCACTATTTGTTTTAGATCTATCTTCAATGAAGGATATTGTGTGGGATAAAGAAGGGTTCGTCCTCGTTAGGCAAATGCTAAAACCTAACTCCTATACTATTTCAGTCAATTATATTAAAAACTATAGATACGTAACCTGTACTCTAAAATCAACTACAAGAAATTAAGGCAAATCCCCGGATCGCGTTTAGTTACGCACCAACCAGCGTTGCGACTCAGTGTGTTATTTTGCCTTAGTTGCGGACATGCTCGTTTTATGTGTTTTTTGGAAAGCTACAGTTTGTTCGAAATAAGTAAGCCGATCGGAAGTTGTCTGCAAGTGGTTTAGAAGTGTTAAATTTTAATAGAAAGAGTCGGTGTAAAGATAATTAGAGTCGTATATGTTTCACATTTCTAATTATTGAGTTTACTAATTTCGTTATTTATGTATTAAAACACTTAATTAAACGATTCGAGCCGTTCCGAACTACCGCGGTGATAACCGCGGTAGTTCGGAACGGCTAACTTCCGACCGGCTTACTTATTTCGAACAAACTGTAACATTCTAACAAGACTATTAATAAAACTCCGCCCCGGCTCTGACTACGAGTTTAAGAGAAATAAATAAAATCGATAAAAACCATAAAAACGCTATCTTGTTTTTGGATTTGATTTTTTCACTAAATGTTTTTAGGTGTGATAGAAATTTATTATAAGAACCATTTTTTTCTGGAAAACTGTAAAAATCTTGCTCACAGACGTGACAATTATTTTTTTCTATGATTTAGTAAATATTTTTTTACCAATGATTCTCTTCATGGTCGCGTTTTTTTTTAATACCTAAATGTGGATCACAATAATAACTATCGCCACAAAAAAAAACAGATACAACAAACCCAGGATTTCGGAAATATTGAATTTTTAAAGGTGTGTGTTGTCAACCACACCTGTGTGCAACATACAATACTTACTTCATGCAAATATTACTTATTGTGATTCATTATTTTTGAGCCAGGTATTAGCAATGAAGTGAATGTTGGGTATGGCAGAAGAGACATGAAAGTGGAATAAATGCTGTGAAAATGCGTTCCTTGTGTAGTATGTGCGGTGTAACTAGGAATGACAGACTAAGAAATAGTGTGATTAGACAACGTTGCGGACTGAAATATGATATAGTGACACGTATTGAATATGCTAAGATGGTTTGGGCATGTCGAGAGAATGAATTAAAGACGATTAACGAATGGAATTTACAAGGCGAATGTTAGTGGCAGCGTCGGGAGAGGTCGCCCTAGAAGGACGTTCTCCGATCTTATCGGCGAGGTTCTCCAAAAAGGTCAGGTGCGTAGTACTCGCAACCGCCACTTGTGTATGAAAAGATGTATGAATATGGAAGAAGCGAAAGAAATATGCAAGTCGTAGCAAGTGGCAGTCCATAGTTTCTGCCTACCCCTGTGAGAAAAAGGCGTGAGTGTATGTATGAATGTATTAACAATTGCTGATTTAAATAGTGATGTGCATATGATACTTTACATAGTTTGTTTACCGCGCATTAGAATCATCGGATCCTTATTGACATTTAGTAAACGTCATAAACATCAAAAATCAAAGAGAATTGGCTCACATAACTGATTGAACTAATCAACTTAAATATTGACTACCTTCATACTTTGGGACAACCCTATTTCCATAGAAATTTTTAAAAAACTTAGAAACGCAATATCTCCAAGATCTCGCTAGATACATATTTAAAATTTTCTCAAGTTGAAGGTACTATACAACACTACATTATGCAAACAGAAAAAAACGCGACCCGTAAATAGCTAATTTTATAAAAAAAAGTTTTGTTTATTAACGAAATCATTATTTATTCTCGTTCCTTGGACGTTAGGGACTTGCAATTTTTACAGTGTATATATTTCAAACCAACAATTAACTTGTAATTTTCAAGAGACTGACATATGCTTTATTCAAAAAATACAGGCGAAAATCTTTTTCAAGAAGGTCAGTGACCTTTCACTAAAATATTTGTATCTCCCAAATTAAGTGAATTAAAAATACAGGTATTTTTGAGAATGCTTTATTAAGGTTTTATCTATAAAAATAAAAAATAAAACTGACATGTCCGAAACTAAGGCAAAATAACACACTGTGCAGCGGTCACGTGACTTAAGCCGGCGAGCGGTCACGTGACAACATTTCAGCGGGCTGACCTGCAAAGAGCTTTACCATCAACTCATTTTTGACATTAGAACACTTGAAATTGAACTGCCCTGCAGTCATATTTAGCAGCCGTATAAAAGTAGCTTTTATTGACCTGTTTTCTTTAATTTGTAAGAATAACCTAAAGTAAAAATGACTTAGTGCATAACATACTATTGTGGCATTATTAAAAATTTTAGACAGAATGAAAGTATTATATTTTCCGTTCATTGTCGATGTGTGATGAAGATGAATTACTTACTTGATTTCTTGAGTAAGATATCGATAATATCCACGGAAGAGAAAGAAGAGAATTTATCTCTTCCGTGATAATATCGGTGATAAACTCATCACTAAAATCCAAAAAATAGAGTTGGTAGATATACTTACCAGAAAATAAAAAATACATTATTTATTTTTAATTAACTGTTGTCTGCCCAGCCTTTATAATATTTGATAGCACCACCAAAAGCAATAATGGAATTCCAATTTTCCACCACCTCCGTCCGCATCACACATCTTCGAAACATTGACCGAGCACGTTGTAGCCCATTGCAATGTTTTTGTGATTATTTAAAATTCACACAACGTTTCCAATTGTTCATATGAAACTCTTTTTTAAATCATGATAACTTAATTTGATATTTCCTTTACCACTCACAACGACGAACACGATACAATTGTCTGCTACGACGAAACTAACTTCTTATGAGTGTTCCAAAAATTTAAAAAAAAATCCACCATACCACACCACTCAAGAAGTTATTATCAGGGGCTGGACACTTCTATACTTGATACTTATTGTGTAGGCAGTCGCGCTATCTCTCGATAAATCCCATAAAACAAAAATAAGTTTCATTGCGTTGTGCCTCATAATACCGTAGATGGAGCTTATTCCAAGAATTGGTACTAGTGTTACTGTTTTATCGACATTATGTGGAATATGGTGGTTGTTAAGTTTGGTTGTTTTCTCTCAACTTCAGTCACTGTTTCGTGATATTTTGTGCGTTATTATTCAGAAATTGTGTTAAGTTGTAAGTTTTCGATGTGAAACACACAAAGACAAAGTAAATATATTGATTTACAGTTAGTGCAAAAGTGTTAATCGAATTCTAATGAGGACTAATAATGCAATGGACGTAAATTGTAATGGCGTAAATTTATTATGAAAAACAAATATTATAAAGCACCGAAATAAAGAAATTTCTGAAAAACTTGTTTTTTTATGCACTATGACCACATACAGAAGTATATAAACCTAATATAGGTTAATATATATATATATATTAATATATACTATACGTAGATACGTACATATATCTATATATATATCTCTTTAAAAAACAATCAGTACATGGGAAACGTCAAAAGATGGCCTTAGTGTTCAACAAATCTCAGTTGTACAAACTGGTTCAAAATCATGATAGTTATGTGGCCCGCATCCACTAAAGTACTAATTATTAATAGTGATAAAGACGTATTAGTAGTGGAACTGTGTATGTTTGTGGAAATGTAGTGTAGTGTTGGTCTATAGTTTCTGCCTGACCCTGTGGGAAAAAGGCGGGTGGGTATGTGTATGTATGTAGTGGAACTATAAAGGCTTATAACCACATTGTTTGAAAAAGGTTTAAGTTCGTCACTGTCAATTAAACGTCAATGTGATGTCATATATATCTATCAATGTCATGTGTCAAACTGTCAATATTTCAACTTTCAACACAGCAGGCCGACACTCCGAACTTTATTGTTTGATTTCTAGATTTTTAGTATAATAAAATTATTAATAAAATAACCGATGAGTTGAAGTTATTCTCAATATGTAGAAAGACATAAATAAGATTGATGTTTACTGTTTTTACGAGTCAAAACAAGATGTCGTTAGAACAAACGGCCTGCGATGGTAAGTTATGTACAGCAGTACTTACTCTTTTTTTCATGGCAATGCCGCTTGTGTTAAGGTTTCTTATTTCTATCCTAAGGCTACTCTCTGACCCAAAACATTTAATAAAAGTTATGTTTTAGCAGCAGCGGTTTAGTAAGTATAATAGCTTTTCTGATAGCTCCTCAGTAGGTAATGTTATTTATCATAGTTCCAAAACTACATTTCAGGTTTACCTAGACTGCTTAAGTTTTCTCTTGAAACTGTTCCTTTTACTAATTCTGAAATTGACTTTTATGCAGCGATAACGACTCTGAGAAAAAATAATCTATTAGAAATGAGATATCAGTGATTGATAAAACTCCCTTTTTGATGTCAGATTTGAAGGCGTTTGAGCGACGTCTCACTGAAGTAATAGGATGCCTGCAGCCTGCTACCATGAGATGGAGAAGTATGTTTGGTATTTTATTTATTTATTTTATAATCTATACTAAAATTCTTCAGTCATAAAGCTATATCGCCCAGCGAAGTGGGCTTGGGTCAGCTAGTAATGAATAAACTGCTATCATACATATCTTAACCTTTTGAATGCCATTGTCACATATATGTGACAAACGAAAACTTACCCTGTACGCCAATGTCACAAATATATGACAAAATATATGTCGCACCATATTATGAAATAAACAATTTAATCATTACTTTAGTGTGTTTTTATTTATGAAGGTCATTTGACAGAAACAGTGGCCTGGCGTCAGGGGTACGGCAATATGTTTATACTCTGGCGTTCAAAAGGTTAAACATATCTTGTATATATCAGTTTGTAGTCTCAACCACCTAGAACTGAGGTAAAAATAGGTTTTTGAAATCAAATTGAAACTAATACAAGAATATTGTATAACTACTAACCACTATGAAATAAAACAAATTTTACTCTTGTTACCTTTATTTCTTAGGTTCTAATTGTAATTTATGGTTTTTGAGAGTGCCCCAGAGGTCAGCATAATCTGTAACATGACAACAAATGGAGCTGTATTTTATATAAATACTATTTGTTGCCTGGGGTTTAGTGTGCATATCCCCAAACTATGCCTATAACTTTCATACACTATTGGTACATACATTACAGAACAATACACTATATTGGATAGGAAATTGAAATAAAGTTTACCTAATTTTAAATATCCGCTTTGTTTCGTATTTGTTTCAGTTTTACTGACAGTAGTGTCAGTATGTACAGCTATAGCTGCATATCATTGGCTGATGGACCCACTCACTCCAGTTGTCTCTCTAACACAGTCTCTCTGGAATCACCCCTTTTTCGCCTTTACATCTACTTTTTTAGGTGAGTTATTTTTTCTACCTCTTAAGGTCTATTCCAGGAAGAGCCATGATATTAACATCTTGAAGTTTGGTTTTGGCCTGTTCATTGCAATGGACTTACCAACTTAAAACATACTAGTAAATAGTGGGTGTAAATTAGTACACGTCTGCCTTACCCTTTGGCTAAGAATACAGGCAGGATTGTGTTGTTTGAATTGCCAGGAGTCACCTTGTACAAATTCCACAAATCTTAATTAAATTGTATATAATTTTGTAGTTCTGCTCTTCATGATGGGAGTCCACAGAAAGGTAGTAGCGCCGAGCATCATCACAGCTCGTACGCGCTCCGTGCTCAACGACTTCAACATGTCCTGTGACGACACCGGCAAGCTCATCCTCAAGCCACGGCCAGCCAACAACTAGCACAACATTGTATATATTTTCTAAGTTAAGAATAAATTGTTTGATTGTTTATAAGTCTTTTTTTTACAATAAAACAACAGTTTACAAGAATCTATCCAAGTTTATTTATTACTCATAACTTTGGTGTGTTTATTATATACAATAAATAAATGACAACTTAGGAAAATAGGTCTATCATACATAACCACCTAAAACGATAACAAAAATGTTGCAGTTCAAATAATACATACAACAATCTTCATAACTAGTACGTATTTTATGTATTGCATTTTGTAACTTTTGCTAAAAATTTGGCTAAACTGTCAACAAATCCAAGTGTTCAATTCTCGATTATTAATATTAAAATTTAGTCTATTACAGTTTGTTCAATACATTTAGACCTAATATTACAATCGGTGACCATTGTAGAGGCCCTTCTTAAAATTTTATTATCTACCATCATAAGCATTCAATACTTTAGTCTGCCGAACTAGTCACTACTAATTTTGCCCAAAGTATGCTTAGACTCACATGGAGTTATTGGAATATATTATCTTGGAATAATTTTAGAAAACTTATCGTTTATTAAAAAAATATTGTATAAAAATTTATTTATTTTGGGCAGTGTTAATTTAGGGAACGATATTTTTTATTTAAACCTTCAATTCCTCACAGTAAATGCAATTCGAAGTGCACACATGAGTCGCATCGTGATCCTTGCAAGCAACAGTCGCAATTACAATGATAATGTTCAACAAGGATACTATACTAAATATAATAACTTTAATAAAGTATTGTGCTGACTGTGCATATAATGTAACTAACCATCCTAAGTTAATACTTATAGACTATACACGTAAGACAAGTGTTTGTGCTTAGTGATTGATAACCGATAGCTATTTTATCAATATACATATATATAAATAGTAAAAGGGTTAACGAAGTAATTATCATCTGTAAACCTGCATAAAATTAAAAAGCCTGCCATACACCAAATTCTACCTATACCATCTCTATACGGGGGTCACTACTTACAACTTATATGTCTGAACACGTCAAATTGAGTCATATTTTTTGCACTTCTCGCACAAATGACGGTCAATTTGAAGGTGTATGGCGGACTTCAGCAAATACGTTAATCAAATTATACTATTACAATATTCGTCAAACTGTCCGTACCAAGCGTACATTCTAAGTATGCGCTTATTTATAACGATATAGAATTAAATCAACATGCAAAGTTTGATTTTGAGCGTAATCGGCGGTTTTAAATATGTATAATGAAAAATATTGTATATTCTCCACATTCAAGCGCTCCATCTTTCCCACAAGTAAGGGGAACTATGAAAGTGATCCTCGAATTGTAAATACTTGTAAACTTGTAAATAAACAATACATGCTTAATCGTTATACTTACAATTGAGTTTATACATCAATAGTGAAACATATTTTTATATCATACCTATAATTTTAATTTAAAATTATTATGTTAGTTAACATCAAGGCAGTGGTACATGCATAAATTCAACATTGTTAACACGACATACTTAACAATTTATAATAATTTTAGAAAAGGCATTGAAAATTCCCATAATTATTCGCTATATATGTACGCCCTTTTCTTTCATTCAATAAGGCATAGTTACAAGGATTAAATACATTTCTGGTTTCTTAATGAAAAGAAATGGAACTGTAATAACGAGATACGTAATAAAATATTCGCGAGTGTATAATTCAGTCTTAAAAATAATATGTCGCACGAATTACGTAGTGAGCGAAATAATTAGTAATTAACGTTGTGAATAAATCTTTGGAACCGAATACCTAACACATAATATCTTCCCAGTAAGGAAATATGTGCGTAACATTAAAATTTGTGCTAAATATATAGAATTTTACAATATCTATTAATCCAATTCAACACAGGGGATAATCATTTGATGAATAGGTCAATAATCGGAGTTATCCAGTATCGTAGTACTTCAATATCAGTAGAACATTGTAATCAAATTATAGTTTATTTTTTACATCATACAGCGATACTTAGTTGTAGCATAGGATACATAGTATTATGTATAAGTTTACACTCATCTAAACAATAACAATCCCATACTCTTGAATAATTGCACAATAAATTGTGTGGTAACCAATCAATTTGAAGGCAGTTTTATACAATACAATAAAATGTAAATAATACTTAATTTTCAATTACTTTACACATTAAAAGTGTCGAAGCCTTCCTAAGAAAGATTTTATAAGCTAACCTACGAGTTGCGACCGACAGCTACGTTTCTATTGTGACGAAGAGGGTTCAATGAAACCTTGCATGAACGTGGGAGGAGTGTAGGGATAGCTTCTCTTCAAATATTTATCTCAATTTTGCTTTTTAAGCGTGCTAACTATCAAAAGTAAGAACAATAAAATTTTGATTCTATAGATTTAATATATGTATTTTTCTCATCCATCCATAAAGTATTCTTCCCGAAATGCTCTCATGAAATTTAATACACAATAATAATAAACAAGATCCTTTAAATATTCTCTCCCGTAGAAATCAGTCAAGAGAAAAATGTAGTCGACACGTAACATTCTCTCATCGCTGGCCATATTATCACAACGGTGATATGAATTCCTAAATTTTGACATTTATAGTTATTTTAGCGACTGCCTCGTCAGTATTTTTATATAATTATATCCTTATCTAAATGGAAACGTTATTTATACACTATTATAATAGCTTCGTTTAATCGTGGTCCATGGTAATTCGGCGTTCGAATTACGTAATGATGAGAGATTTGTGTTACCAATACGTATACAGGAGAGGTATTGCTAAGGAGCAAAATAAACGCGTGCCAACGAGGTATCCCCACAGATAATTATTGTCACATCATTCCCCACAGCAACATGCAAGGCTGGAGTGCTGTCCTCACGCGGCCAACAGTGTCCTGATGTTCTTCGGTGTCGACTGGTGGTTCAAATGCTTCGTAGTATACCTTAGGGCGTTTAGGAGCGGTTCTGCTTTCGTCGGTGGTTGTTGTTGGAGGAACTTGACGCATCCCTTCACGTCAACGGACGAGGAGCGGCAGAAGGCACCTGACGGGTGGACCCAGTCGTAAAGGATGATCAGGCCGACCATCACGCGTAGTACTAGCAGTGACGTCTCTTCGCGACTGAATTGGGCGACTAGTTTCCTGAAAAAAAGTAACGCAATGCTTCTTCTTTAATTTAATTTTAGATATTGGTGTGATAAATAAATATTGTGGCCCCGATATGTAAATTACTTTAAGCTAGAAACCCAGATTTATGTAAGAGCATTTTAATATAGTGCGTCCTAATTTATCAAATAAATAATCGCCAGACTTATTTGATGTATGCTTTGATATGGCTACAAGTAAGTAAATAAATAAGTTCCGCGTGTTTGTTTTGGGTCGCAGATGTTATGTTTACAGTAAAGAAACTGAATTTACGACACAATAAACCTATGTAGGAATGGCGTGCCTTGGATTTGGGTCGCGCCGCCCACGCTCGACGGATCCCGTATGCACTGCCAGGTATATTCGTACACTAAACTGTATATCAGTGAATGTGTACTATGTGTATGTGTATGTACTTGTACCTTTATTTGTACACGACGGAACTGCCGTTGTATGCTAATATTTGAATTATGGCGTTAGAGAATTCTATCCTAAATCACGATACATACCTAATTACCAATATAATAATTAATATTCCATGAATTGAACAGTTTTATAAACGCGAAGTACGATTTGAAGATTTTGAATGCAATACAATTGAATATATATTTCTAGAGGCGATCACATTATACCTCTAAACTATAGAGTTATAAATAAATCATTTAAAATAAACAAAGAGAAGTAACGAATGAAAAGGATTAACATAAATACTGGAAACAACAATTCCTCCAAATTAAGGATATCAGGAAGTACGCAAATACCTTGCACAAATTATGGCCTCAAAATATTATCTATATGATTTATAGATAAGCACCAGTCAAATTTGCGCCTTGCCTCTGTCGTGCTACTGTATTCCACGCTGTTGACAAATTTGTCCGCAAAAAAATGGTAACCGTCATTCATTACAATTCGTATCACGTTCTTATTGTCACTTTCAATAAAGGAACTGCTTACGTTTATGTCTAGTCTTTCAGTGTGTTCACTAAACAACTATTGAACAATAAGTCACTTAAGAATCATTAACAAAACAATAATTCACAATTACATCGTCAAGTATCAAAATTAAAGACACAATGCAAAATTTATTGTTCTTTGGACTGTATGGATACTCTTGTGAACAATCCATACATGATTAGTAAATTAAAGCAACCCGACTCAGTATTGTCAACGATTGCCCAAACAACTAATAATTTTGAATCAATCAACGACGAATCAATATGTCATTATTTTAGTGCACGTCTGTTTACAAAAACAATGACGAAACCGTATGCGTTTAGATTTAATTTCAGATTATCAACGATGCAGTCACAGTCATTATTGTAGATATGCAATCGTATCTTAGGTAGGCATACAACCTGTATTTTGTCATTAGGCAGTCTGTGAAATACCTCTGCACTTGCTAAGGCCGAAAAATAATAAGGAATGCGTCTCTCGTTACCGGCAGGTAGGTTCTTAATCGAAGATACCATACAGCACGGAAGGAGTCACTTAGGACCAATCGATGCCAGTAGACGAAATTACGCGCATAATGACGCTCACAATGTATTGCTAAGGAAATATAAGGGTTGAAACAGTTATTAGATCAATCGCGTAAAATAAAACATATTGATTGTCCTGTCGAAACGCGTTAACAGATTGGTACAGGTTAGTATCGTTAATAATACTGTTATACAAAAATAGCTACCGCAACCACGTACCTACTAGTAACCTGTAGGAATGTTTAGTCTGAAGTGTTAGAAACGATATAAACAAGTCACTGTAACCTAAACAAGCCAAAAAACTTTACGTTGAATCCGGAAATAGTAACAGAGAACAAAAAGCGTAGAGGTCATTATGGAGATTGGAGACACTCATACAATCCGGATTCAACAGAGAGAGAGAGACCTCGGAAAGTAATTGGGAAATAAAAAAGCATTTAAATGGCGCCTCAATGATGTAACATTATTATGGTTATAACGGCATATGCAATTAATCCAATGATACTACATAATGATAAACACGACACATGTTTTAGTTATCAAGTGACATGTGGTATGAATATGACAGTCGAGACTCGAGACCAGATTTATTGTGGCAAACTTAATTTTGAAACACTTCGCCAATAGATTGACGGAAAATTATCCGAAGTGAAAAGCAATTTAGTGAATTGCTTTCTACTTCGAACTTGCAAGCGCATTTCCGATTTCCACCCTAAACAGACAAGGGGAAGGGAACTCAATTAGTTTCCCCGATAATACCGTCCAATCAGTAGTTCCCGGGGGAGATAAGATGTTTGGTGGTGGTATATAAACAAAGCAGCTATTTATCAAACTTTTGTAGCGCATCAAATATCTGAATCCCTTTTAACGGAACTTGTTTTGGTAAAAGCTAAACAGGTGCTTTGAAATCGTAGACTTTAAACTACGAGTATATATTATTAAGACTTTGACTGAGATTTGTCGTTAGCCGACACGCAAATTAGTCGGGATGAGGACAGCACTTTTATGAAAGTACCTCGACAAGCTGCAAATCAAGTGCTGTAAACAATAACAAGGATGTGGGTTGAAGTGGTGACACTTTGATAGTAAAGGTACGTGGCGGGGCAATGCTGCGAGCAAACTGGAGAGGACACGTGTCGGTCCAAGTGACAGTTATTTTATCTTTATTTATATGTTCCGACGTTCGTATGTTCTGACGGTGGGTCGAGCGTATCGATGTCGTGGCACCGACATACGATCTCCACATGTAATGAATACGCTCCTATTGTTGCAAGGATAAGTCGGACAGGACCGACCGCGGTGACGGTGTAACTACTGTTTATATTACCCACCTGTCAACAGCTACTGTTCATTAGAAAGAACCCATTTCTTATTGGTCAAGGAAATCATAACGAAGTGATGAAACAATCCAGAAAATAATATAAACCTAAGACAGAACTTGTTTGAAATACTCCTTGCACTATCGAAGAGAATGGCTAAAGTATTGTTAATCGATTAATCTCCACACACAGCTGTTACTCCATTGGAACTCGGGCAGATGTCAGAAAGAAAGTTAAAAAGCCTTTTGTTCAACTTTGATCCACTGAACTAACTGCGATAAAGTCTGAACCTCCCATTACAGACACAGCAGCTGACGTAAATAAATTTTCGAAGTTAAAAGCTGTTTTGCAGGCGTACCGTATTACGTTGGAACAGGAGCCGTGTTCGAAAATCAGGTTAAGGCGTAATTTGATACTTGTTCTGGATGTAGGTTTAAAGGTGGGGCCTGGAGTAACTACCGGATATAGTGCAGTATTAAGAACTCTTTTGCTCATCACAGCAACAGTACGGTTGTATTTGTTCCAGATACGGGAGTGTAAAAAACTCTCGTTACATGTTATTGACACCATTTTTACTTCCTTTACTTTGATGAATTTTAGGATAGAATATAAAATATATTTCATACATTATTCGTGTTTGGCACATAAATGAACTCATGTTTAGAAGTCTATAGTATAAATAAATAAAACGTACGGATTTTCCAACATCCTGAGGCACACTTTTGCCATAGTGCTGAGCGTTTCTGTCGTATTCTCCAAGTCTTGCTGGTTATCGTTGACGAATTGGCTGGTGGCTTCGGATAGGACTTTTAGCATCGGCGTGGCTTGTGCGTAAAAGAGGGACATTCTGTTGGCAACTTCGCTCGTTATGTGGGGCTCTTCGCCAGGTGGGAGCTCCGCGTTAATTAGCCCTCCTCTCGATACGCTTCGTCTGTAGTAACTGAAGTCGTTCTGTATTGCTGGTGTCTTCATCTGAGAGGAGAAAGGAACATGGATTATTACAAGCATTTGGCTTTTGACTTTGTAATAAATTACTGCGAATTCTTAGAGCTTTGTATTGGTACTCATAATATCCTCAGAATATTATTTATGGTATATGAGTCTATGGGGACACACATTTTCAACAATAAACGCCTACTTGCTGACATAATGATGATTAAACTCAGCATGTGCTCTATAAAATGAACTTTTCGTTGTGCACAATGAGATATAAAGCCGTCAGGCCATTGCGGCGCGCGTTGTCTACGCCTACACGTCAGCATGCCAGCTATGTGTTATGTTTAGTTGGAATGCTCCACCGTCTTACACATACACACACAAACCATTTTCCCTATATTACCCGAAGGGTTAGGCAGCGGCGTACTAATGTACTCACCCACACTTCGTCAGTAAGTTTAGGTCATATCCAGACTCCGAGCTGCTACTGAGAATTTCATAGAAAAACCCATTATCACTGCTCGATCTCGGGATCGAAACCAGGACCTCTAGCGTAGCAGTCGCGCTTAGAACCACTAGATTAATGAACCAGTCGGGAAACTAAAAAGCTTTCCACGAGGTTAGAGGCAGAAGAGACGTTGCTGCGGTACTATTTGATTTTTACGCATTATTAGTTAGGCTACAAGATATACCGTTGATTTCAGATAATTTATTTTTAGTTTTTCTTTTTTATAATGTGTTACGCATTTTTTTTCATAATGAGTAATCGTATGATTCTTGCGTGTGACATTGACGTCATCAAAATGTAGTAGATTTGACCTGGAAACATTTTTTGTATACAAAGACCGAGTACACAAAGGTAAGCATCTTGCTCGTGCGCCGCAATGGGGTGGCAGCTTTAATTCTATGGGCACGAAGAATTATAATACTTTCTAGACATGACGGGCGGGGTTGCCATGATAAATTAGGTTTGCTATCCATTCAACATCGCGGCACTCAATCAGCCTCGCTAGAATACGTAGCCAGTAATTTTACGCGTCCATATTGTAGATTATTTTTAGTAGACCACACGCGGCGAAGACGTATAAGCTTGCGATTTATTCAACGCAAGATTATCTTTTAACGATACATTGTCTGTTAGTATTTGTATTGAAATTGAGTATGTATTAGAAATAGTATAAGGCGATGATTGCCGTACCTATCCTTGGACAAATGACCCCCGTGGCTTAAAATATATTAGAGGTTAAAAAATTATTCAGTAGAAGCAGGGTGATTCTCATAAAATATTCTCATTTCTTATCACGTCGTAACAAGTATCCAATAAAGAAAGTTGCGAAGAGTATCCCTTGTCATAACAATTTGAGATAATCCACTTTATGAGAATTTGTTTACCATTTATATTATCCCTATAAAATTATATTATGCAGATCGGTATTTAGCTAGCGTAAAATAACCTTTGATTTGACTTGAGAAGTGGTCTTGTATGGATTGTAAGAAGAAAATATTTTAAATGTTTTTTTTTTGTCAACCGCCATTGCTTTTTTATGTCTTTTTGGTTTTAGTTCCGGAAAAGGAATTGAGGATGGTTTTGAGGGAGTAGCAATAATCTTGCAAGCCTGGAAAAGCCAACAGGGCTGATGGAGACTACAGTCCTACCGGCTTTCCGAAGCTCGGATTTTCTTGAGGAATGCTGAAATACTTTCATTTTAAGTGCCAAATATTCACATACAAAAAACACACTGCTACCCTGAATCTTGAGTCGTTTGTTGTAATACCAGAGTTTTTACTGGCTACCAAAACTCCTGGAATTACTGCCAGTGTTTAGTTTCCAAGTATATGAAGTTCGCGATCGATTTGCACTACGAACACAAAACAGACAGGCATGGCTAATCAATGTTTCTATTTTCGTTATAACAAGGTTACAGCGTAATCCAATTAGCTTCATAACAATAGTAGGACTAAGCTTACAAACCTGAACCGGTTGTTATGAATTTTTGCACAGTAATTATAAAGTAGCACATGAAAAAAAAATACAAGACATTGATACGATTTTCTAAATTTTTTTTTTATGTGGGCAAACTAGCAAATTAACTACCTGATCATAAGTGGCCTCCCACAACACAACACCGAAGGAGTTGCTGATGCTGACCTTCAGCCCAATTACATGCTAATGTACTCGTATATTTTCCCTTTATTTCCAAATTTAAACCCTCTTCACTTACTCATTAAGTAAATCGCTTCAAATTCCTACTATCTTATTGAAGTATAGATTATTTCTCTACATTTAAATGGGACTCATACGGGTTACGGAAAACAGACAGCACCATTCGAGTAGCGGTATAGTCGTATCTCTGGATAGTCACCGCAGTGCACTGGATCCAATCCAATAACTCTGGATTGGCGGCCTAGTTTTCAGCCATTTTTAATAGACTGGAATATTGTATAGTACCGTTATCCAGCCTGGTACAGCGACGAACTTGCCAAACCCATTTATTGGAATAATGTTTGAATACTTTCCAAAATTTCAGTTAAACTTTATTTAGTCTTAGGTTATTTTAGTGAAGGTAAAATACGACCGCGGGCAGGATTCGTACTTGCTGTAAAGCATGTCATGTCGGTTGAGAAGCACATTCTCAACAGATGTCACTGACGTCGCCTCAAAGACGTAAATTGAAAATGTGAAGGCAAATTACGACATGGCGGGTGGGAGTCGCGGTGGCTTAGCGGTCATAGCGTCTGGTGTACTTAACCAGAAGACGCAGGTTCGAATCCTGCCCGCGGTCGTATTTTACCTTCACTAAAATAACCTAATAATCTTTGCATGGAAAATGCCTAAAAAATACAAAAAGATATTTATTTAGTCTTGTTAAAGACCTATGAAAGAATTACCTCATTAGTGTAATGGTCGTAAGTGTAATTGCTACGAGATCTTGGTTTGAGTAGTATTCATTGAACATTTTAACAACGTATACCCCAATATATCTATTTCCATACAAGCTTGAAACGGTTTACCATGAAAAACGATACTGTGGCAATACGATTACCGGACGATCGATGTTTCAAAGGCGATCGCTTCACTGACACGTTAATTATGCAAGAGACTTAGGCAAATGAGGTTAATGGACTTCGATAAAGGGTTATAATGTAGGTTTTGATTCTACTAACACGAGTTAGCAGTGAAAGCCATTGGAAGTCTATTGGACTGCAAATTCAAATGTCTTGAGGCCGAATTCAAGGCACGTACCTCTGAGTTTTCTAAATTGTGCGTATTCATATTTCATTATAACGGTGAAGGAAAACATCGTACAGAAACGCTTGAGAGGTTTTTGAACGGCGCGCGGCGGAGGGCAGGCTTCGTGTGAAGTCTTCCAATCAGCTTAAGGGCTACATGGTGGACTATAGCCTAACTCAAATCATTCTGAGCAGACCCGTGCCCAGCACTGGGACTAGTCATTGGTTTGATAATGGTGATGATGAAAATAGTTTTTCTGAATACACTAGATACAATTTTCTAAGCGATTTTAAAAAGAAGCTTCGCTATTAGTTTTTGTTTATTAAGTACTCGACTGTAACATTGTTGAAGTGGGAGTGGGCTGGCCATGTAGCCAGAAAGCAAAACTCTTGGTGTAAAAGAGTGTTAGAATGGAGATCATGGGACTAGAAAAGACCTCGAGGGCGACCACAGATGAGATGGAAGGATGACACCAAAAAACTGGCGGGCAGCAACTGGACCCTAATTGCCCAAGACAGAGGAAAGTGGAGAAAATTAAAGGAGGCCTACACCAAATATTTGGTTGATTAAGGCTAAAGAGGTGTTTCTGTAAGTTTTGTTGATTGGTTTGAGCCTTGAGGTCGTGCCGAATCCATGCCGGAAAAAGTTATAAAGTGTTAGTGAGGAAATTATGAGTTGCAGCCTGGGAAATCCCACATTGACATATTTAATTAAAACTGAATAACTATGTTTTTTTACTTTTACCTATGGACTAGACTAACCTTTTGGCGAAAAACATAATGACAGTCCGAAAAAAAACACCATCTCGCCTGTATTCCTCAAAGGTGTAGGCAGAGGTTTACTTATGTACACCCACATTTCGCCGGCATGTTTAATTCCTATGTAATAAGGGGAGAGCCTTTTGCCCGCAACAGGGGACAAATCCAAACTCCGAGCTGCTACTTAGAATTTAATAGAAAACCAAGTAACACTGCTCGATCTGGGAATCGAACCAAGAACCTCTAACGTAGCAGTCGCGCTTGGGATCACAGACTAACGAGGCAGTCTCAGTTGGAGTGAGTATAAATTTGCTAATAGGAACAAATATTTTACAATCATTATTTTCTGTCTGAGCCAATATTGACGTTCTAATAAAGGCACATTGTTCTAAAAAATGTTAACTCAATTTTTCATGCTGATGGATGTTATTTTAATCGAAGACATCACCTGATTTTATAGACAAAAGCGTTCAAGTAAGTATATTAAAAAAGGAAACGAGGTATTAGATTACTGAACTGTTTTTCTGGATCAATTTTATACCTGTTTTAGTTTTTCCGATCCATATACAATTTTAAATTCGGAGGTAACCTATTGTTATTGTCTACCTATTATTTTTTGTCCCTTTATACGCCTAATTGGTTAACCAATTTTGTTGGTATAATTTATATTGGTGGGTATGTTCTCTTATGCAGTAAAATATTGCGGTCGAATTTCGACCACCAGGCAACCACTAGTTTATATAAATATGCTCAGACTAGTAAAATAGGCAGACGTAGCCCGTAGAACACGAGAGTGAAGCCACCAAAGCAAATACAAAATCAAAAGCGAATACAAACTCACGTCAGTACTTAGCTGCGCGTCGTACTGCTTGTACGTCTCAAATGAGTTACCATTTTATTTCAAAACATGCCGTCTTGTGTTTTTAAACTTTGTAAAAGTTGTTCCCAAAAACAAAGAAAAAAAGATGGAATATCTTTCCACAGGTAAATATTGTTTAGATTATTGTTTTGGTATTTATTTTCCCTCTAATATTTCTCGGCTCACTTGGAACACAGAACCTCGACAGTAATTGGTCTGGGTTGCCAGTTTACATCGAAATAGGTCTACTTGAATTTGGGTAATGTACGTTGTGTGTAAAAAGATCGATTCATTTCTTTAAATATACCTATATGTAACCGTTCAGAGTTGGGCACAATGTAATCAGTTTAATGATTTACGATTACGATATTTTTTTATCATCAATTATGCTTACAGATTAACAAAAGTAATCATAATCAGTGATTTATGATTATTAGTTTGTATTATTACATAATACCTATTACATAATAATGATATTTTTTTCCGATTGATAATGGATGCATGATTGATTGCATGTATTATATTTTTTTTATTTGAAATCCATGATGGTGGACATTATTTGATATTGGATTGCATGTATTATAATTTTTTATTTGAAATCCATGATGGTGGCCATTATTTATATGTAAATAAATGAATGTGGGTGTCATTTCGGAGGTTTTCCTGAGTGCTGATTACAAAAATGACATTAGTTTGGAAATCCAAGATGGCGGATATATATTTCTCTAAATAAATTCATATGGGTCATATGGGTATCAATTTCAAGGTATTTTAGGGAGCTGATTATGAAAATAGCATTAATTTTGAAATCCAAGATGGTGGATATTATTTTTCTAAATAGTATGGGTGTCCATCGCAAGGTTTCTCATGGTGCTAATATAGAATATGAAATTAATTTCGTAATCCAAGGCGGCGTAGGTACATTTTAATCGAAAAATATTTGATGGTACGATTGCACTATATAGCGAAACGAATGCTCGATGTTCAGACGCTAAACGGCAATACTATAAGAAATTGGTGCAGAACAAAGGCTGCTAAGATGTTATGTGTGTAAAATTATTGTAATAAATATGTTGGATTTTTTTATGTTTTTCCATGATAATATACCTAAATATGGTAAGTGTAAGTAATTATGCATATTTATTTATTTATTAAATAGTACGCACGGCTACACACCAAGCTATATAAATCCACAGTGCGAGGCCCGCCTATACTGTATTTGTATAGCTTAATGTGTAGCCGTGTGTACAGCATACATATTTATACAATATTTAAATATATATCACAGAGTACTACTACATCATGTATGAAACTTACGTACATAGCATTGAGCAGCAAAATGAAGTAGTTTAACATTGTATAATAGACTAATATTTATATTTTGTATTATTATTTTATATTTTCTTAAGTTAAATACTCGCAAGTATTTAACTTTATTCCACCGTAATTTATTTAATAATAATTATTCCGTTTAAATTATATTTAAGTACCTATAAAGTAAAAGCACATTTCCAATTCTAAACATTAATAGGTACAATAATTGAGAACAATAGAAAAAAATGTGGGAGTTTTTCCCAATATCTGGCAACTTTACTCACACATAGATGCACGTGTCCCTACAATGCCGCTCCGAGCTGTCACGCACACATAAATATTATGTGACTTCACATCGTTTGTTGCGCATACTCTATCTGTCTTAATCTGTGTATATATGTAATAAGTTCAGAAACGTGGACTTGTGGTTGGCATATCCCATTACAAAGTTACTTGCGGCGTTTACTTCACAACTTCTGGTACATCAACTTACTTTACAGTGTCGCTGTCTCTGATTGAATAACTCTAAAACAATACATACATACACTCACGCCTTTTTCCCATTTCCGTGCTACGATTCTTGCATATCTCTTTCGCTTCTTCCACATTCATACATCTTTTCATACACACGCGCCGGTTGTGAGAATTTTGTTAGATAAATAATAATTGAATTAACAATATTAATTTATTTTACCAAATTCTCATCTGTTTCGAATGATAAAGACATAAACGTAAATAAATCGGATGCATGCAAGCCCGTGAGTCAGCGTCGAGGTCGTGCCAAGCCTCACCTCACTTTCTACACAATGCCTTCGCGAAACATTCCCTTATAGACTGGATGACTAACATTTAGATAGCTTCGCTTATTAAGATTAATTATGGCGATATTCAAACAAGATACAATTAACTAGTTAGGCTCCAATTCCTCCCCCAATCCCCTTCCTCTCCCTTTCCCTAAATAGGCTCGGCACCGCATCTGCAACTCCTTTGGTTTTGCAGATGTCCATGGGCGGCGATGACTACTTACCATCAGGTAGCTCGCCTGCTCGTTTGCCGAGTTATCCCATAAAAAAAAAAAAAAAAAAAAAAAAACTGCTGAAGTGCCTTAGAAAACATATTAACTAATAACATAGTGTTACCTATTTTCTGAGGCAATTTTTTTTTAAAATGATCTTGATACCGTTAAAGTAAAAGTTAACTGTCTCTTATGAAAACTTGAAAACGTGGGTTAGTCAATGATCAATGACTAATGCTACAAGTATTTTATTACAGACACAATCCAAAATCTATCTATTTTTATCAATTTTCGTTTTCACACAATGACCTCGTTTTTCTTATACTTCTAATGCATCGGACAGTTAGCACATTATCAACGAGACTCCCGGTACAGGGTGCGTCGAGTGATCATAAAAAGAAAGGAAACAATATTACTGATGTCAACTGATGCCTGATTACTACCAACTAGTGGCCTCTAGTCATACCGAAAATATAACAGCAGCCACTTTTTAAATTATTTCTAATTTAAAATAAGAACAAAGATTGTGGTAAACCTGATCGAATCGATTGTGACAATGGAATTAAGTACTTTAAATACTCACCGAGAGAGTTTCCAATTGGCTCTCCCAATTTAATAAAGGCAATTATCTGCGTATTAGAATACCCAATAAATTGGATTCTATTCAAGCTGAAGTATAGTACAAATAATTTGCGAGATGCTATCTCGAGAGAACTAAGAGAGCAATGACACTAGAAGGTTAGGGTCAAAAGGGCCCAGCAATTGAATTACATCTTACATATTGTGCTGGGAACGTTTTGTCCGGTTTGTATACATATGTAATTGTTGCTTATTGTTTGTTATTGGTTGCTTACAATGCCATGATCAAATATTATTAGTTCACTTGGGATTGTTCATAAAGTGTTTCTGAAACATGGTACATACCCACATTAGGACAATACACACATCGTCCCACATTTGAACACACACATATTAAATACCTACTTAAATATTTTGTGTGAACTTTAAAACACACCAGAATTCTCTGTTTGTTATGACGCCTTTTCTCAGAGGTCGTCAGTAAGTAAAAAAAAAACATTGTTTTGTATCCTTATTTCGGTGACTGGATGTTAACATCTGTTCCAAAATGTTCAAGGGTCTAAAATAAAATGAATGCAGTTTGAAAATAAAATAAAACATAAAACGCTGAAGTTACTTAAATAGTACAGAGTATAAGCCACATTTTCGGAAAGGATATCCTACTGGTCATATGGAACGAAATAGATTTGATAACGCCAAGTTCATCTGAAAATAGGAACGCATACGACATTATCAATAACTGAGTCAATGCAAAATTATTTAAAATATGTGGATACCTACTGTTTCTAACACTTACGCGAATATTAGACATTGAAATAAAACTACTTTTTACGGATTTTATCGCGTAATATTGATATTATTTAATTCCCGACGTTTCGGATCCTTTACAGCATCCATGGTCACGGATGAACTTAACCAGTGGATGCTCGATGAGTCCTTATTACCAATGATGGCTTAGTTTAGCCCAGATTTTAATATATCCATTAATTCCTAGTGTAGACTGTCTTTTGCAATATCGGGGATACAAATCTTCTTTCTGTAGAGTTCTCTTTTTGTAGAGTAAAGCAAGATTGTAATTTAACAAGACACCACACGAAAGATTAAGGTCAGATAACTTTTATCCGACGGATAAATTTGACGTTATGACAGTTTTTGTATTAATCAGCCCTAAGTATTATAAAAATAAATCATCATTATCATCATCATCATATCGGCCAAATGAAGTCCACTGCTGAACGAAGGCCTCTCCCATAGACTTCCACAACGACCGGTTATATGCCGCGTGCAACCAACGACTCCTAGCGACCTTTACCAGATCGTCTGGTAAAAATAAATAATTATCAGAAAATGTGTCTAATACTGTATCAAATGATCGATCGTTACCTCGATCCTCTGATGTAGTCTGAGTTTCAACTTGTATTATATCAACCACTATCAGATACATGCTACACCTCGTGAGTACCCTGCTAATCAGCATAGTGTTAGTATACTTTCGTACGATTGTTTTGTCATGCCGTAAATCACAATGATTATTTTACATCAGGTAATACAATGCATTTATAATCATCCATTAAATAAAGCCTGTTTGGTTACCTAACAACGACGGCTAGCTAAACAAAATTACGTAGTATTCATGCAACGGATTTACATGATGGAGAATTCTGACTTAACCCAGATACTAAAGTTAATTATAAAATAGTATTACAGGGCGAGGCGTGGGTAACAGATAGGATACATAATAGATGAGACTTGGGTAGGAGAACCTTGTTAGTCTGTTTTGTTTTCGGCACAAAATAGGTCCATCTGTTCCCATGAGTGCTGTGAAAGACAATTATGGCGCAAACATTAAGGGGATTCTCCTGTGCTCCCGACAAAATTGTCATCACTAAGCCACGTGTGATGTTTTGCTCATTTCAAAGGATTAAAGTCTTTGTTCCACAATCATATGATAGGTTTGTACTTACTTTGTATTCGTCGAATTTGAGAACGAATTCCAATATTTCTGCAAACTGTTTGACGAGTGCTTGTTGCTGTTCAAGGTGCTGCGTGGGACTCATTGCGCCGCCCACTAGTGAGCCTAGCAGCCGTGGGACGACCTGACAACAAAATGTTTCGTTAATTTGATGGTAACAACTATATAGTATGTTGTGCGATACGTAATATTATCAGGAGGAAGAGAGTACTGATTTCAATGAGTCAGCTTATGACAATACATTCATTAAACGTAAAAGTAAAAAAATAACGAAACCAAGAGCAAAATTGCCTTTTTTTTCTTTGTTAATTGTCATCCTAAAGCCAACACGGGCCGACGACATTTAAGTGAAATGAAAATGTTTTTCATTTTCCTGTAAACACAGTCTTGGCAAGCAGTGAAACGTCGCGCTGTTTTCACTTCCAAATGAACTGGGCATAAAAGTGAAAAACATTCAAAGACTACTGTTATTGACTGGGACCATTGTTTAGACACGAGCGACAGAAGTACTTTATAGTAGTCACAATACGGAAAATATTCGTGCTTTATTTCGATGAGAAAGCCAAGAACTTTATGATATATTCAGTGCTACCTGTAGCTTATTCCAAGATGGATCCCATTGGGAGCCTTGGAAAAGTGCTCTTGCTTTTTACTTGAGGACTGAACAAAGTCTTGTACGTTCATAAGGTTGATATAATATTCAGAGTAATCTTTACATTAAGGGATATTTAGGGCAGAGATGATATCATTCGATATTGGGAATGATAAAAGTTAATATCCAGAAAACTATTTAGATATTGATGTTACACGAACCGATCATTACGGCTCCCGGAGGCGAGCCCGCTCCACTGACTCGATTTATTAGGTCACGCTAGTAACCGGTTAGATCATCAAAACCAATAAACGTAAGTTATGTATGTACTTGGTTATTTAAAAAAAAATGTGTAAAATGCCAAAGCTAAGCTTATCCTCATGTGACATAGCCAGCGAATCTTGAATCATTATGAACAGTTTTCAAACAATGTCAGGGAGCGATCGTTATTCAGCCGATTAAACTGCATCGTTCGTTTATTGGTACGGGAACGAATGTAACCGATTATTTTATCATTTGCCCTCTGTTCCTGTTTCCTAAGCGACCCACTCTAGCAGCTTATCTGCATTTCACATTATGTACAACACGCGTGATACTTTATATATACTAATGAATGAATAATGCTGTCTTTAGTTACGGGCTTTTCTATTTTTCTCTCGACAGTTTTATTATCTTTATGATCGAGCATAATAGGTATGATGTATAAATAATCGCGAAGTGATTTATTGTTTCCCACTAGCACTCAACTCCGTGTACATTTAGTTTAATAATAATGCTTACAGTATGTGTCAAGAGAATAATCATCTCACCGACTGATACTTTGCAGTGTAATTAACGTTTATTTTTGTACAACATCACTCTTTGAATAACAAGTTGGCGGTTGACTAATTAAAAGGCTAGTGTACACAGACACATGACGTCAAATACATTATAAGTCGCCCTTGATAATAAAGTAGAGAAAACTAGTAATATGAAAATGAGAGGCGTTAAAACCGCGGACTTCACCTCTAGCCTTCGGTCACGCGACTTAAACATAACTCGTGGATTTATTTCACAGATAAAGTCATATAATTATATATCACTTGAAAGAATAATTGACCTCAACCTTTTTTTGGCGACTTTTTCGTGCATTCAATCATTTTCACCTTATAGCTTACTTTGTTATTTATAAGTACTTTTTACTATTTTGTACACGGAAACGCATTGCTTACCTTGGTTATTTTATTTCATAATTGGCAACATGTGTCTGAAAAAAATTATTGTCTATCCTAAAACCGAACATTCACGGAGATGAAGACCATAATTTCGCTATATTATACGAATTCATAACAGCCTGACATTCTATTAATTTTCAATGCATATTCATAGCGAAAGGGCGTGTCCCCACAAAAATACGTGGATGTAAATAAAATATGACTTCCGAACGAACTCCACAAGTATAAGCATATATTAATTGATGATTCACACAAATTAAAACGCGGTGAATCACGTGTGGAGAGGATGGCAAGTTTTTTTATTATACCAGACGGGATCATTCTGGGATTCGTCGAAGATGATGTAATTCCGTAAATGGAAATTTTAAGTAAGGAGTCAACGCAAGGAGGCAAGGAGTTCGAACATGCAGTGGGAAGCACAAAATGATCCTTTATATTCGTCAAGGTTAAAACCAGTGCAAAGTTATTGTAACTGACAAGCAAATTGGCCATTGGCATAGATACGGCGGCACATAATATTATAGATAAGATTACTTTTATGTACAATCGTCAGCACTTCAGAAAAAACTGTCAAATTTCTCCAAATGATTTTAAATCTTGAAACCTTTATAAATAAGATCAAAATCGACTGAGAAAATTCTACTATGTACTATGGATTTAGGGCAAGTATGAAAGCTTAATGTTATGAATTATTCTAGTGTTCCCAAGTTTGCAGGGGATAGGATAGCGAATGTATCGACGCGGGCTAATGCGTTTGTTTAATATGCGACGTTCGCAGTAATGGCGTTAAATAAGATCGTCTAATGATTAAATTAACTGTACACAATTACACATAGTGGTACAAAAACTCGTGATGTACAATTAAGTGCTCACGCGAGATCAACAGCAGGGCAGTAATTAAATTAACACCATTTACCGACCAATTGCGAGATTTGAGCAATAAATTCTGCCAGATGTTTCGAAGTTCAACAGTACGAGTGTGGATGTCATTTCACCTAATTAACAGAATACATCCTTTTTATAGGGTCTAGTTTACATATAAACAAGTTTGCTTTTGTACACCGTCGACTATTTACGTCTTAACAAATAGGTACGAGCTTAGCTCGCCAAATTCAAAATAACCGAAAAACCAAATGAAATTTGGCGGCCAAAACGAGCGTTTTAGCTAAAAATACCATTATTATTTACTACTACATGCAATTTCACTGATATTTTTTATTATGTGTGTATAATAGAGGTACTGAGGATCTAACATTCCGCTATTTCATGCTTTCTGAATATTAATGTAATTTTCCTCGGCTTTTTATGTGTGTGTTAAAAGAAAAATCTTAGTTATATTACACAGAGTAAACAGAAAGTTTACATTCTTATGTTCGAGTGCAATGTACTCCATGCACCATTAACTTTGGTTCCACATCACGATCATCTGTCTCGTGGCCGCGGACAGCTCCTGTTAGGCCTGACGAATGTATGCCTACTGTCTAGTATGTCGTAGGCCAATTAGCATTTATAACGTTTATTAGGACACGTTGGTATTCATCAAACACGCCTGCAAATTTTCCTCAGACTATTTCCTTTTCTGATTTTTTTTATTATTCTCTTAAGTGTCGCGTGATGTTAAATAGCCTTAGTTACTCCTTATAACATCAGCTACTAGTGGAATTCCATTAAAAATCAGTTCAGCCGTTTCGAAGGATGGCCGGAAAATGACAAAATTTAAAAAATCGTTATTTGTTACGATATCGTGTACTTCGAATTTTTATATGCATTTAATGAAAAGCTGCTGTTTTGACATAACAAATAGATTAGAACAGACAATGAGGGTTGACACTAGTCCACTACGGAATAGGAACACATAACATTCCCAACCATGTTGGAGATGGCTTGCAGTTGCATCCAGTCTGATCAGATACGGCTAATATAATATGTCGGCATATATTTATGTGTCAATAGGTCTTTGACACGAAAGCAGCCCCTTCGAGTCAAAGAGGATCCCAATAGAAATCACTCAACGCACTTTTCAAATTTACATTCGATGCAGCGTGCTTGGCGTCTTTCGAAACGAACGGTGCAGCCACAAGTCAATATTATTCTCAAACAATACGACATTTACGACATGGTTGCACTTTACGTGCCAATACTTGCACCAAACTTTGTTCAGTGCGGTGCTTTGCGTGCAAAACAGTAGTTGTACACGAAGTTGGACGTGCTTTCAGGGTGCTGCATAAATTACTCTAGAAACCAAGACTGGAGTTGTTTTCACAGCAACGCTGAATTGTGAGCTTTTAATATGGAAATAGTTGTGCTCGGCGTGGGTTGCAACGCCTCTTGCATCTTTTTCTTCGTCGGAAACCTTTGCCGCAGCTAAAGTTTCATGGTAGATGGTTTATCACACACAAAAGTATGATCGTAATCGAATGCTATATGAACGCAAATAAAAGTAGGCAAAACAAACAAAGATTAATTGTATATATTAAATAAAGTGTACTATTCATTTATGGTCTCCAAATTAATGCATCATCATGACCAACTACACTAGTTTGCTCCACCACAGCTCACTGTTCGAAGTTCATTGCTTAGTAAGCTTATAGAATAATTAAAAAAGTTACTCGGTATAAAATCTCATTGACATTCTTTTGATATTATAGATATTAAGCTCAGAAAGAAGCCTTTCTGAGCTTAATTTCTGTAGTCTCAAAGTCAAAATCTAAAATTCTTCCTCACTGCTTAGTGAGGAAGAATTTACGTTTAATAATAATTATCTACGTTTTTTCTTTTCTCAAAGCAGCCATTTCTGGAACCGATTTCTATGAAAAATGTCTCATATTTTTGTTGTAAGTCTATAAACAAATTGCGCAGGCGCAATTTGCAACAGGTATTATATAGATCGACATCGAATACCATCCGTCTTATTCATTTCAAACATAAAAACACACCGCAGAACTTGTGGATTAATTTAGGAGTTTCTTCGAGGAAACACAAAGTGAAATTGTCGGAAGACTCTTGACAAACTTTGTTAAAACTCTACTCCGAGTAAAACATGTGCCATTTAACAAAATGGTTTTAGTTAGACCAGCAATATTTCACTCTTGAGGCCATTTTAATAATGGAAAATAACTTCTCCTTTACAGTTAGTAGAAGACTTTTTCTTTTACACTAGATAGCAGTGTGGAAGTGTGTTTTGTGCCTGATGGTCGCATTATTCTAATACAAATTAGTAATATGGCCTTGGTTTTAGCAGGAACTCTAAACAAATCTTGCTCCAACCACCAAGTTTTAAAAGGAGGTTTGTTCTCAGAACATTTATGTACCGTAGGAGACATCACGTTGCGAAAGCGCAGCGCGCTCGTGGCCACACCGCACCTAATAAGGATCCCTATTCAACAATATACTACGTCATGCAAGCTACAAAATGTTGTTTTGTCTCTTTTCAACTGTACGATAATCGGGTAGACGGAATATGACTGTGCATCCAAAACTTGATAGTACCTCTGTTATTACTCACATATCCTTGACGATTGTTGTCATTGTTCAGACTAAAATGGACCGCGCTGCGGTTTGAAATGGCAATCCAGAGAATAATATTTTGCAAGAACACTACTGTATTAGAATAAGCTTTGCTCGGACCACTGGGTGGAAGGATAATGTTGCTTTAGGTATACAAGTTTGACGTTCAACGAAGCAGTTTCGTATTATCTATTATTCTCAGCGGAATGAGTAGGGGTAGTCTGTTTGCACTACTGTTGGCTGGTACTAAAAATGGAGATAAATTAATTGAGTTATAGCTCACATCAATCTCTTAAAGAGGCTGGGTTATCGTCAGTTGACTTTAGTTAATTAATTAAACGCTTACTTTGGTTTAATTGAATATTTCTCTCCCAATGCAAATGATGTTATTTATAGGAAAACATAATTACAACTCTTGTTACAAGGAAGGAAAATATTGTTTATATTATGATATGTGTCAATAATAAAATTGTTACACAATTGCGCTATTTTTTTAATGTAAGTAAAATATATATTATCTTTAATATTTTAATTGCTTCAATAATTAGTGAATAATATTAGTAGCATTCATTATTTTGGGAGATAAAGCAGGATTGTTTCTTGATCTAAAAGATTTTTTTTACAATTCATAATTTTCTATCTATCTACTCAGTGTATAACTTATACACTGAGTAGATAGATAGACTCAGTGTATAACTTATACATAACATAACATAACATACCATCACGCCTGTATTCCCCGAAGGGTTAGGCAGAGGTGCACTTAATGTACACCCACAGTTCGCCGGTATGTTTGGGTCCCATGTAATAGGGGGCGAGCCTATTGCCACTCACCGGGCACAAATCCAAACTCCGAGCTGCTACTGAGAATTTCATAGAAAAACTCAATAACACTTTGCTCGACCTGGGGATCGAACCCAAGACCTCTAGCGTAGCAGTCGCGATTGGGACCACTAGACCAACGAGGCAGTCTCAGTATAACCTATACACTGAGTATTAAAATATTAAAGATAATATATATTTTACTTACATTAAAAAAAATAGCGCAATTGTGTAACAGTTTTATTATTGACATATATCATAATTTATTTTCAGTTATACAGTATAACTGAAAATAAATTATGATACCTATTTCGATTTTTTTACAAATACAATTGAAGCGTCTGTCTGTGATTTCAAAATAACAGTGAAAACTGCCGTATTAAAATGAAAGGAGGCCTAATCATAAATTACCGTTTTTAGGATTATTGCCCGTCTGTCCGGGTGTCTGAAAGTTTTCTCGTTAGGGAGTGAAGTCTCGGGAAACCGCTAGTAAACAATATTTGAGGGAATAATTAGATAAGCGCGGGTAACATCGAGGGACACGGCGAGTTTCACATGATAAACGCTACTTATTTTTCAAGATTTGATTTGAAGCTTTTCCCCAATATTTTCCTTTTTTTTGGCTAGATCCGATCTGGCGATCCTTTCGTTAACGAAAGGATCGCCGTGTGAAGAAATATTGCGAGTATCGAACAATTTAACAAGCTCGGCGATTGATATTTAAAACAATGGCAAAGCTGTCATGATCGTTTATTGTGGCAGCCGTTTCAGGCCCATATTTAGAGGATCCCCTCTAAATATGGGCCTCATACCTATTTATGTAGGTATAGATAGATGTAATAACTGTACCTACATGACTCTTGCAAAATATTCAGTAATTTATTTGTTATGTTACAGTTACGAAACAAGTTTATGCGGTGGATACAATATTGTTATAGTCGCGTTTACACTTACACTTTTTGAAACACTAAATGGAAATGCGGAATATCTTTCGGGTTATTCTTCGGTTACTTTCCCCAGTAATTGTTTGTTAGACTAGGAAGAAAGGAGTAAAAAGCAAGATAACACAGCAATAATGATATATAAATGATAATTATTAAAACAGTTAAAACTTAACTGCAGTCAGTTGCTTCAAAGTTCGAAGCACAACAATGTGCACATTAAACAGTATTATAAATCAGAAGATCTAATAAGGCAAATAAATTGATGGTTCCATTGCCCTCAGAGGATGCAGCATGCGTTATCGTATGCGCATTCTCACGCGACTCGTACAGTTGTGATCGTTCTGATTGGATGATTGTCACAAACAAGTAATGGACGTGGGGCGGTTGAGGTTTATCTGATTATTTTATTAATAGTCGTATTTGCTTATCAACATAGGTGTTTATCAACCTTTGCAATTAAATATTGTAGTTACATGCTTGGAAATGGTGGTAACTAACCAGGACCTACTTAGTAAATTTACATATAATTAGAAAAGTTTGTTAACTTAACCAGAATTAAAATGTATCAACTTTTGAATGTCGTATTCACTAATATTTAAGTAACACAATTGAGTTGCTTTCGAGTCTTTAGATTACGCGCGCTAGTACCATATCTGAACTTATTAAATATCTTGGTCGGTAACTCGGTACGCAAAAAGAGACAGGGTTACATTAAAACCTGGGTTATGCTTCGACCATGTCTTGTCATCATATTACACTCACGTCACGTTATATACGAGAACAACAAGGAAATGGAAGGTTGAGCTGCATCCGTCTCAAAGACTGGTCCTTAACAGCAACACAGACAGAGAAGTGGAAGAAGAGTGGGAGACCTTTGCCCTGCAGGTTTTTAATAAAAATGACAAGGACGATCATAATAACTGAATTCCTAAACAAAATAATAGTTACTGAATTGAAACCAAGACTGCAGTAGAAAGTGGAGTGAACCGGTCATTATTATTACGTAAATTGAATAATGAACAGCCAGAACACTTGCTCCAATTAATACAGTACGGGAAGTTTATTTTATCAATATGTGGTTGTGGTTATGTGGATCAAAAATAACATTAAGCATATTCTGTAGTCGACCTAGATTTAAAATTCTTATATACCTAGTACTAATTATAAATACGAGAAGATTTTTGTTATATTTCTTATCTTCTGTCCGCGACTTCGTTTCGGGGACTTCAGAATTGAGTCCGAATTGGATAAAAAGTATCCTGTGTTATTCCATGTTTAACAATGTCTACCAAATTTCATCCAAATCCATTCAGCTTGAGAAACAAAATTTCAACCTCTCACATTTATAATATTCGTTCGATCATGTCTCATTAGTGGACTTGTAGTCGTAGCGCAAGCGTTGAGTTGATTGGCTAGAGTGCCGAATATTCAGCACTCTACACTCTAGCGGGATATTCGACACCATAGCCGGATATTTTGCAAACGAATAAGAGGGGTCATGCTTACTTGTACTTGTAGCCAGACTTGGCCTGTTGAAACATTGATTACTGAACCATTCTTCTTTCTAGTGGTCTTAAAGTAACTATGTTTATACAAAATTGTGCGAAGATTATTTAGTATACCAAATCTGAATAAACTGAAAGTTTGAGACCAGATGAAGATTTATAAAAACTAAATAGCTGCCTCATTGGTCCAGACATCGCAAGGGCATCTGTTAAACATAATTTATAGTCAAGTTTCGAATCCCAGATCGAGCAGTCCTAGATTTCTATGAAATGCTCAATAGCTGGCGAAGTAGTGAACAATGGGTGTACAGAAGAAACATTTCTGCTGTTTCTGATAAATCTACGATATTTGACTGCTTACTGTAGTATTAGTAGGTAAATTAGTAAGGTTAATCGTAATTTTACGAGCCCTGATCCGCTCTTGGACACTATTCGTTATTAGGGTTCAATACATTTACGCAATAGCAGTATATTCACGTCTGCTGCTTACGTTCCAACCGCCAACTAAGTAGGTAGGTACTATATAATCAGGCAGTCATGCTATGTCATCAGAATAACCCACTACTTGTTAACTAGGTTCTTTAAAGCTTTTTCGTTGATATGACGTCTTCGATACTCTAATATCACGTAAATATCACTGTTGTAATGCCCAAGTTTCAATTGTTTTATTTTATTAAATTAGGCTTTATAACATTGACAGTTACGCAGTTTTGGAGTATTACCGACTATTAATAATGTCAATGTCTCATTCTATCTTTGGAAAAAAAATATAACTCCTTTATATTATGTTTTAACGTATGAAGGTATGAGTAACATTACAAGGTACCATTGTTATTGTCCGTCTCGCTATGTGTACAGTACAGGAAACACGTACAATCGGTGCCGAAAAGATACTTACCAGTCGGTTACGTCTGTTGGGAGCCGTTTGCTATCGATTGTGTAGACTTCCCAACAAAACGGACGTTTTATGTGTGTATCCGGCCAGTAATAAAAAAACCATTCCGAATATTTATTTAGCTATGTATTTTTTTATTCGTTTTCAAGGCTGAACCTTCTTACGTTGTTATCCTGACGTACTTCAGTTATTCTCATATTACGAGATCAGCAAGAAATTAATTCTATTGGCCTTTCCGTAAACATCATGAATCAATCGATTTGATTCGTATTTTGGTAGGCACGTAGATATGACTAATTTTATGTCCGCTAAGCCTACTGAATTATTTTGTGAAACTAAGGCTCAAATAAAAAAAGAATAAGTAGTTACTAAATGGTAAAGTTGGGTAGACTTCTGGATGGACGCTCTAGATTTTATTAATCGATTTCGGTGTCGAGGTTTTATCGATTAAGAGAGATTTTGTTTCTTTTGATATTATGCGGTCTAAGATCTATATAAAAGATCCTTTTTCATTGACAAAATCAATAAGATAATGTGATTTTTATCGTCATTTCTTTTATTTCTTTTTAAATCGTTATCAAATCTGGCAACTTGAGCTTATCAAGATGTTTTGTGGAAGTAGGTATCCTTTCGAATTATATTTGTGCACAATACATGCAGCGCAGTTGCGACGATAGTCGGTAACCTTTCAGTTTGCGTGTTCAGCGTGAAATGTTCACGGGGGAATGGACACCCTTCGTATTATTATTTATAGCTATTTATATTTTCATAAATATTAAGGTGTGACCACATAAAACTCATTAGGGAGGAATTTAATTTATCATGAGAATAGCCTTGCCCTTTCCACACCGACGTAGTGTGGGACGCCTTGCAACGCGATGGACCGACGATTTGAAGAAGGCAGCAGATTGATGCGAGCTGCCCAAGACCGGGATGGTTGGCGCTCTTTGGGGGAGTCCTACGTTCAGCAGTGGAAGGCGAAAGGCTTATATGATGATGATGATGATCCACACCTGGGTGTGAGGTAGTAAATTAATCCTATCTAATATTGTTATTTTAAGTGTAATGTAAAATATGTCCCCACATTTGTACAAATAAAAGAAGTAGTAGCCTAGTTATTTAGTCATTTTACTACATCACTAAGTTAGTACTAATTTCTTTTTTCCCTGCGTGGCTAATCATGTGATTTGCCAGGCAGGTTTACGGTTAGATACTTGCCTGTAAAACTGTAAAGGTGTTGCAGTACGATTTGATTATGTGTAAATTGATAGAGTAAAAGAAGAATAAAAAATATATAATAATCTCCTAAGTTGGTACAGTCGCAGGCACATCAAGTTATAGGTACATAATTGAAAAAAAAAAAAAAATTTTAGGCCTTAAAATTGTTGACGATTAAGTTTAAAATCAACTGAGAAAATGACATTTCGTGGAAACCTGATGTGCTGGCGACTGTACATAACTTATTTTTTTTTAATAATTGTGTTAAGGTAGTTTCAGATTAAGATAAGGATGTGGAATAATCATAACAATCTAATGTTTTTCTTTATGATTATACATACCATCACGCCTGTATTCCCCGAAGGATTAGGCAGAGTAGCACTAATGTACACCCATATTTCGCCGGTATGTTTAGGTCCCATGTAATAGGGGGCGAGCCTATTGCCATTCACCGGGCAAAAATCCAGACTCCGAGCTGCTACTGAGAATTTCATAGAAAAACCCAATAACACTTTGCTCGACCTGGGGATCGAACCCAAGACCTCTAGCGTAGCAGTCGCGCTTAGGACCACTAGACTAATGAGGCAGCCTATATCTTTATGATTATAAACCAACTGCATTATTGTGTGAATATTTTTAAATGCACTTGACAAATATTGTATTTGTATTTGCTTACTGTATCAGTGTGTGAACTTATCAATGTGACATCATGTTATCTTATCAAACTTATCTGAGTGCTATACAGGATGCCAAATGACAGTGTATACTGCGATCATGTTAAAATATTACTTGTTTACTTTATAATGAAAATCATATTTAAGCAGCGGTAGCCTAATGGCTAGGGCGTCAGACTTGCGATCATGTAGTTGCTGGTTCAGAATCCACTTACCGATAAGACACATAGTGAACATAACTCATTGCTAGAACGTAACATTAAAAAAAAATTACAAGCCCATGAATTGACATATCTGTAACCAAGTACATAATGATCACACCAGTGTTACAAGTGTTACACACTGATGAGGAAGGGACTATTGCTTCTGATCTGTAAAAATCGTAACACACTAGTTTGTTTCTACTACATATTATTATTATGATATCTACAAAACCCAAAAGTTACCTAACAGTGAATCATTTGTTGGTCTACAGAGTCTGAAGGGGGCGCTGATTCATAGTAAGGCAAAATCTATGGAGGGGGGAGGATCAAGCAACTTGTACAATCTGTGGTGCTGACACATCACAAAGAGCATGACATAGCCTACTGAATTCCTAGAAAGATAATTAAGATATTTCAATACACATTCACCAGTGTTGAGTTCCTTGCACCCAACTTTTTTAAAGAACCACACCGATAAGGTCAAGTTATTGTCATCATTATCATATCAGCCTATTGCCGTCCACTGCTAAATATAGGCCTGCCCTAAAGAGCACAAACCATCCCGGTCTTGGGCAGCTTGCATAAATCCACTGCCAGCCACCTTCTTCAAATTGTTGATCCATTGTGTAGCAGGATGTATACTCAGCATATTCTTCTAAATTTGTCACTACATCATGTTACGAACCGCAACTGTCCTATAGCTGAACCCTTCAAGTCCTATATTAAAGACACAATGCAAAATCATAATCCTATTGTACTAGTCTCTGGATATATATTTAGCCAGTACTGGAATTACTGAATAAATATATCAATCTGAGTTACAATGCATGTTACAAGATTACATTTTTACATTTTGTAAATAATAATAAAGTTTAATAACCAAAAGTAACATTTGTAGTATAGCATTGAGCTACAAACTGAGCATGGCTTGTATATTCTATAATATAATAATTATAAAATAATAGTGTGGTATACCCACAAAAAAATATTATGATATAGTATTTTTTTTAAAATTTTATTTTTTGATTTTCAGTGATTTTTATTTATTTATTTATTCTTTGACTTACCCGCTGAAGTTGCAAGGAGTGGTTGTAACAGCGCAGGAGTTTATCCACAAGCGGACGCACAGCGCGCCACGCTCGCTCCTGTGATATCCGTGATGGATCCGCTATAGCCTCCCGTATCTCCTTCCCTGCTCCTTTGTAACACTGTATCTCTTCAAGTATCTTTTCAGAATCTAACAGGACCCTCTGCACCTCCTCATAAACATTGCGCTCCGTATCCGTGGGCGCGGCGTTTTCGAAATCCAAAAATATATCGTAACGTGGCGACGAACAACAGTTCGAGTCGTCCCGAGACAAAAGACTCAACAATTTTCCCATTGTAGATTGAATAAATCACAATTCTAATAGAAAATTCTAATTGATAACGAACACTGCATTGCCTATTTGATCAAGTTTTTAAAATGTCACTTAAATATTCAGAAATCACTGATTTTATAGATATTGAGAAAGTTCTCACAACAGCTTAGTTTTTCTCAGTTTATTTAATAAAATACGGCTAAATTGTTGTGAATAGTGTAACAAAACGCTTGAAACAAGTAGCGCCCACCAAAAGCCAACACTCGCAACGACTACGGCGGAGCAACTGTCAAATCTCAATCAATCAGAATGAGCTGAATGAGTCTGAGAATGAGTGAACTGTCATATTATTACCAAAGACAAATTAAAAAGTGGAAACGGGTGTGAAGAGTATGATTGTAAGGCCGGATGTTTAGCTTCTTGAGAGGTTTTCGAATCAGGCAGTTAATCAAACAATAAGTGGAATAGAAATTTTGTTTCGGAATAATTACTGACTTCATTTAGTTTGAGGCGAGTTCGATTCAGTTCGTTTTTGCCAACTCTCTTAGTTGGCAGTGACTGGATGTGGAAAGTCGAATATCGGGCTCTGTGGCGTTCAATAGAAGAGGCCTACTCTTTGGAGGCCTACATCAGCACTGGACGACTGAAGTCTGGACTGGATGATGATGATGATTTTGTTTGAGATAGCGAATTGAATTCATTCCTAAAGCAGCGTTCAGATTGCACATTTATTTTGTATTTAATCTGCATTTCTGATGAATTTGTCGAGCCACGAACACTTTTAAAAAATACGAGCAGCTCTAAACTTTTTTTGGTTAGTGCAGTGGTAACACTGGTGGTAGTCTTGTTCGTGTTTCCTGTCTTCACTCTTCTGTTCTTTCCCGACTTCCCGTTGCCGCGTTAAATTATGTCAAATTGCAGTCAAGTCAAGTTAGTCAAGAGTTTCATGTTTCATTTCATTTGATTTCACTCCAGTCAGCAGAAGTGTCAGAAGACAGAAAATAGGAAAGAAACATATATTGAGTAGTAATTTTATTTTGGGAAAAAGCGCGGGAAATTTCGGTTAGACCGGGTGTATTTTTTCTCAGCAATTTTTTATAATTAAATTTTAAGCAGATAATTGGTTCAGTTGAGGTTGATATGTAAATATATTTTCTTTGTAGTGTATGTAATATTATTTTTGTGTAAATTTTTCCTGATTTTTGGTAAGTTTTTGTATATATTTGTAGCATAGTCCAGAACTATTCCCGGGTCGTATGAACGACCCGCCTATAGCAGATGTGGGGGATTTAGGCCCTGACTTAAGTCCCCCTGTAAGTCATTATGTTACCATATCAACTAATTTAGATATGGGTGGTATGGACACTGATGGGTCTGTAGCCACAGCAAGTGGAAGGGAATCTGATGCGTCGACCTCCGGTAAAGTTAGTGCTTCACGTAAGAGGCGCTCACATAAGCATAAAATAGTATGTAAACATTGTAATAAAACAAAACGGAGTAGACAGGGAGTGATTCCTGAGGGAACCTCTTCTCACATGGACTGTGCATGTATTCCCAGCACAGAAGTTAATTTAAAATCCGACTTCATAATAAATAACGATACATCAGTTCCACATTCTCAACCCTCTGAAATTTCTGCTTCCCAAACTTTGCAGTTGGATCCAACTGCAATACAAGCAATCCAACCAGTTGGTGTAGGTAGGAAGGAGTACCAGGCCTCTGATTCAGGGCCATACATCGTTCATGTTCAGCGTATTACCAGTACTGAAAACAGTGGCACCATTCTTCACCCTATTGCATTCGGAAATTTCCTTAAAAATAACAAATTTCAGAATATTGTTCCTGGCAGTGTCAAGAGAATTGGTAGGAATAAGTGTGTTGTAGCTTTTACAAACCCTATGTCTGCTAACGTATTTATTAATAGCAATTTATTGCCTCTGAACAAATTTAAAGCATTTCTACCCACTTTTAATGTCACTCGTATGGGCTTGGTCCGGGGTATCCCATCTGAATGGAGCGTGGAAGAAATTAAAGAAAATATATCAACTCCCATAGGTACTGGTGAAATATTGAAAGTTAGACGCCTAAATTATAAAGTTCAAGTGAATGGCTCATATACATGGAAACCATCTCAAACCGTTGTAGTAACATTTGATGGTCAAGCTCTTCCTAAAAGAATTTATGTATGCTATAATGCACTACCTGTTGAGACTTATGTGTATCCCACCATACAATGTTTCCGCTGTTGCCGTTATGGCCACACTAAAAATCAATGCAGATCAGCTGCCCCTAGATGCTATAAATGTGGACAAAATCACTTAGGTGAAACTTGTTTAGTAGAAGAGGATTCTGCATCTTGTGTTAATTGTTCTGGATTTCACTATGCTACAGACAAGACTTGCCCTGAGTTTCAGAGGCAAAAAAACATTAAACACACCATGGCTCATTCCTGTGTTTCATATGCAGAAGCAAGCAAAATACACCCAGCCACCTCAAAATCCTATGCTAATGCTCTCACTACTGTTACATCTCATGATTCTCACGCCAATAATAATTCATACTTCAGTTCACAACCTATACCCTCAACTTCTTCATCATATAAAAAGACAGTCTTCCTTAAACCCCGCGCTCCTCCTAAGTCAGCACAAGGATATGACAGAGCAGCTCATAACGCCCTTCTTAGGGAGTTTCAACCCCCATCTTTGGCAAATGGGTGTGCTTTGTCTAAAGAATCCGATATGAAACTGCAACAGAACAAGAATGAGCAGGTTGTTGATGTTATTATAAACCTCATCAAAATGTTATTATGTAAAAGTACATCTTTTGAACCGTACGACGTGGAGCGGATAAGTAGTTTAATACTAAATAAAAACCAAAATGATGGACACAATAATTCAATGGAACTGCCGATCAGTAATTCCTAAAAAAACTGACCTATTCTACTTATTAAATAAATTTAAGCCAAATATTGTGGCATTATCTGAAACTTGGATTAAAAATAATCAATTATTTGGTATTCCAGGTTATGTTTGTGTTCGCAATGACAGAGCTGACGGATATGGCGGTGTGGCCATATTGATTAAAAATAATACCCCATTTTCACGTGTTTCTCTCCTTTCATGTTCTAATATTGATATTGTTGGTGTAATTGTTAATAATATTACTTATGTTTCTACTTACATTCCTACTGCTAATAACAATGCCCTACAAGAATTTAGCAATATGTTGTCATCCCTTTGTAGGCCATTTTTAGTAATGGGCGATTTTAACTGTCACCACCAGTGTTGGGGAAGTGGTGAGACAAAAAGAGAGGGGATCCGTTTATTAGAAATTATAGATGATCATAATCTATGTATTATCAATACTGGCGAGCCTACTCGTAGAACGAATGCAGGTGAAAGTGCTAGTGCTGTGGATTTATCTATATGCACCCCTAGATTGGCTTCATCTTTATCTTGGTCCCGTTTCTCTTCTTCTACCTTTGGAAGTGACCACTTTCCTTTAATAATTACTTCATCAGTAAAGTTCAGTACAATACCGAAAAGACCCCCTAGATTAAAGTATGGACTCGGAAACGCAGACTGGAATAAATTTAAAACGCTTGTCGATGCTAAAGTTGCTGAGCTCCCGCAAATTACTCAGGGTGGAGAAGATGATTGCTCAAAAGCTTTAGCGATGTGCTTAGTAGAAGTAGCAGACCTAGTTTTCCCTCTTAAAAAAAATCCTTCTGATAAAATTCCTATGCCCCCATGGTGGGACTCTTCGTGTGCTGATGCAGTTAGGAAGCGAAAGGAAGCTGAAAAAAAATATGCTGAGGACATGTCAGATGAAAATTTGGAAGGCCTTAGAGATATTATTAATGATACACGGATTTTTCTCAGAGATAAGAAACTTCAGGGGTGGAGGTCATTCTGTATATCTTTATCACCCAGTACATGCCCGTCTGAAGTTTGGCGCAGTATTAAAAGATTTAGAAAAGCATTTAGTGATATTCCTTCCTTTACACAATTACCTCTTTCTCTTAGTAACAGTTTTCTTGACAAATTAGCTCCAGCATCAGCTCCAGAGTACGATCAAATTTACCCTAACTCTACTCTGTTAAATATTGATAATCATTCATCTTTGAACGCTCCCTTTTCATTGTACGAATTGAAAGGAGTACTATCATGCTTGAAAGACTCGGCCCCAGGAGAAGATGGTATTCCGTATTCGTTCTTCTCACATTGTAGTGATAATACAATATCATATTATCTACAAATAATTAATTCTATTTTGGTTTCTGGAAATATTCCAGAATCCTGGCGTTCCCAAGAAATCTTGCCGATCCTTAAACCAAATAAAAATTCAAATGATATTGTATCATACCGGCCTATTGCGCTATCTTCGGTTCTTACCAAAATTGCAGAACACTTAGTTAAAAATCGTTTAGAGTGGTATATAGAAAACAAGCAATTACTAGCAGGCAGTCAGTTCGGGTTCCGTAAAGGAAAAAGTACAACTGACAGTTTAAGTGTATTTACCACTGACCTTCGCATAGCCTTTTCAAAAAACGAGTCGGTTGTTGGCGCATTTCTAGATATAACAGGCGCGTATGATAATGTACTTATATCTGTCCTTAAACGCAAGTTAATAAATTTAAACGTCCCTACTTTGATTATACGGTTTATCATAAATTTGTTATCAGTTAGATTTATTTCTCTTTTTTGCGGTGACAAGAAAATAACGAGGACAGTGTTCAAAGGCCTTCCACAGGGATCAGTATTGTCACCTTTGCTTTATAATATTTATTCTTATGATCTAGAATCATCTCTACAAAAATCTGCTGATGTTTTACAATATGCTGATGACCTTTTAATCTATACTACTCACAATAACATCTCAGATGCATGTAATGCTTTGACAGTCTCCCTAAGTCTTTTACAGCAATGGTTACAAATTAATGGGTTAAGTCTTTCAATAGAAAAAAGTACTGTAGTAGTTTTTACAAGGAAACGTAATATTCCCTCCCCAATTGTTACTTTTAATAGCATAAGCCTTCCTGTGAAAAATTATGTTAAATTTCTAGGAGTGATTTTAGATAAGAAACTTTCTGGCAAACAACATTTTGACTTTGTAGTTGAAAAATGCGAACGTCAACTGAATGCTATGCGGTGTCTTTCTGGAGTATGGTGGGGGGCACATCCTTTTAGTTTAAAACTGTTATATAACGCAATAATCCGAAGCATACTTGATTACGGAACATTCCTCCTTGAAGATGGTAACAGAAAGGGTCTTAAAAAGTTAGATAGCATACAGTCGAAAGCTCTTCGAATCATTTCTGGAGCCATGAAATCAAGCCCGTTAAATGCCTTACAGGTAGAAGTAGGAGATCCTCCACTCCACCTGAGAAGACAATATCTATCTGACCGATTTTTATTCAAATCGATGCAGTTTTCTAACCATTTGCTTCATTCAAAATTATTAAATCTTGATAATCTTATTCAAACTTCATACTATTGGCGGCACAAAGATATTCCGTGTTTAGTTAAAAGTCTCAGGAAGTTTAATTCTATACCAGCGAGTGTACATAGGTCACCTACTCTTCCTTTATTTGAATGCAAAACATTTGAACCCTTACTTGTCTCCCCTGTAGTGCATTATAATCTCGGTATAGAAAAAAGTGATGTAGGAGCTAACATAAAATTTAATGCTGCCGTTGGTGAAAACTGGAAAGATTGTCATTATATCTTTACGGACTCATCAAAGACCCGGTCTAGTTGTGTGGGAGTAGGTATATTTCATCCTCAGTATAAATTAATTCAGATGGTTAAACTTCCTCCTGAAACATCAGTTTTCACTGGGGAATGCTTTGGTTTGTTCAAGGCATTAGAGTACGTGCTAATTGCTAAACTTAAAAATGTTCTCATATTATGTGACTCTAGAAGTGCATTACAAACTATTGAAAAGTTTACATTTAAAATGAAACCCTTTTATCCCATCGTATTTGACATAAGAAAACAGTTGCACAAATGTATACTGAGAAACTACACGGTACAGTTTGCTTGGATTCCAAGTCACTCCGGAATCCAAGGAAACGAAAGAGCTGATCAATTAGCCAAACAAGCGGTGCAGAATGGTGACACATTCCCTTATAAAAAATTTTGTCATGATCTTGTCAGCCTTCCTAAAGATTATCTTCGACATTCCTGGGAACTTCTTTGGAGTGAGAGCTCTCAAGTAAAGGGAAAGGTTTATGCGTCAATTCAGCCCTCAGTCCAAGTCAAACCATGGTTTTCTAAAGTAAAAGGCTCTAAACTCATTACAAGCATGATAATTCGCATGCGGCTTGGCCACGTTTGTACTCCTTTCCACCTTGCTAAGTTGCATATCGTAGATAGTAATCTTTGCGAGTGTGGAGATGATGTTGGTACTTTAGATCACATATTCTTCTCCTGTTCCCGTCATGATCGTTCATCCTTCCTCCGTTCTCTTGTTTCCAAAAATGTTTCCCTTCCCACTTGTGTTTCTTGTTTAGTAATGAATCCCATTGAATATTTTAACTTGATATCTGCATTCTTGTTAAAAAATGATATAAAGATTTAGTTTGTGTATGTTTACTTATATGTGTATTTTTCCTAGAATAAAATACTTCCTTTCCTGAACCTTAAAAAAATCCGTTTCCTCTCCGATATTTTCAGTTAAAAATATTTCCCTACCTTTTATTACCCGAAATTGGCACAAAGATCAAGCTAGTGCCATACTACAAAAAAAAAAAAAAAAAAAACATATTATTGTGACACAGAGTACTTTATAATTCACTAATTATTGTTGTAGTGACTGATTGTGAGAATTGAGTCCAGTCGAGTAAGATAATCAGATTACCTGCCAGGGAGAAGTTGGTAAGTTATAGGTTACTGGTTACTTACAACTCTTAAAAGTCACCAACGGCGTGCGAACGTAAATGACCGCTACCTACGTCCCCTCTATATATGGCGAGTCTCTGACCTGTGCTCTGACCCAAACAATAAACACTCAAATATTTTCCAAAACAAAGGCGCAATAGCTTAGATTCGTTGAGCAAATAGGTATTTTATCAATTCATTGTTCAATTCTCAATCTGTGACTAATAAATATGTCTTTTTAGTTAATTATTTAGACTTTAGACTGCCTCGTTGGTCTAGTGGTCCCAATCGCGACTGCTACGCTAGAGGTCTTTGGTTCGATCCCCAGGTCGAGCAAAGTGTTATTGGGTTTTTCTATGAAATTCTCAGTAGCAGCTCGGAGTCTGGATTTGTGCCCGGTGAATGGCAATAGGCTCGCCCCCTATTACAAGGGACCTAAACATACCGGCGAACTGTGGGTGTACATTAAGTACCCCTCTGCCTAACCCTTAGGGGAATACAGGCGTGATGGTATGTATGTTATTTAGGTAATTATTTCTTTACTTACTGTTGTTTACCCAAGCTAGATAATTAACAATTAGAAAAACAAGATAGGTGTAGGTATAAGTGTTTAATATTCATAAATTTATTGCAGATCGTGTATTGGCTTGTTGGTATTCAGAACAAGTAGTCCTACTGGTGCAAGATGAGGGCTATAGCAACATACTTGTTCTTCGATCTAGAGACAACCGGTCTTGTTGAACATACTAAGGGTGCCGTACATATTACCGAACTTGGCATGTTAGCCGTAAAACGGAAGAACCTTCTTAAAATGGGCTCCAACGAAGACCCCAGAGTACAATACAAGCTCAATATGTGCTTCAATCCGCCAAGTTCTATCAACAAACAGAGTGCAATGTTATCAGGACTGACTAACCATGATTTGAAAAATGAAGCTGAATTCAATAAGGACACCTTTAAAATTATCAAAACTTTTATCAATAGTTTGGAGAAACCTGTGTGTCTGGTTGCCCATAATGGCTTTAAATTTCATTTTCCAATACTTAAATATCATTTCGAGCGGATGAAGGTTGAATTGTCAGATGATATTATGTGTACAGATAGCCTTTATGCTTTTTATGATATATTGGAACCTGAAACCCAGGGAGAATCATACCTTTCCCTAATTGACCATGATCCATTTGATGTTTTTGGGATAAACAAAATTTACAAACTTAAAACATTTTCACAACTTAAGAGGCAGCGGTTTTTTTATGATACATACCCAGAAAATTCATACAAATTAAAAGATATCTACTCGAGAGTTGTAGAGGGTCCTCATCTCCAGCCAAATTGGGCAGAGCACCAATGTATCATGATGATGAAAACTGCATTAGCTAGAGTTGAAGAATTTGTTGAATGGGTTGAAGAATATCATTGTGCCTTCTCCGAGATACCGACCATGAATATGTAGTAGTATACCTAATGAGGTATCATAAAATTATAATCTTATAAATCATGTTATTAATTATACTTTTTTGATAAAGGTACATCAGTATCTAATATGTCTTCTATATTTTTTGTTATTTCTTTTATATTATAAGTTTTTAGGTACAAGTATCTTTGGATATTGTTGCCATTTTTATAATTTCATAAAAATGTATAAGTATAACATATACAGTACATATAAGGGAATATATAGTTATTAAGTTTTATAGGCTACGTTGACGGTTTTTTTATGGGTACACACTAAGTGTTAAGCCTCATAACTGGGGAAGTACAGCATTAAAAAAAAACTGACTAAGTCAGGCTAATTACTTAAAATTATCTATTGTACAATTGGCATTACAAATGGTTGTAAAAATAAATTATTCATGTTGGTCTTGCATGATCTCTCATAAAAAATTGTTAACTATTATGTAGATGTGGAGTTGCGGATAACGGGTGCCATAGGTGCCCCTAGATTATAATTATACTTATTCTATGACTATACCATATTATCCCATTTTATTAAGTGTTTTGTATTTACACTTGTATTCATTGTATCCTTTGTAATCATTTAGTGCATATTAAATATATTTTTATGGGAGTTTTTTTATATTCAATAAGTAATTTATTTATCACCAGATGATAAATGTTCCTAATTATCAAAATATGTTTTACTCGTTTAATTTTGTACCCACTATTATGTAACGGGAGCAGTGCAGTACGTGAGTTTTTTTTCGGTGTGTAGATGTAGGGGCGCCAATATTTGATCTCGTTCCGACCTAAATCTTACCTCGCACTACATAATTGATTAAGATTTCAAATACATGAAATTAAATATGATAATTAAAATTGCCTTTGCCCAGCAGTGGGACAGTAACGGCTAGAGAAAAAAAAAATAAAAAAAATTAAGTTGGGTAAAAAATATTGAAATTTATTGGTATAAACTTATACCATAACATACATAACAAACCATCAACCCTGTATTCCCCGAAGGGTTAGGCAGAGGTGTACTAATATACACCCACATTGCGCCGGTATGTTGAGGTCCCATGTAATAGGGGGCGAGCCTATTGCCATTAACCGGGGGCACAAATCAGACTCCGAGCTGCTACTGGGAATTTCATAGAAAAACCCAATAACATTGCTCGACCTGGGAATCGAACCCAGGCCCTCTGTATAAACTTATAGAAATTATATAATTTTTACACATTTAAAAAAAAAGCTTAGTTCGACAGTTCGGGATCTCTAGTCGGCACGGCAGTTCCACCAGCCATGGTCACATTCTATTACCTCGAAGGCACATACGCCTACAGGGGCCGTATTACCACTTATTAATGCCATCATTTTTACGTTGTGAAAGAGGGACGCCACTATTTAACCTGTAGAGCGGCATCCCTCTCTCACAACAACCTAAAAATGATGGCATTAATACGTGGTAATACGGCCCCAGGTCAAGTTGTCAAGATATACAAATCCAGCTTAAGCTGATCTTGCATTGTCTATAGGCTTTCCATACAATAAGAGGCCAGCGTAAACTGGATATTATACATAGGTACATAGAGGTAGGGAGAAAGAGGATCAATGAAGTAGCAGTACACAGGGCTACAAATCAGGCTATACAAATCCAGTTTAGTCTGACCTCTCGTAAAGGTTTTCCGCTCATTTCAAGGTTCGCCTATAATGCAGCTGCGTACAGTTTGTTCGAAATAAGTAAGCCGATCGGAAGTTAGCCGTTCCGAACTACCGCGGTGCTAAAATCGTTTAATTAAGTGTTTTAATACATAAATATCGAAATAAGTAAACAAAAGCGAAGCGTCGGTAGTCTAATGGCTAGAGCGTCGGACTTGCGATCATATGGTTGCCGGTTCGAACCCCACCCATTGCACTACCGACGTGAACCCACTCGTAACACAGGCATTTAGCTTAGCACGAGGTGTTAACAAGAATACTAGTAATGTGTGACCCACATTACTAGTAAGCTTTTATTTTTTTTAAATAATTAGAAATGTGAAACATATACGACTCTAATTATCTTTACACCGACTCTTTCTATTAAAATTTACCACTTCTAAACCACTTGCAGACAACTTCCGATCGGCTTACTTATTCCGAACAAACTGTAGGTACCTAACGCTTGTCGTGCCTACTACGGGTTTATAAGTTGTTTGTGACATTAAAACAGACGATATATCAGCATTATTTATTATTACTTATAAGTGTATAACATCGACACATTGCCATTAAACATACGATTTACAAATAAAAATCAATTTCTATATTATTTACAAAATTCCTTGAATCTTTTGATACACACCTAGATAAGTATTTTCGTGATCTTTGCGTACCTAAGTATAATAAAAGGAGTTTAACAAAGATATCAGTTTCAATGAATAATCTACAACTTAGCAAAACCAGGTACCTAGGTACATAATATATCTAAGACAGAGAATGTTTAAGTCAAGAAGGTTAGTTAATTCACACTTAAATCCGCCAATAAAAAAAAGCAATATGTAGGTAGGTATGTAAATGTACCAAAACCCTGTTGTTGTTGTTGTTAGGTAGGTACATACACACGGCTACAGATCAGTTTAGACTGGCCTCCCATTGTAAAGGTTTTCCCTACAATTCAAGGCCAGCTTAAACTGGATTTGTATAGGTTGACCTGTAGCCATGTGTACAAGAACACAGGACCTGTCATGCGCACACGCAAGTCTACACTTCGAGCTGTACAAATATAGGAATTGTAAGTAGATAGCTTGACCTGGTAGCTGTGTGTCCCTGGTTCATTGCAGGGGTTATATTTTTATCGTTTTATACTCAGACTAGTGGTTTTATAAATTCTATTATATTTTCGCTGTAGGTACTTACTTAATTATATTTTAATGTCGATTTTGATAGTGCACCTAGCTGGAACAACAGGCTTTTTGGTACATACCTAATATTAGGTAATACATCATTATTATAAAGCTTGTAGATCACAATGTACCTAAAAAGACTTTCACAGAAACTGATACTTTAATTTGTTCTCCAAGCTTGCTTGTATCTCCTGTGAGCAATAATGAGGTATTAGGTACTATTACTCATATCTCAGTAGTAAATACACACTATGTATATCGAATAATATTAATAAAATCAATAAATCCAAGCTCTGTAAAAAACGTTACCTACAGATTTATTCAGAAAAGTGGACAGAGCGAGACTAAATAACTGCATTTTATCAATATCAAATTATGTTTATGTAGAATGTACTAATAAGAAAAGATAATCTATTAAACTTATTAGGTATATTAAATATGTCAGAATCCGTATATTTTTAAAGATCAGTCTAACATTCGTTAAAAATTTACAACTTTCATCTAACTTTTAGTTTTATTTAATCTTTGTTGGGTTACTGGTCGGCTGATGCATCCACCTGCACGAGAAACACGATGAACAGGGTTTCGAACGGTTACGCATCTCTACCGAAAACCAATAAAATAGTCGAACGCCAATAGGTCCATAACTACATAATATTATATTTATCTTTTCAATAGTGGGTAGATAACTACCATTATCTGTGAGGTCAAATATACAAGTAAAAATAAATAGGCCAGTATAATATAAAATTATAGTAAAAACCAGCAAAAGGTGCTTAAGGGTCCCACGTTGGGCGCCAGATTCCAGTAGCCCGATTCACGTACATACCTAATTAAAACCGTAGCGATGTCGCAGCGACTTAATCGTTGGAACAGTTTTCCAGAGTTATGTGAATACTGTACTAATACGCTGGCTTGAGCCAACGTTTTAGAACCATTCTCACCCAACGAACAACGTTTTAATTACGTGAATCGGGCTACAGTTCTAAACATTTATTAGGCAATACACATTCGATTGTAGGAAACACGGACACGGGTCCCCGGAGGATATACGTCGTGGCCGCTTTCGTCGGCAGTAAGTAACATGAGCGCGGGCGCAGCATCGTTTCGCAGCTCTATGCTATAACCAGTCATTAAAAGTAAGTGATTGGTATGTACCTTCCGATATTTAGGTATTATAATTATGTTATCCCCCAGGCGAAACATCAATGGATACTAATCACCTTTATAAAAAATGTTGGCATTCAACTATTCAGTACGAAACCCTAAAACAAAAATGATGAACTAAAATACCTTTATATTCATTTTAATTTATCTTTGTGCAGTAATAATTGATTTTATTTATATAGGTATCTTAAAAAATGCGGCACCTAAATAAGGTTACTTTTGTAACACACACACTTTCAGAATCACTCATATAAAACAATTACATTAACTTTAGTGAAGTAATAGAGTGCTAATATTCGAGAGTAGTTCTTCAAGTTGAGGAAAAATAAGGAATATTTTTAAACTAAACAGTTTTCTCTTATGGGAGTACCTACTTGTTTGTACATCGAGCTTTTCAAATAGTATAGACTTACCTCCCATTTTATCGGCTTTCCATACAATGCTAGACCAGCCCATGCCAGATATGTGTAGTTTGATGTGCGTACACGCAATGGATAATGATTTGGATAAATATGCCCCATAAACTACAGGCAGGTACTTCCGTATCAGACAACTTGCTGTGTTCGACATTGATACCGTTCATAGACAACAATAATACAAATATAACATCTACCTATATTATCTACAGTCGCTAAAATTATAGTCTTAATTAATTGGTGTAAAGATCCATCTTAAAATCTACTTAAGTAGGTAATTAAAATTGTTGACTGCCTTTACCCTCAAAAAAGTTCATAAATCACTCTACAATTAGGATTCTAATCGAAGTATCACGATATCACCAAGTCTATTTCGAATCCTGTAGTGCCTACTGAAAATGTATCTAGGGAAATGCACAATACAATGATTTGAGTTGCAGAATTACACCAAAATACTTTGGTTTACGATTGATCTCATCGTTATTTTCACCAAAATTGTTTTGAGTATTAATCCTGCGCCAGGAAATAGATAAGAATCATAGTGGGAAAGAGATTGTGAGGAATATCAAAGAAATATTATTTTGTCAGGCATTTAAGTATTTTACATAGCAAGGCAAGGGGCCAAAGGTGTTATTGCGTTAGTTTTGCGATTGAGAGAGAGGGATGCCGCTTCACACAATAAGTAGCGCCAAACCTTTCTCACAACCTAAAATGATCGCGGTAAAACGTTGTGGTACGACCAAAATATGGACAAGTAGTTAAATACCTACCTTTAAATAAATGCTAACCAAATGCGAGAATATGATAAATTGCAAGCTTTACGGATAACTAAAGTTGTGGATAACTAGGTATGTTTTTTTAAAACCTGGTAAGGTAGAAGCTACGCCATGCAAATAAATGAACGATGAGGGAGAGGGTGCACCATAAAAAACTATTATTTTTGTATAATGAAAGCATGATGGTGATTTTGGTGATTCAATTTTATAAATAAAATATACCAAAGTGACTAAACGAAGAAGAGACTTGATCAATGAGAGAAAAATGTCGAGACGACGTTTAATGATAGCGTTTTTTTTAATCCAAAGAACTTTTTATAGGGAAAATTTTGGGGATACCAAATGTGGTAGATAGTTAATTGAGTTTTCAATCATCAACTTAATATACTTTGTGGCATTTCGTAGGTCTTCGGAAGAAAGGCAAGACTTTTGATGAGATTTTTCAGAAACAAATAAAACCGGTTTTCTTCATGTTTATCTGTCCAGCCATGCATTCCTGAGGCCGTACCACAACGTGTGTTATCGCGATCATTTCATTCATGCGATTGAGTGAGTTGTGAGAAAGGGATGGAGATATTTAATGTTAACAATGTGTTATGTTAACAAGGTAATCTACCAAAAACCCTTTTTCACAACCTGTCTTTTCTTGGGCGCGAATTACAAATATATTTATTTTGCAAATTGTACGTTTTTAAAACATAAGTAGATTGTGATAAAGAGGTAGGTACAATGAGAAAAACCAAAAAATCTCCCTTAACACGTTGTGGTACGGTACGCTGTAGCCAAGGCAAGGGCGTCGCCAGTGCTACTGCCCCCCATGTCCATAACTTTACGAGTATATGCAAGTTTTATTCATACAGGGTGGAATGGACAAAGACGCATATCCGCTTACCACGAATTCAATACATGATTGTGGACCCCCTTGCGTTGATATTTTTCGTCGGTTATGATTAAAAAAATCAGCTGTTCCATACATTTTGATCGTGTTACCTACACGATCAAAATGTATAGAACAGTTGATTTTGTACTTTTGTATGAAAAAGCAGTTTTTTTTTTGATAACCGACAAAAAATATCTACGCAAGGGTGTCCAGAATAATGTACTGAATTCGTGGTATGTGGATGTGCGTCGATGTCCCTTCCACCCTGTATATTGCAGTCAAGAATTTGTGGAGCTGTGAGCTTCATGTACGTGGGTATTTAATTCATATTTTAACATTCTCTATTTATATGTATGAAATTATCCCCCCCCCTCTGGGCCATCGGCTGGCGACGCTCTTGAATGTAACCTCTGTTAGCAGTAGACAGTTAGTAGGTACGCAGGGCTTACATATCAAACTATACAAAACCAGGTTACGCTGGCCTCTTTATTGCATAGAAAGTCTATACAATGCGAGTTCAGCTTAAACTGGTTTTTGTATAGGTTGACCCGTAGTCGAGTTTATAAATAATAAAGTATTATCGGAAGTATTTGAGTGCAGAGACAAGCAGGAACATCAAGATATACACAACCAGATAACGCTGGCCTCTTTATTGTATAGAAAGTCTATAGTATACAAAGTCAGATTAGCTTAAACTGGTTGTGTATAGATGACCTGTAGTCGCGTGTACAAATAAGAAAGTATTATCGGAAGTATTTGAGTGCAGAGACAAGCAGGAACTTTTCTATGACGAGGTCAGAGTCGAGCGCGGCGATGTGCGCGGCGCGGCCGACGAGCGCGCTGGCGGTGTGCGGCAGGGCGTGCTGCACGTCGTAGCGCACCACCGACGCAGGCGCCGCGCGCGCCGCCAGCGGGGACACCATGTTGTGCACCTGCAGCGATATATACAACGCTATACACCGACTTTAGTACACACTACTCCAGAAAAACAACTAAGAAATGAATGAATTGTATTTTTTAGGCATTTTCTATGTAAAGATTATAAAGTTCTTTACAAACATATTGTCACGCCTGTCTCCCATGGAGGTAGGCAGGTACTATAGATTTCCACTTGCTACGATCCTGGCACACTACTTTCGCTTCATTTACATTCATTAAGTTTTTTAGTGAAGGAAAAATACGACTGCGGGCAGGATTCGGAACTGCGTCTTCTGGTTAGGTACACCAGACGCTATGGCCGCTAAGCCACCGCGAGTGCTTTCTTTAAATGTATGTACAGCCACATTTAGCGGGACTGTTAAGGTCCCATGTCATAGGGGGCGAACCTTTCCTTGCTAACTTGTCATTAACCGGGCAAAAAAAACTCCGCAAAACAGCGCATCCTACGCTTGGGGCTGCTAGAGACTATTGTCAAACAACTAAATAACATTTGGGTGGTAGATCAAGGTGAGACTAGAAATCAAATTTTGTATTAAAAATCGTATCAGAATTTCAGAATCAGATCTCGGCTGAAACTCCATATTTGGTTTTTTCGAAAAAGGCTTCTAGGCCGTTTAAAAAAAGCTTTATTGATGGCATATGGAGTAAATAACGTCTCCTACCTCGGCTCGACTCTAACGCAGGTAAGATCTAATTTATCTATCAAAAAAGGATACCAACCATTTCTCTATAAGCTTGTCCCAGTAGCGAGGTATCTTTAGCCGCAGCCTTACATAGCTCCAGCCTTGCAGAATGTAGCGGGACATAGCGGTCCTGGCCCGAACCACAGAGCAGGATATGTTTGAACTGGTGCAGCTGACTGCGCTCACTCAGCCGGTACAGGAACGAGCGGCGAGGGTCAGACGCGTCGCGGAGAGAGAGCTGCAGCAGAGACCCTGACTTCTTCCACTTCTGCATGAACCACATGCCTGGAAATGAGATTTTATGTGTTATGTAGTGGTGAATGTTTTAGACCTTGTACAGGAGGATTTCTGTGTGCTTCTAGCATAGAAAAGGCGAAGCCTAAGGGTCCACCCCTGAGGCCTGTCTTTATAGCTACCTACTAGATAATAGAAAAGAGAAGTGTGCTTCGTGGATTGGCCACGAATTAATGTTTTAGCCATTGGATTGGATTTGATACATTATCCAGTTGCCAAGTCATCGATGGTAGATTTAATAGGACATGAACGTCAAATGTTTTTTTTGCTAGACACATGTCATGGTACATCTAGTAAAAAGGTATAGTATAGTCCTGCAAGTTTCGACAGATAACTGACTTGTGTATTTAACTTAGTTTGTTACGAATTTTGCAACTTACCAGCATTAACTAATCCGCTGGAGTTATACAGGGTCCCGAGATGCGGCCCGCTCAGCGAGAGGAACGTATGAAGTTTTCCTAAGAAGGGCTTCATCTGCGGCCTCGCTAAAGCGGAGCGGATGATGATGGTGCCCAGGGAGTGGCCCACAAAACTTATCCGGGCTGGCTCACTGGAACTCTGTATGTGATTCAAGATCTCTTGCACAAGCCTGTTAACAAAATATTGTGTTTCCATTATATACATGATAATAAGTAAAAGTATGTATGTGGGACACGTTTCCGTATGCCAGACCAACTTCGCACACGGAGCGAAGCGACAGCGTGGTTGGTCCAGACGGCGGTGGCGCGATGAATTCGACTCTTTGGAGAAAGATTGGGTCGCTAAAACTTCAGATAGGGCGGCTTGGAAAGAGGGAAGGGAAGCCGTTGGCCAGCAGGCCTTTTGGAACGAAATGGGCTAGAATAATGATAAAAAAGTAAAAGTATATTCAATGGCACCGTCAGGCAATATTGTTGAATATTTTCTTAATTTAGTAAAATATAAATTATTATAAAACCAATATCTATTAAAACCAACGAGGTAGTTTGGTAGCATAAAAAAACAAACATCATAAAAACATGAGTTATGTTTGAGAATACTATCAATTTATTTAATAACTAAAGTCGTTAAAAGCTACCTTTCTAGAGCCGTGTAATTTAATTTCGTAGTAAACTGGTTGAAAGATTATATTACAAAACAAAAATCAATTAGGTGTGTACAAGGATAATGGTCACAAGTCATAAATTATATTTTATGAGTTGTAATTATTACTGCTCACCTATCCGTCATCGTATCAAAATCGGAGAAAGTATCGCCTTGGTTTCTCTCAGACATGAGGAAGTCTAGCCGTGCCCCAGGTAGACCTAGTTCCAGATATGTTTTAACGAGGCGAAGGTCTGCTGCGTTGCCATCTAAGCCATGAACGCAGATTATGAGATGAAGCCCTGGAAAATAAAAAAATGTTAATTCTATTTTTCTTTTTAGTTATACTTAGACCTTTGTCCATCCGTGTTTTCTATAAGAAATTGTACTTATATATTTGTATTTCCCGGCTGTAACAATATAATACTTTATCTAAATTTTTAGAGGTCGAAAGTAATATCTATAAATGTATATAAATATTTCCGTATCGCGATATTCGTGTAGTTTAAAATATGCAAACTAATATTGTTCGATTCTTAAAATAGGAAGTCGCATTGCAAAAGTTTTTTATAGAGTGTGCTTACTGGCTCGCCTCGACGATTCTATTCTTGTTAAGAAATCGACGCATCGCATCGTCCGATTGTCAAACGATTCTTGCTTTTTGCACTTCATACTGCAATTTATATATAAAAAAGTGTTCTTTCGTTCTTTTCAAAATATAATCTATTCGTTTTACTTTCGGAATTTATCTCGAAAGTTCTGTACCAAAACGCAACGCATAGCTGGATACATGTAGGATAAAATTAAAAAAGGTAGTTTTCAGTTTCTCACCTTCAGGATTAAACATTCTATACTCATCGCTGATATGGAAGTAGGGCAGCGAGTTCTCCACGGGCGGGAAGTCAGAGTAGATAGCACCCGGGTACTTCACGCTTTGCCTGAACTCTTCTCTGCATTTCACAAACAACCTTTCAGATTCAGCCAAGCCGAATATGCTGATGAGATTGCTTGCACGTTGTTCTGAAAGTTTTGAAAATATCATTTGAGATTAGATTAGGGAGATATCATTTTTGTTATGCGTATTTACCTATTTGACCAAAACCCTCACTACTAGCTAATGTAACTTATTTCAAATCATATTCATACAGTTTTTGTTATTTCGATGTCAAAAAGATAGAGCGCGCTAGAGATATACCTACATACTCGTAATTTCAGTTTGACTCCTTTTCACAAATGTGTGGTGTGGCAATCGAATGATTGATTAGTGAGATAAGAATTTTAATATTGTGAAATGCAATGTGTGTGTGGGTGAAATATGTATTATAGAAATACTTGAATAAAATTGTATTACCAGTATCGTTCCTGCTCGCCAACTCCCCGGTACTCTGACTTTTATTAAGCGTACCGGTTGACGGTGCACTGCTAGAGTTCACTGATTGATGTGGTCTCAGCTTCCGCCTCTCCATTATACCTGTTATAAGCCATGCGACGGTGTTAGTAGCAGAAGCATTACTGATTCAATGAATATCATATACAGATATAGACCAACCTTCACACACATGGTACAGCGGGTTGTCTAACTGAAGTGAAGAAGGCTGTGGCGGTTGTTTCCTGGGCGTTTTAGATGGAGTAGACGACTTGCTACTCTGTCTACTTAACTTCGGAGATTTCGTCGGAGGGTCCTGTGAAATACGAAATTTAAATATGGAATCGAATCAATAAGATTTACGCATTAATGTCAACGGAGTTACCTTAAATTCATCTGGTGGAGGAGGTGCATCCCTAAACTGTTGTGGCGGAGGTAGATGCTCATAGTCATCATCACCGACAAAATGTGCTAAATCCACTTCAGATCTAGCTTTATTTGAGTACTTTTGCACCGCACTTGCTGGACCACCTTTCTTCCGACTACTTTTGGTGCAAGAACGATCTACCGTCAAGCTTCGTATTTCAGCCGCGATTAACTTCTCCGTGTATTGTATTCTGTCCTTTAATTTTGTTTTGTCTAATGGTTGGGATTTATCAGGCGCCGGCTGTGGCTTTGGAGGGATTTCTTTTCTTATGTATGGATGTAAATTGTCACTAATTGTTTGAGATTTCTTCACCGTCCCTTCATTCAGACTTTTTGACGAAGAATTGTAACCCTTCCCTTGCACAGCACTGAAGGAGTTGTGCCTTTGATTGCCTTTCATTGCAGTAACCTCTGCCATTTGTTGGAAGCAGCTAGCTGTGCAGGTATCTGAATTGCATCCAGCATCGATACTACTGTGCATCAGTTTATTATATTCACACTGGCTGTCTGTGCATATAGAGTCACTGCATATAGTGCATTCTTCGCAAACTTCCTTGTCACAGCATTCTATTTTTTCGTTTGAATTATTTTGAGCTACTTTGACTGCTAATTTTAAAAGTCGCTCTCGTAACTGTTCGCCATTAAGAATAGTTCTTTTAAAGTCACTTATAGTTTCACCGTCTGTCTTTCGCAGGTCGGCTGTATCATAATTTTTACTAGTTGTTTGACAGTTTTGTAGAGATGAAGTTCCAGGGATGAAATTCTGGTTTAATTGACAGCTTGCATTATCTGGGGTTGACGGGCCTGAACTGCGTCCACTAGACACCCATCCACTTTGTTCGCTTAAGCTGGAAGTAGAAGTGCTTCTATTTCGTTTTTCCTCCTTGCTAAGAAAATTTTCTGGAGGTGATATTTTAAAGTCTTTGTCCGTTATGTCAAGAGGCGGTGAATCGAACGCTGGTGGTGGTGCCAAATTTGGTAAAGATTCGGAGCCAAAAGTATTATTCAAGTTAGGTTCATCTAAAACTGATGCAGCACTTCTACAATGTCGTAATAGCTCTGGACCATGGTCGAGACTATAAGGGACACTTGCAGAAGACTCTAACCTTCTCAGTTCAAAGGGTATACTTTCGTTGCTAGATGACGACGCAGCTTCTGACATTAATTGCGTCATCTTTTCTGAGGGCTTGTGTTTCGTGCGTTTCTCTGGTTTACCACTCGACCGTCCGCTTTTTGGTGTTGTAGCACCTGATTTCGGAGTAGCTCTGCCAGATTTAGGAGTAGTCAAACCTGATTTTGGTGTAATTCCACCAGACTTGGGAGTAGATTTACCGGATCTACTCGGTGTTGCACGGTCAGATTTTGGTGTACTACGCTCTGATTTCGATGTATGTCGATCTGACTTACTGTCTCGAGATTTGATAGAATGATGACTACTCAGTGAATCTCTACTCGAATTCATTTTAGTATTATCTTTAACACCATTGCTTAGTTTCGATTCTTTGGATCGACTTTTCTTATGCCTTACAGACGGCATTGTCGAATGTGGAGTAGACGGCGGTGTTTTTGAATAAGTAGATTTCGATGTTCCATCACTGCTTCTATCTAAAGTCATAACGAATCCACTGTCATCGCTGCTTTTACTAGATTTCTTTTGGTAGTTCTGTATTAAACTTCCTGTGTTGAAATCGTAACTCCAGTCACCTTTTTGCAGGTAATAGTTGAGCTCATGCCTAAGTTGGTTTCGAGCAGCTTCAATATCGTTTTGTTGATTTTCCACTTTTTGATGAAACACATGTGTAGAATTGGATCTATGTACGTGTTTATTAGAAACTAAGTTATTTTGATCAGTCACTTGAGTTTTACCACTAACCGGTGGGTAAGAATTACGTGGAGGCAACATAGGACGGGGTAAATTTACACTGTAGCCTCTTTGGAACTCTAACGGATTACGAATAACATTGTTTACTTGCAGATTACCCTGATTACCGAAAGTATAGCCGTACACTTGGTTAGGATTAGGATTCATCGAGCCATCGTACTTATATCCTACACTATGGAACACTTCATTGTTAATTCCGTGTTTAAAATTCTTAATACAAGGATTTTTGTATTTTTCTCTAAATTCACTTATATTTCTTCTATAGTCATCTCCTTTGGAACTGCATCTAGTCGTTGTATTTGTTGGATATGCAGTAGTAGTAACGCTTCTAGGCAGTGTTGTAGGCTTAATTTGTTGCGGTGGTAGGTATGGCTTTGGATAGTTAACGGAAGAGTTTGAACTGTTTCTCACATTCTTTGTTAATGTTTGCGCAGTGCTAAGTGGTGTCAATTGGGATACTCTCAACTGATCAAGGGACTTGCTGTGCCTAGCCGGCAGAGTACTAACACCACTAGTGATTTCATGCTTTTGGTGGAAAACTTCTAGGCCCGGTTCAGATTTTTCCTTGCCTAGTCGAGAAACGTTTACAGCACTTTTTGCTGTATTGATATCAAGCAAAGTTGATGCGGAGTATCGCGACATTTGTTGTCCTTGTTGTATTGAGCATGATGCAAATGCATTATTTGGAGGTAGTTGAATCTCACTAATTTGATTATTCTGCACAATGTATCTATTCCTTCCAGTTAGCTCGAGTTGTTTGTTGTGCGCTTTCGGTAGCTCCACCACATTTTGTTTTACTAACGCTCGTTTAGGGGACCCCCGGGCAGATTTTTGGGGAGCTAATGTTAAAGTTGCTTGAACTACACTGGAATTTGTTTTAGGCGCATTAAACTGTGGTTCAAGCACATCCATGATTGTTTTAGGCAATGTAAGGGTAACTCTGGAGGCTTCGGATGATGGTCTTCTGGAGTCCATAAGTGAACTAACACTACAAGCACAGTCATCTCCAAGGGATTCCGAACACAGGAAAGGATCTGTATCAATACACATAAATATTAATAAAAGGTTGTTTGCGTTCAAAGAGACAATATTCGGTATAGAAAGTACTTACCACTCCCAGATTTGTTTGCACTAGAGTTCAAAAATGAACGACGTCTTGCAAATTCTGCCGTGTCTTGATACCTGGAAGAGGATAATAATGATGTAATATTCCAATAGTGCAGTGATAGCCTAGTGATATGAGCATTGGACTGCCAAGTCAAAGGTCTCGAGTTCGAATCCAAGGCACGCACCTCTGTCTTTTCGAAGTCATGTGCGTATTAATAATTAATTGTCACGCGCTTAAACGGTGAAGGAAAACATCGTGAGGAAACCTGCATGCCTGAGAGATTTTCTTGACGGCGTGTGAAGTCTGCCAACCCGCAGTAGGCTAGTGTGGCGGACTATAGCCTAATCCCTCTCGTACTGAGAGGAGACCCGTGCCCAGCAGTGGGACAATGTAATGGGTTGATGATGATGAATATTCCAATAATAAAATGTTCGACACAGCGATAGATATTAGGCACGGCCGTGACTGTGTCATTCTCGTGAAGTTATACTTTTAGATGGATTCGTTATAGGCAGTAAACTTTATAAAATTGCAGTGATAGTCTTGTGCACTTATGAGTACACAAAGAAATGACAAAAAAGCTTCTGAAGATTCTTCTTCTAAATTTTTCATAATAATAATAATTATAAAATGTTGTAGGCTAGAGCTAATAAATAAAGTGAGCGGCAATTATCTTGAAGAATAAATGAGAAGGACAGCTAGTGTTACATAGTGGAAATGTCATACTTCATTGTGATAGCCATCTCTTTCTATCTCAACTCAAGATCTTAGCCGTCTCCAGCTCGGTTTGAAGATTGTGTTCAGCGACTCTGGTTGTTGACTATACATGAACATTCACCTGTCTTCAAAGATGATAGGCATGATATGCGGGTCGCCGTCGAGCGCGATGCAGTGGACTGGCAGCGGTGGTAGCAGAGCCAGGTACCGCGACCGCCGCGCCACCTCGCCCACACTCTGGTACGACTGGTAATTGCTGTCATAGCAACCTGCCAGCGAGTGACGAGGGTTGTCCAGCACGAAGAAGCATTCGGAGAAACGTTTTATTCTGAAAAAATAATTTGTTACATCGTTCACAATTCAGCGTGCGTGATCGCCAAAATGACTGTGATTGCGTGACTATGAATTCAAACTACAACTGATCCGCCAACCCGCAGTAATCCGTTAGAGCTTCGAAACTTACAATTAGTTGAATTTACAGATGAACAAAGGGTTATTGAGATTTTCTAGTCCTCCTATTTCAACTTTACTAGGACTTAAAAATATACCAGTGAACTAAGTAACTATTTGTGTTACATGATTATAAATGTACTTAACACAAATACGGTGACGGTGATAAACGACAAAAGACTGACAGAAATAGAAAGAATTCATGTGAAATTCAAGATTATTTGACTATCATTACAAAAAAAAATACGATTCGATTTGAAAACGTTTTCCATTTTCCTTTCGTCGGTTAAAAGTGGCACGTAAATCAGTAAGATTACGTATTCAGTTTTTACCGTAGCGCGTGATGTCGTGCCGCCAGCGCGTGATGCACGTGAGGTCGGTCGGACGTGTGGTGGAGGAAGGCGCGCCAGCGCAGCGTCACCTCCGCGCATAGCCGCGCGATGTCATGCGCAGCGCTCATCGCCCATTCCTCCTCCTCGCCACACTCTGATTTCTGGAAGTTCTGTACATCGAATAGACTTTACTAAACATCGCTCGAGTTATGCTTTAGGGATGGTAAAGCAAGCCCAAGCCAAGTGCCTTAAAGTTGCAGGTTAAAACCAAAACGTTTATTACATTCTTGTAGTATAGGTTGTTACAGGTAAATATATCCACATGAACCTGTAAAGGCACTGCAAACTTTTGGGCGGTTTTCTTTAGTAACTTTTTTTTTGTTTTAACTTAAGTGTTGTATGTTTTATTACTTAAGTGTTGTACAACATTTGGACTCCATAAGTGAAACATCATTTTTCGCGGTCTTACTTTTATTGCAGTCTGAAAAATGGAGTCACTAATTACTTATTTCTTTTACTGTTTTCGATAAAATTACCCAACTAATTCTTTTTTTTTCTACAAGTTGTGGAGTGAAATGAAATTTAACAGATACGGTGGCGAAGGGGTGACCTCGCATATGATTCTATAAAGGTAGGTACTTTGACTGACCTTGCCAAAGTCGCTTAGATCCTTTATTCTCTGTGCGACTTCTCCGACGACGGTACTTGACGAAGACTCTTCGGGAGTCAACAGGACACCAGTCGAGCCACATATTGCTAAAGCACTTTGTAGCCCTTCTAATGACCCTAGCAGAATTCCGCAAACTTCTGCGTGAACTTGCCTGGAATTTTTAGAAATTGTATTAGGTAGCTGATGATTGAGTCATTTGAGCTTTATCGGGACGTAGGAGCGGCAAAAAATACGTTTTGGAGATAAGTAAATACTTTTTCGTCGGGTAAATTTTTGGAGTTTTTTGGATATGTAGTTGTAGGTATAGGTATTCACCGCAAATGGATGCAAATAATTATTGTGATATATGTGAAAGGGAAAACATAGATGGTAAATGCAATTTCTTTTATGTCCCAGTCAAAGATGAAATGTAACGTGAGTACGTGCTTCTGAAAACTTCTGCGATCATTGCGAAAAAAAAACTGTTTTATTATCTTTCGACCGTATCTGAAAGCTTGTTTGTTATAAAATAATGAATCCAGTCCACTGGAATATATATTTACGTACCTAGCATGCGCAATTTTGCTAGAGTTGCCGCCAGCGCATTTGCCGGTAGAACCAAAGAGAACGTTCTCGAAGCTTCCTGAAGTATTGAAGTTGGAGCCAGCACTCTTCATCAGTTTGCCCCATTGTTTGCTTGAGCGTGGAGTGCTAAAACATTCATGAACAGTGTGATTTTTTTATTATATTATGAATCTTCTTTAGGCCAATGCAGAATGAGCATTTGAAATTATTTTGTTTAAGAACTTGGTCAGCTCATGACTTTGTGTGAGGCTAACGTGAAGTAATCTTGCTCATATACTTACCAGCTTTGCACATAATGCATGATACTTTTCCTTATGTAGTAGACAGACATGAAACAATTAAATTAAATATATTAAACATGTCAAATGATGTGATGTCATGTTTCTCATTTGATTATTTAGAAAAGCCTGGTAGGTGTATATAAATAAAGCTCAAAACTAAATAAATAATTAAGTACCACTAAATCTACTTCCATTACTGAAAGTGAGTAGATTTTATTGGTATATTTGCGATATATAACTTTGTGTTAAGTTACAGGCACGTCAATAATACTTATTTCGATAAATAATTGGTGATATTAAATATTGTTCGTGATATTATAAGAGATAATGAGCGGATATTGAACATCCCGGATATACGCTATGCGGGGATTAAGTTGTTTATACGTATTTCTTTTCTCGGAAAACATGATACAAATATATATTGCAATAATTAAATGTCCACACAAAGAAAGAACTTGTCTATATCATGGTAACATGTATTTGATGCCTTCTGCGGCAAATTTTGGAAAATAGATGCTTAATCATTATGTCCTAACTTAATTTGTCCCAAATAAACAGCATTTTCTTGTATACCAATACCTACTTGATGTATGGCTGATGTAAAGCAACTAGGCTTGCGTGGATTGTGATGGAGACAGATGACAGATGGAAGTAGTCGAATAGCACCGGCAGGTGGTAGTGGAGGCCCTGGGAGGGCTGGAAGTGCAGCTTGAGCACCCGGCATGACACGGGTGCCAGGGTGCTGGACTGGGCACCTTCGCTGCACCACAGCTCCACCCCGAGACTCCATTCTGCCCGCTCCAAGGATTCTTTAAGATTCCGGCTGTCCACTAAACAGAAATTGTGAGGTTACAAACTGTCTTGGCAAACAATCGGTTCAGTTCCAACTTCTATTAAAAGAACGAAAGTTACGAGATCCAAATGCCTGTCATTGCGAAATGTGTTACAATTTAATTTCCTCTCATTAGAGCTCATTCATGCAAAAAATCAGTAGATACTTGAGTAGCACTGAGTACCTAACTACTAGTTACTTAGTTTTTCATTCCGTGAAAGCATTGGAGTGATTTTGTAATCAGGGAATGATGAATGGAAGCTGAATGGTCAGTGGTACTCACGGCTACACAACAAGCTATACAAATCTAGTATAGGCTGGCTTTGAATGGTACGGAAAACCTTTACAATGAGAGGTCAGTCTAAACTGATTTTGAATAGCTTGACGTGTAGCCGTGTGTACATCTTTTTTACTTTTTATTGGTTCCACGTTCACTAGTCACTATGTGACTGTGATCACGTAGATATTTAGAGAAAGATGGGCACTAGTGGATGGAAATATAATGTTGAAGGCCCAACCATCGACTGAATCGATTGTTCTTACCTAAAAGATGAGCTCTAAAATGCACGATGTCCCGCAGCGTGACCTCCTCGTTTCTGTACATGATCTGGAAGGCCCGGGACGCGGCCAGGCCGCCGATGAGCGAGGCATTGGCGGAGGGGCGGCCCGTGCGCGCGGCGCCGTTGCCGCTCGACACCGACGCCTCGATGTGCACAGGCACCTTCGGCGACACGCGCAAGCCCACGCGCACTTGGTAAAGTCTAAGAACAATAAAAAAATAATTACGTAAAATATTGCATAGATCTCCGGCAAGATGGAGTGATGATTGGCGAAGATGGCAGAAGCTGGATGCTAAAAGTGGAGGACAGGGTGAAATAGCACTACCTACGGGAGACCTGCTTTCAGCAATGGACTGGTATTGGCCGATGATGATGTTGATGTTGGTTAGAGACGAGGTTGTTAATTATGGGTCTCTTAAGAAAGATCAAGTCTGCAAGACTTCAATCAAGAAGAAACAAAGCTGCTGACATAGTTCAAAGGATTAGCAACGGCCAATAGCTTACGAAAAGGTTCTCAAGTGGAGACCACGCTCAGGAAAATGCACCGTAGTACGATCTCCAACGAGACGGATGGACACCCTGGTTAACGTCGCTGGGATTCCTAGGAGCGTGGGTAAACGATGGAAAGTTTACAATCTTTTTCAAAACTACATACTACTTACTTTTCAAGAATTTCAAGTTTTATTCTAAGTACTTAATTTTCAAGAATATATTTTTGGAATAAGTAATGGCAATGCCGTACGATATTTTGTAGCTATATTTTAAATCAACTATAGGGAGCTTAAACGCGGCGAGAGAAATTAAAATACTAACGTACCCGAGAAAAAAATATAACCAAATGAGGTTAAACTCATGCATATTAAATTAAAGGTTATGGCAAAAGTCAAGCTACTTAAAGCCGCTGTAAATTTAACTGGAACCTTTCTGTGAAGTGACCGTAATGAAGCGTGATGACCCCAATGAACCTAACAAGGTTCACAGGTGAGCCTAGTAATGGTGGAAGTTTTCAGAATAACTAAATAAACTTTACAAAATGTAGGTACATACTATCACGCCTGTATTCCCTCAAGGGTTAGGCATGTATATGTATATATATGTATATATATATGTATACCCATAGTTCGTTCGTTGTTTAAGTCCCATGTGACAGAGGGTCAAGCCTATTGCCATTAACCGGGCAAAAATTGATACTCCGAGCTGCTCCCGAGAATTTCACAGAAAAGCCTAATAACACTGCTCGACCTGGGGATTTAACCTAGCACCTCTAGCGGAGCAGTTGCGCTAAGGACGACTGCACTAATGAGGCAGTCTCTACTTCGAAGTAGGAAGTTGGAAAGGAAGTTCAAAATATGACTGAGAAAACAAAGCGAAGAATGGTTACTGTTGATAAACGTGGCTGTAATCAACCTAAGTGCTTCTGTCTACACAGTAAACTTCTCCGGTATACCGTCATGTGGCTTTCTTTCTATGTTGTCTTACAACATCATCATTACCAATAGATCTCTTTTTTATTTTATTGTAATGCGGTCATCATCACCTACCTATTACATTGCCAGAATGACAGGAGTTAGGCTATAGCCACCACTATTCGGTCATTCATCTTACAAAAGTCCTGAACAGTTCTTGGTACGACACCTTTCCGTCCAGTGTCTTCCGAACTCGGGTACTTTGTACACCCCAATTCATTTCGCACCTGTCGCGTTGGTTTCGACCCAAATCAATTTACGCCGCAGCTCGCAGCTGTTAGTGATAGTGTGTCGTGTGTAGTTGCCCTAATAGATGACCGTTGAAATGGGGATGAATGTGTTATGTATTGTGCCACCCTGGCTAGAAGACTCGTGACAGTCAAAAGGACCGATCGAAATGACAAACTGCATTTTCCGCGTTCAGAATTGCGAATCGAGTCGAAACTCCTTCGAATCTCGGAAGCGCCACACATCTAAACTAGCTCATAATATAAATGCGAAAGTACCTTTATCTGTTTGTTCATTTGCTATATATCGGTTGGCTTGCTTGATACGTTTTCAGGCATAAAGCTATTGCAATGACTTACTTTGGATAGAGATAACTGGACCTTCATCATCATCTATCTAAATGAGTTGCACTGCTGAATGAAAGCCTCCTCCATAGACTTTTACAACGCCTGATTATATGCCGTCAACATCTAACGACTCGTAGTGAACTGTACCAAGTAATTGGACCTTATAATCATAATAATTTATTTGCATAAGTAATTGAGGTACAGAAAGGTCTAATCAAAATTTCACATTAAGTATTCTGCCTATAACTTTGGCGTGCAAGTTAATACCTAGGTATATTTCTTTTAAGAAGGACATACTTAGGCTACCGTTTGTCTCAAAAAATCCTTTGGGTTGTGAGTGAAACCGAGGGCAAAAGCTTACTACGAGGAAGAGCTTAAAATTCTGTTAACCGAAGTAACCTTGACCAATGTCGGCAGTTTTCAGTTGCAAAGGTCAGAGTTCATCTTATTTTCCTATATCGCTCGTCGTGACATGAATTTTACGTTTATTTGCATTTTAATTGGTTTATTTTTAAGTTTCTTAATGTGTAATTAAGTAAAAACTTGTACTTGTATACCACATTCAATGGTTCGATTAGTGCCGTCGTCGAGCAATCAGCACTCTAAATAGTTTTTAATCTTGGCCCAAGCCCATGATTTTGTTTTTTGTACAAGAAGGCGCCGGCTCAAATCCATTAAAAAAAAAAACATTTCTAATACCAAATATGACATAGGTATTTGTTTAATTTCTTTTGAATACCATTGCGTGTTTTTTTTTATTATTTAAAATTTTATTTATTTTAAACAAGACCAGTGGCTATATTTTGATGCATTCACATCTCGTTGCTCAGTAATTAAGTGTAGAAGAGAAAATTAAGTTTACCGTGTTATGCACTAGAAGCATGAAATATGAGTTTGTGTTTCACTCGGAGAATTCTGACATTAATTACACAGTGCAGACATAGCTCTATTCGTTTGTATGAAGTTTGTGGTAGTTGCTAATTGTGTAGGCGTTAATCAAATTTGGAAGCATTCAAATTCAAATTTTGGGATTGAAGTTTAACAGCTGTTTAAGTAGTTTAGTAGAATCGCTTGCATTTTCACACTACTAAAAGATTAATGTATAAATAATAATGATTTAAATTGCAGTAAATGAATTTTGGTAATCCGTTATTATGATAGCAATAATCCAAATTTTTAAGTAACTTTATCTGTCTTAATTGTCACTTTTTCACACCTATCTGAGTCTTTCGTCGATTGTAACCATCGCCCAATATCATAAATAGTACAGTCACGGAGTTAAGCTAAATCTTATAGTTTTATTTTTAATCTGCGGAACCAATGTTAATATTTTTTTCTGTAGAGATAGATTGGAGCTTCCAGAAGTAAAGAAAAGGTCGCCTGCGGTTTAATTTACATCAAACGTCGTTTTCAGACAAAAGGTAGCATACATGCAATCAAATAGGAGTTCCGGAAAATACGAAAAAAAATTGTAAACTTGCTAATAGTCGTAATATTATTTATTCAGCGGTCGACACTCGCGGGAATGACACCGACATAAATATAGAACTGGGTCACAAAACGTTCGCGATGCGTAGGAGTCATGTCATTTACAATTTAAAACATTAAAAACGTGTTATTTTATGTTATTGTCGTAAAAATTTTCGCGTGTTATTAAATACATATTTCATTGTTTCCTTAATACAGTCATTTATGATATTAATTTAATTGGTGAAGACATTTTCATGGCTAAATGTTTTTTCTATCGTAGAGGAACACCCGAACTACTAGTATTCTGAAAATATTCAGCGTTAATATTATTTTCTCAGTCTCGACTTGAAGTACTTTTCAATAAATTTTAAGTAAGTTAATCGATTATATGAGGTACAGTACGAATTGGAAATATTTTCATCGTGTCATCTTAAGTTTTCAGTTGTACTTAGTGCAGCTGCATTCTTATGGACGAACTTTCTCTACAATGCTAAGTACTGATGACAGAAAATAATCGATGAATGATTTGCACATCACCGAAGATCAAAACAAAAATAGTCAAAATAGGTTCATAATCAAAAAAGTATTTTAGTATTTGCAAATAATAATCCAAAAAAAATATCATCAATATCATTTGTCAAGTGGTCTTAAGTGCGACTGCTACGCTGGTGGTCCTGGGTCCCTCGTTGCATAGGATCTAAAAGTACCGCCTAACTACATAAGGGCACCTCTACCGTACCCTTCGGCGAACACAGGCGTAACGGTATGTTATGTTAAATTCCAGAAAAATACACAAATACGTGTAGCATCTCACAAAATCTGTGTAAATTCTGAGAATCGGCGGTTGTTTACGCTCCTGTTTCGATTCACTCGTCTTGATTTTCAATAAAAGTTTATTTGAGTACGTGTTTTACAACTGTTTATTGTGTCGAGTGTGCAACTTGTTTCGTAGTAAAACATAGATGTACGGGAGTAAACATTGTATGGTCAAAGCTGGTTAAAAACGGTTAAATTTAGACAACGACCTTGCTACTAAACGCTTGACGTAAGAGAGCCAAATCTTTAACCCTTAATTCGACGGAGATTTTTTTCGATTAAATTTGTAAAATCGTTACATATTTTGGTTCCTAGCTTGAAAGGGACCCTAGAAAAAATACCTAAAAAAATCTTACTATTTCAGTTTCCTGAAAAACCTATGTCCATTATACTGTACATTATCAAGTTCATACGAAACTGATGCACTTAAACCATGTGCAGTATACTTCCCATTGTCAAAGAGAAGGAATAAAAGAAACAAGTGATTCCGTAGGAAAATACTCATACTATATTAAGAAAATTGTCTCATAATTACATTTTCTTATGCTTAAAACTAATAGGATATCGCTCCGAGACTAAAAATCCCCCATTGTTCACGTAGACACCACATCAAGTCGAGCGTACATCATTTCAAGCGAACAGATAGGTGAGATAGGATACCTATCAGTCCTCATCCGAATTCACGTTGTCAACAATGTTGCGTTGAATCTGCTCGAATAGTTTCAATGGCATGACATCAGCCACTTGGGCATATCTGAATTCTGTAGACCAATAGTCTAGATAGGAGGGCATTTTCACTATACCCAAGATAAGAACAATCTTGAAAGTCTTTCAACCCCTCGATGTCCAATTGCCAGTACTTTGAGATGAGTACAAGTTCATGTTGTTGACGGTATCAGCAAGTATATCTGGGGAGAAGAACCAATGAAAATAGTCCTTCGGAGAGTCAATATCTCGTAAGTCAAACACAAAGTCGTTTGATGGAATGTCAGCCTTGTGTCTGAATTGTCTTTTCTTCGACATTGGACACAGCTCATACAGGAAGTTTCCTCGTACGCCTGGTTGTTTTTGATGCTGATGAACTAGCAATAGACGATGCATTTAGTGAAGCAATGGACAATAAATGAAGCCAAACTGGATAGAGCATTATAATTTACTTCAACAGTCGGTAGTAGCACGTTTTTAAAAAAATAGGCGTCAATAGAGGTCACTCATGGTTTAAATTGTCTCCGACTTCTAACACAGGTTTGTTCTCACTGCCACTGATGCTAAGATTGTCCTCTGTATGACGATTTTCGTTTAATCTCTCCATTAAAGTAGCAGCATCAACGTTAGTCTCATCACTGTCGATTGAAGTATTATCTTGTGTATTATTTTCTGAGCTGTCTTATACTATTCATGCGCTCTATATATGAATCAATGGAAAGGCAAGGTGAGGAGAACAACTCTTCAGTTCTACGAACAGCAATTTCCTCTTCGTTCTCATGTTCAGATCTACTATCTAAATCGGAAGGCATTTTCGAGCATTTTCTGGCGACATCAATGCTACTAAGCATTTTCTTCTAGACTTAAAGCTCTGAAAAACGAAAAGAAGTAAGGTGTCAAACATTTTATCTGCGGATCCCTAGAAATATTGTTACGAGAAACAACAAAAGTTTATTTTCTAATACGGCAATGGGAAAAATACTGGACATAGTAATTGGCAGTTACTTTACTAGTACTTAAACGATGGGAAGTATGCTGGACATACAAGTTGTGGGCGTCGTAAAAACTAAACAAAACTCAGAGAGACAATCAAAACATTATGAGTAGCAGTCCGGGTATGTTATCTTTAGTTTTCAATAAAATTGCAAGGTAATAAGCTGTAACACAATGAATAAAATACAACTTACCGTGAGCCCGTGCAGCGAGTCCTTCCTCCCCCCCATATTGCAGGGGACTACTCCCACCCCATGGATGTCCAAGTGATGCCGATTTTTTACAACATAGTTGGATAGTTCAGCATGTAATTACGGCACCTTGAACTCTAGATATACTGACTATTTTTGATGTAGATTTTTTTTCATTCAATGGGTAGTATACTGCACAGTATCGAATTAAGGGTTAAACAAGCACGATTGTTTTCGAATTTTGAGATATTTTAAGAACTATTATTATTAATGTTTAACACCAACAAAACATACTATCACAGTGTTCCTTCTGCTAGGTACCGTCAGTTCGTCGGTTTCAATGAAGCAGCCATCTATAATCCTGTTATTTTCTGTACTTATTTTATGGAGAGTCAGAGTTTTGTAACAAAATTATTTGTATTCTTTCGTACAGTCAGCAACAGAAGTCCTTGAACATAATTGATTTCCAAAATTTCCTAAACATGAGTAGACACCATTAGTTACTGATCAAAGTAAACTGCAAAATAACTTGTCATTACTGGACTACAAAAGGCGCTGAACTCGGTTAAACCATTAATTGCTGATCATTACTAGTGACATAATCATATGATCTGCAATAAATACAAAAGTCGCTGAACATAGCCGATTTCCTTTTCGTTAAACCCAGAACCGTTTGCAAGGCACCGCATTTTTAACCGACTTCAAAATGGGGAGGTTATCAATTCGGATGTTTTTTTATGTGCATGTTCGCATAAATCCGTCGTATATAGATATATTTGCAAAAATCTTTTTTGTTCGAAAGGGTCCGAAGTGATCCCATTTTAATTTCATACAGATCTGATAATGAATTTCGGAGACAGACAACGGAACTCTCCAAAAATTGCTACTATCGTAACATCACATCTGCACACTCGAAAGGATTACGCAGATATATTTAGTATATCAGGGTACAAACACATTTTCTATCAAATTTATTTATTTGAAAGTTGAAGTGAGTTTGAAAGCTCCTGCGGTGGTATCATTCAATTTGGTAAGATGTGATCACTAAAAATATTGAAATAACATATTTTTTAACAAAAAAATAAAACCGCCTTGAAAAAATAATCAAAATATTTTTATCTAAAACAGTTTCGGAAGTCGAAGAATATTTTTATTATTTTTTGAAGGTGGTTTTATATTTTTGGTAAAAGTTATGTTATTCGTTATCAAATCATTGCCGAATAAACACAACAGTTCAGAATATCAATTAAATATTATTTAAATAGGATACAAAAAGTTTTATGCTTACTAGCAATATTTAAAAGTAAGAAAGAAAGTAACCCATTAATTTGTTCGCACAGCATAACATAGGGAACAAGAGAATGCAGTAAGAAAAAACAACAAGTAAGATATAATAATATTAACTATAACTATGAGTATGCTGATTCGTGAGAACAAAAAATATATAAACATTAGAATTGATAACCTCTTATTTAAAGTAGGTTAAAAAGGACCCTAGCACAGCCAATTAAAACCTATCAATAAAAAAGTGCGTCGCAATAATCCGTGTGAGGCTTCAACAAAGAACGACATATTTATTCTTCAATGTGTATCATCCTTCATATATCAATCATTCATCACTCACTATCATCCAATCATCATAATAAATTTAATAATTAAAAATAAAAAAAAATAAAAAAGAATTGGCTGATAACAAAATCCAAAACTACCTTCAAAAAATAATAAAAATAATGTTGTCTAATACAGTTTCGGAAGTCGATGGCTTCTTTAATTTGAGTGTTTTTTTTTGTTTTTGCCACTGACTTCCGAAACTGTTTTCGCCAAAGAGATTTTTATTATATTTTGAAGGCGGTTTTATTTTTTTGTTAAAAGTTATATTTTCAGTATTTTTACTGCTCACATCTTATCAAATTTAAATGAGACCATAGCACTTTCAAATTAATAACTTTGATAGAAAATCTGCGTAACCCTTTAAGTTGTGTGATTGTGGTTTTATGATGTGTGATTGTGTATACAATGCAATTGCGGTTCATTTGCTGTAATTTTTTGAAGAGTTGGTTTCTGTCTCCGAAATTCATCATCTAAACTGTATGAAATTTAAATGGCACCATTTCGGAAAAAAAGCCCTTTTGAACAAAAAAAGAATTTTGCAAATCCGTCTATATACGACAGAGTTATGCCCGAACATACATATAAAGTATATACAAATAAACGTCCAAATTTCGGTTAAAAGTACTTTGCAAACATGCCATAAAAACTACTTTGATACTCATACTGAGCACTTTTAGCACTGTTCCATAAGTTCCTGAACATTTCAAATGACAAAATTAGATCAACACCCAACAAATTGAAAACATTATTATTTGTTAACCTAATGTGGTCGCTATTGATGTTCAGCGACTTATGGAAAATTGGTGTTCACTGCTTTTGTAAAGTTCAAATGATAAGATTATTTTCTCCTCTCGTCACGACACTTATTTATGGAATCTTTTAGTGTTCAGATGTTTTGCAATATTGTATGTGTTCATCAACTTTTGTTGCTGACTGTACCAAATTCGTGGCCACACTTACGGTGTAAGGTTCATCACAGAATCACATATTATTAAACAATATACATATCGCACCCTTAATATTAGACTGACCTAACTCAAAATAAGCCGCTTGTTGGAAAATCGCACGTTTCATTATAAAAATAACATTATAGGAAAGTATTAAGCAAGTCAACTTTTTTTTGCCTTGAGTAACTTGGGTAATGTCGATACGTGCTTAGTATTTTTTTACTTACGACAAATAAAATTATAAAATATTAAATGAAAATGATATAAGTACATACTTACTTATTCAATGCATGAAACTTATGAAAACATTTGGAACTCCGCAAGACCAACACGCAATGATAACGTTTTCGAATTGCTTCAGTAAACACGCGAGCCACGTTTCATGAGGCAATCGTATTTTATTCAAAAATATTTGAGGGTAGGATAATAAAGTTATCTACGTAAAATACCTACTTGCACACCTGCGCTTGAAAACTTATACATTTCCTAATTAATATAATTTGTTGTTTGAACTTAAAAGTTTCTACAATATGAATTAGCGGTCCCGTCCTGAAAAAACCGCAATGAAATCAATTTATTTGGTTGGGCGCGTTATGAACAAAACAACCTACGGTTACACTATTGACTTTTTAAACGGTAACAGTAGAATCGATGCTAAATTCAATCACTAATTACTAATTAGAAAGAACTTAATGAGTCACCAACAGTTGTCGACTCAGTGCATTCCTGCTGCATTCGCTGTTTGGTGAAATTAATTGAAATGCGATCTGAGCAATTTGCGTGCGTCAAGTATAATAACGCTATGAGACAACTCAGGGCAAGCTGGGCTGTTAAAAGAATACCATCAATTTCTTGCAACCGTAATTCTTGATCATTTTCTATTTGGTACTTACATTTGATTATGGATGTATGATATATATCATGTTATTGTCGAATATAGCTTTTTCGTATTTCAATAAACTTCGTTTATATACGAACGGCATAACAATAATTGTGAAGACTGTATTTTATTATGTCTAGACCCTATTTTGTGTTTCGTTTCTGTTAGCTACCCATGATTAGCGTTTTGTAATCGATGGTTATGGCTTGCAGTTAGTGTTTTATTTATTAAACAATTCAAACATACAGGCTAGCCAGTTCAGTTCAAATAATCTTTGTTACGAATTTTAACTAAGTATTTTGCATTTTCAATAGCATTGACGTAATTAATTAAACTTTTCAGGAAGGCAGAACTTATTTCATTATTATTAGTGGATTAGTGATGTGAAATTGGTTCAAAAATAATTTAAAAATACTAAGACAAATTGAGACCACTCATTTTATTATTTTAGTTTATAAAGAGAACTGTTGTAGGTTTTCGTCATACGTCAAACTCTATTCTGAAACTAGTTGTGGCAGTTTGATGTCATAACATAACATGTTGAAGTGGTTAACGAGATACGACACTGGAGAGCACTTGTATTGTTGCTAGTTAAGTAATATTGTGCAGTGATAGCCTTGTGATATGACCATTGGTCTGCCAAGTCAAAGGTCTCGAGTTCGAATCCAGGGCACGCACCTCTGTCTTTTCGAAGTCATGTGCGTATTAATAATTAATTATCACGCGCTTAAACGGTGAAGGAAAACATCGTGAGGAAACCTGCATGCCTGAGAGATTTTCTTGACGGCATGTGAAGTCTGCCAACCCGCAGTAGGCTAGCGTGGCGGACTATAGCCTTATCCCTCTCGTTCTGAGAGGAGACCCGTGCCCAGCAGTGGGACAATGTAATGATGGGTTGATGATGAAGTAATATTGCAGAGCAAATTTTTGCCTAGTCAATTTTTAGTTTAGAAACTACCACTTAATTTAACGCAGAGATAGTCTACTAGGCGTAAGGCCTTTTTAGTTGTAGGTACTACAACAACAAGCGAATTGAGATTAAGTAGAATAGCAGACAGTAAGTCGTAGACGGTCGTCATAATTTAGAGTTTCGTCGATATATCTTTATAGTACTATCCCGCTCTAAAATTGAGGGAATGCGGTGAAAGAAAATGTACCGATAATCTCTATCTGTCTGCGTGTCGCAAACCTGAGGGCATCTCTATTGCTTAATCTCAAATAGGTAATATACTTAACTGCTCGTTTGCGTGTGCTGTGACTGTGATAGCTAATTAATTTTTACTAGGACTGCATGCGACATCTTAGAACCTATAAATCAGTGTTTTCAGAAACACTTGCATGTTGAAACACTAGTACACCTATTATTATTATAGTTTTAGGTGCAATTTACACTTATCAGTTGTTATCGCCGTTATCAATGAGGCTTTGGTATCGCTTAGGATATAAATTGAGTGCACTCACCCTCTCTGAAAGAGGTCAACATTGTAGAACTTATAGAGTTCTACGGAGAACTCGAATGTGGCCTGCAGGTCGCTCATGGTGTGTGTGAGGAGCAGGCGCGGGCGCGGGCGGCGCTGCGCGCCATGCCGCTGCCGCTACCAGCGAGCGCGGCGCATGGCGCGGGCCTCACCGCATCAGCACACACTGCACGCACTGCACTGCACGTCACGACCACACCCCGGCTCCCGGCACCGGCGCCGGTGCTGCGCGATGCGGGCTCGGCGCTCCGGCGGGCGGGTCCGTCTGCCGCGCGCCCCGACGTGACGCAGCCGCTGACACCGACGTACGGCTCACAGTGCGGGAACCAGGAATTCATTTTTTAATAGCGACCAGCGCGCATGCGCCGCACGCCACCGTCCCGAACGTAACGACTAGGGATGGGAACACGTTGACGCGGCGGATACTTGGAAATATTTATTGCAGACTGTTTTAGATTTTTATGCAGAAAGACACAACTTCCAGTGATATCAGTTTGCTCGTAGCCACGTCGGCTTGTATTTTCAACCGACTTCAAAAAGGAGGAGGTTCTCAATTCGTCTGTATGTTTTTTTTTTTTTGTATGTTTGTTACGCGATATCTCCGCCAGTTGTGGACCGATTTTAATGATTGTTTTTTTGTTTCGTAGGTCATACTTCAGAGGTGGTCCCGTTCAAATTTTATCGAAATCGGTTAAGCAGTTTTGAAAATATCAACAAAAATCTAAAATTTGTTTACATCGATGATATTATCGTTTACTCCGAAACATCGCTGTCTTATTGGAGCAGTGCGTTTAGTTGGCTAACAAGTACTTCTAAACAAACTTTTCACTAAAAATTACAAAATAAAATTACTTTTAACAAAAAGTTAAACTGCCTTCAAAAAATAATATAATAATTTTGTCTAAAACAGTTTGGGAAGTCGGTGGCGAAAATAAAAGACCCACTCAAATAGAAGTCACCGGACAGATGGACAGACTATCTAGTAAAAAAATCACTTTTTTGTTAAAAGTAATTTTTTTACTAGATAGTCTGCGAACCCGCAGTGGGCTAGCGTGATGGACTATAGCCTAATCCCTCTCGTTCTGAGAGGAGACCCGTGCCCAGCAGTAGGATAAATGGGTTGATGATGATTGAGGTAGAATGTGAATAGTACCTAGTAGTAGAAGGTGTAGTGTCATTATTTTCTATTGTTATCATTTACATTTTAAAAAGGCATTTTAAATACAGACAATGAAATACTTAAGTATATAATGATAATATTAGAATTCCTAGTGTTGATAATATTAAGCATCGTAGTTCGGTACATTTTCGGATACGGCTTCAGGATCCTGCCTAGAGGTGCGTGTCTGACATATTCAACGAGGAGACGCGCCGTCGCGCCGCACCGCGGTCGGCGGCTGCAGTGGGCGCCGCGGTGCGGCTGGGCTCACCTACACAGGTGCGCCCGGCTCCGCCGCACTCGGCCCGTCGATGTCATGAGCCGTTTCAGATATGTCGCCGCGTGGTAATGCGGCGCGATTACGCTCCCGCGGGACCAGGCGACACTGTAAAGGTCAGGGGGATGCCGTGTACCGACCCCCGCGCTGTCGCCGACCTAACCTTTCTAGTACCTGCCGATCACAAGACTATAATTCTATACCGATGACGCCATTTTATAATACCTACCTGCAGGGGTGCGATTTGGGGTGACCTTTATTTGAGTGAGATTTGGTATTTTACGAGCCCGGCTAAGCCGATGTTATAGACAGTTGAGATAGCTGGATATCGCTGCGACGATATCGGGAGTCGGAACGCAATTATTTTAAGCTTTGCTCCACGTGTCGTAGTATTTTTATCCTTCTTACATCGGAGTTGAATCCATAGTACAACACTTAAAGATGTGTTATATAAATGATTTGATTCAAACTGCTGTTCAAACTAAATGATAAATTTTCACTCCTAGACTAAGTTCTGGAAATGACTCACGATTACATTATTGCGCGACTAGATAAATTAATGACACCATAACAAGGCGTTTCTAAATAGAAAATCTACAGATAAGTTGATTAAAGTATTTCGAAATAGTAGCAGAAAATTGGGATTCGTAGGAAGAATAGGAATTTAATTTGGGATTTGTAGCAAAAGGTCACAGTTGAAGATTGGGAGGTCGATAATGATTGGTTGGTGGCGTTCGCGAAAGGATTGCAGAATAGTAGCGCTCCGGCCGGATCAGACGCCAAGGGTTCTTTCAATAACTTTGATTGCGTGTCTTTATGCGGAAAACCGGGACCTTTTCCAGGATTCCCGAGAAGTGATATTGAATTGACGAATTCCAGAGTTCGTTATTGATGGTACCTTTGTGTATGTATATCGTATATTGTGCAGATTCGGGGGCTGGGGCTTAAAATATTAATATTTGGTTTTCGTTCAGGACCTAGAAGCACAAGAAGAAAAGATTTTACATTGAGTCTGTATTTTGATATACTTAGTTATATGCAGTGAGGGTAGAAAAGATACGTCTGACTGTCTGTCGCTCGGTACGTACGTAGGTACGCTTCAATCGAATGCAAAATTTCTCATAGAACATCAAGCTAATTCACATTGTGACCTAATTACGTGTTAGTATCTACTGCGTATACCACAAAGCAAGAAAGCTGAGCAGTGACAATGAATGCCGCGTCTAGCTGCACAATGCGACGGCACGTACTACCTAGTACCTACCACTCAGCATATTGCGCCGAACCGCCGCCGCCGCCGCCGCCTCTGCTAGCAAAAGAACAAACATTCAAATTTGCACACCCTTCAATCTTCGGAGCTATGAATATTTATGCCTGTATCGAATACAGCTAGGATTTCGGGTCTGTGGCGAAAACGCTACCACATTATCAAGTAGTGGTGTGCATATTATTTTCTGTAATGGTATTTATTGTTAATAGGTGTGTACGAACTTATTGTAAGCGGCAGTCCCTGTTAAGCCGAGGAAAGCAAGGCCAGAAGCTAAAAATACAAATAGAACACAATATGACATCAAATATTAAAATAAATAAAATAAAAGTCATAACACTTTTTAGGGTTCCGTAGCCAAATGACAAAAAACGGAACCCTTATAGATTCGTCATGTCTGTCGGTCCGTCCATATATCACAGATTTTTTCTCTGAAACTATAAGAGCTATGCTGTTGAAACTTGGTAAGTAGATGTATTCTGTGAAACAAATTAAGATTTTTTCACAAAAAAAAAACAAAAAAATTTGGGGGTTCCCCATACTTAAAACTGAAACTCAGATTTTTTTTTCATCCAACCCATACGTAGTGCAGTGATAGCCTAGTGATATGACCATTGGACTGCCAAGTCAAAGGTCTCGAGTTCGAATCCAAGGCACGCACCTCTAACTTTTCGAAGTTATGTGCGTATTAATAATTAATTATCACGCGCTTAAACGGTGAAGGAAAACATCGTGAGGAAACCTGCATGCCTGAGAGATTTTCTTGACGGCATGTGAAGTCTGCCAACCCGCAGTAGGCTAGCGTGGTGGACTATAGCCTAATCCCTCTCGTACTGAGAGGAGACCCGTGCCCAGCAGTGGGACAATGTAATGGGTTGATGATGAACCCATACGTGGACCCTATCTATGGAAAGGTCTTAAAAATGATATTGAGGTTTCTGATATCATTTTTTTCTAAACTGAATAGTTTGCGCGAGGGACACTTCCAAAGTGGTTAAATGTGTGTCCCCTCCCCTGTAACTTCTAAAATAAGAGAATGATAAAACTGAAAAAAATATATGATGTACATTACCATGTAAGCTTTCAACGAAAATCGGTTTGAAAAAGATCTAGTAAGTAGTTTTTTTTAATACGTCATTAATCGTAATGGCACGGCAACCCTCCGTGCGCACTTGGCCGGTTTTTTATTATTTCTAACGGACACAAGAATCTTCCATCCACACAAAGGTTTCTTAGAGACAAGATTTGGCTATAAATCTTTTATCACGAACCTGTACATTTTTTTTCATACCAGCATCTTTACTTCACCTTAACCCTAGATTTTCCCGCGGAGGTTGTATTTACGAAATTAAAAAAAGTAATTTCCTATTGTAGAAGCGCTGCGTTTCAGTGTCTGGCATACTCACACAGCGAAGAATTCAGAAGTGGGATACTCCATGTAGTCTGTAACATGATACTTATTGACAAAATCCTTTTTAATCGTATTTCGTTAAGCCAGAGCCGAGGTTTAATCTTCTTTATTGTATAATGTCGCCAGAGGATAAATAAACAATTGTTTACAATATAATTGAAAGAAGGTTTTGATTCATAATAAAAGATCGCATGATTATCAAAAAAAAAGTGTAGCAATCGGCATATGGGTTGTAAATATGCGTATTTCGCAATTGAAAATAACATTTAATTATGTAATTCTCAGTTTTAGCTTTGGGTTATTGTGCACATACGTATCTATCTAAGAATTATATTAGTGATTAAAAATGCACTATTCTAAAAGAATCTAGGTTAGTATTTAGTGCTTATGTAGAAAAAATATTTTATACTTACTGTTGCCTGTTGCAAAGAACTTCGTAAGGAAAATTAAAGCTTGAAATATTATGCCCTTCCTTAAGATGCAGTCTATTTACTTTTCCATTTTTATCAAAATATGTTCAGTGATTTTGGCATTGAAAAGATAACAGACCGTCAGACAGAATGACTTTCACATTTCTAATAAGTATTATTAGTTTGAACACAGATATAATGACACTTAATATATAGATGGTTTTTAAAACTTGCAACGAAAACTACACAAGGTCCCGGAGATTTGCATCTCTGCATGATATGCTCTGGTACACACCAGAATTCACCTCAGTCGGTACTACCTTGCTGAAGGAGTTCCACTTACGCGAGTATCTGCGGCGAGGCCGAGCATTACCGCCGAGAACGCTACATGTAATATAAGCCACCACGCGAGAATACTTAAATAAATGAGAAGTTACTTGTTTGCGAAAAAATAACATTTATATTCGAGCCTCTTGGACCCAATGGAGCTCGCCTGACGCAGGGGCGTGACCAGTCACCCCAGCCCTGTCGCATCGCCATAAATCAAAAATGTGTGAAGGAAAGTAATAAATTGCAAGATAAAATGTCATAATCCGGTGTGTTTTGTTTATTCTTAGATTACTTCATTTATTTTTCAGTGAAATTAAAATTAACGTTAAAGTAATTTGAATATATTTTTCTGTAGGCAGACCACTATTTGTAACAACCGAGGAACTGTTTTGAAGGGCAACACTTGTCATATTAAGTACTTATTTCTAAAAATAATATAACGCATGGGCTCATAAATGAAAATGAAGAAGATTTTTTTTTTATTAGAAAGTTGTTTGAGTTCACGCGTTTGAAATTCTTTCGTTCAATAATCACGCTGTATTGAGCAGGAGTTTACGGCTGGATTTATGTCACTCATTACATCGGCACTCGTCCATTACCAGGCGGCACCGGCTGGCACTATGCCTCGCCTATGAAGAGGCTGAAAGCGCATGAGTGCCAAATGTAGCCCACGCCGAACAAACGGGAGAGAGCAATAGCTGACTGACTATTCCTGATAACCGTAAATAGATCTTATAAAGACACTTTTGCAAGTCAACGTTTTGAATTAAGAACTAGATGGCGCCAGCATTTTTGGAAGAAACGCCGAAACAAACTCAAGAGTATTATGGTCTCATTTTAAAGTCCAGAAAGTCATTGCCTGAATCATTTTTATCTAAATTAGTATTGTAAAGAGGAAAGATTTGATTGTTTGTTTGCATTGAATAGGTTCTGAAACTACTGCACCGATTTGTAAATTATTTTACCAATATAAAGCTACATTATTCCTGAGGTATTATAGGTAATAATATATTATTTCGTAAAATGACAAGAAACGTATAGTCCACGCAGGAAAAGCCGCGGGCTGATAGCTAGTATATTATATTATTACTTTTTGATCTACTGAGCTCGTACCTACCGACTAAAGCCACAGGTTTTGCATTCCTTCGTCCAAGGGTTTGGACCTTGGGACTCGTGATGATATTCCCCACGACTCCAATAAAACTACTTTATAAATAATTATTGTTTACTTTTTTACTACGCCTTTAGTCTTTCCCAAAAACCAAAACATATTCCTGATGGAAACCATACAATGGCCGTCTATATTAAATTATTATTTATCGTAAGTTGTGTGGGACGCACTAACTAATTACGCGACGGAAGGAAGTGCGATTCCCCGAAGCTTCCAAGAACGTGCTAAGGGCGTTGACGGCAAAATATCCAATTAATTAACTACCTTCGCTTTCTCATGAAATTAGGACAGAGAATGTCGTAAACGGAATGTTTCAGAATATGGGCACAGGTATCGTTATGTGTTGTACTCACACCTAGTAACCACTCCCTTGCTCACTGTAGCAAAGGCAAAAGAAATGACTACAAAAAAAATTGCTGGGTTTTAAAGCTTTTTTTTTTTACAAAAAGGTTTAGACTAAAACTGTCATTAAATTAATTTAACTGAACTCATTCTAGTTCAATTTGTTAATTGGAAGTCATAAAAAACTTAAAATATTATCTTCTTTCATTGATCGGCAAGTGGTAATTCATTATTATCTAGTATTTCACAAAAACAGGCTTTCCAAATAACTACTCTGTACTCTATGCAGACTGTTGCGTAACATTTTTAATAAGTCTAAATAAAATTATAAAACAACGTGGCAAAGGCGTTTTTATTCGTCTTCAATTATGATTTAAAATAAATGCATGCATTTATCATTCTCAAAAAAAAAACGAATCGCTAATTTATTGTACTTACATCATTTTGAAAGGTATGTTACATTACATTAGCCCTGCCGCACTAAAGACTTTTTTGTAAATCTTAAAAATAAAACGTATGAAAGAGGTTTTGTTTATTTTTCACCCTTGTTTATGACTTACGCTATTATTTCTATAGTTCATAAGAGTTCGTAAACTGCTTTTTGTTTTCCTATTTAGGTCCCTATTGCTAGGTAGGAACTCCGATGTTTTTATGTTCCTTTTCACGCTGGTAGCTTAAGCAAATCACACCAACATTACTCGTAAATGAAGGAGCTTTATAAATGCTCCTAATTATAAGCCTTTCATAGAGCAGTCTTTTCTCCTTGCTAGCCACTTAAGTACTTGACAGAGGTTCTTTTGTGAATGCACACGGTTATAAATGATTTCGTACGTGGCAAGCGCGGTATAATTCACCGCCTCAGAAGATCGGGAACGTTGAATGTGAACGTAATTATTCCATTCATTCATCTAAACCGCTAACGAGGAATATTATTCGAATGGACCATTTAAAATTCTTCTTTTTACAAATGTGAATAAAAATATAGAGATTTGGTTGAGGTAGAAGAACATAATCATTTTGAATATGGAACATAAAATATAATCTTTGTAGATTTTAAAAAGGTTTGACCTAAAAAGGAGAGAGATAAAGAAAACCATAAAGTAATGAATAACGAATATTAAAATTCTATAGAAGTGTGAAGTAGTTAAACATAATTGATTTTATATAATATAAAGTGTATTTTACTCTATCACAAATAGCTTCATATTAGAAACTGTACCTAGTATAGTGTTAAAGCATTTTGGAATGTTGACGCAGAAACAAAATATGTTTTATGGACGTAGGAGCAATTGCAATGAGAGTGAAGTGACTCGTTCCCTGGCTGATGAGAATTTAACGAGCGGCGACGAAACGGACGGAAAACATCCAATTAATTTGTAACATCTATTTATATTGCCAATTTTATTTTCTGTTTTCCCGTGCCGTAATTGTGTTTGAATCTTGTTACACGTTTTTTATATACCTACCTTATTTAGGTAAGCAGAAAGCGAAACGTAAACAGATAATTTATTTTTTTTAAATGATGAATTGATGTTATCAAAACAGTGTGTTGTTTTTCCGGTAACAAAAAACTAGCGACTTTCACAGCAGCGGCTAGTCATAAAATAAGTATCATAGTGGATGTTTACTATGCACACAAACTAGCAATGGGCGATTGTTGTAAAAAAATAATCGAATGAATCGAGAATTGTACGATTGCACATTCGATTATCGATTAAGTAGTTCCTCACCATGATTATTCGAATAACAAATTAAGAATCGGCAAACTACTAACTGTACGCACACTGCAATCCGCTTTGCAATGTGTGTAGGTGTGCGAAACTGCAGTCTAAACGTAAGATTTGTATTGACACTTATGCGATAGTACGCACGGCTACACATCAAGCTATACAAAACCAGTTTACGCTGGCCCCGTCTTGTAAAGGAAGCCTGTACAATGCAAGTTCAGCTTGAACTGGTTTTGTATAGGTTGACCTGTAGCCTTATAGGTACGCTGCGCTTCAAATTACGAGGTAGTTAAAGTTGACACGGTAACCGTGTCAGTAATTGTCGTCCACCACACACCGATAACTATCGACTAGCATTGACTGTTATCGACTTTTGACTCGACTTCGACTTAACTGAACAATCGACTTAATCGATTTAGTTTTAAAAATAATCGCCCATCGCTAACACAAACATGAAGCACTTGGAATGTTTTATTATTATTGCAGAAGTTCAAAGTTTATTGAGCTTAAGCGACCGCGCGTAGCATGTTATTCTCGTAGCAAAAATGTATTTGGAATATTACTACGAAGCTCGTAGCGTGAACCTTCGATCTGTGCTACGAGCTACGAGTGTACACGATTTAGATTTGAATGAATGTATTCTTACATTCGTTCAACGATTCATTGTTCGATATAATACGTATAATGTCATTTTTATATTTTTATAATCACTTGGTTAATTTAATCTTTTTGTTACACTTCATTATATCTCTATTTCTAACAATTGCTATTGACTGCATTATTATTTTTTCGGCGTGTTTCCTTTTTATTATAGCAGAATTCTAGGTATTTTATAATTGAGATAACATTTTAAGAATATTTTCTTAGTTTGGTATATGAACGATAATGATTGATCCCAGCAGTTTATGATGTGATCTTTTTGTTTCAGAACTATAAAGCAAACATCGTTGGCGTACAGTGGGTGTTTCAGTAAACACTGCCCATTCCTCCTGGGAATATGTCGTGATGGTATGTTATATAGCTAATTCAATTACGTAACGGCTCTATCGCGTGTGTTACTTTGTATAACGATTTGTTTGGATTAACGTGCTCAGTTATAGAGCAAATAAAGAAGTTAAGGTATAATGATTACTGCATTAGTTTTGTGATTGAGGTGAATTTGGTTAATAAAGTATCTTGGAGTCATCCTAATCAGATTCCTTCCTTTTTATTTGATCTTTATTCATTAAATGTTAACTTAAAATGCAATAACAAGTATAAATATTACTGAAAGCGATTTCTTCCAGATGGAATTCATAAGGCTAATGTTAGTGGCAGGGAGAAGTCGCCCTAGAAGGAAGTTCAGGTGCGTAGTATTCAAATCAGTGCGTGTGTATGAAAATATTTATAAATGTGGAAGAAGCTAAAGAGGTTTGTAAGAGTTGTAGTAAGTGGCGGTCCGTAGTTTCTGCCTACACCTGTCGGATAGCGGCGTGAGAGAGTGTGTGATGTATATGTATAATCTTCCAGATTTTTAGATGCACAGGAGGTTGCCTTGTACAGGGCGACGTTAATTACCACTTTTGATGAATAGTGGTCGTGTGAGAAGTGTGTGATTCATTAAAGAAACCATTTTAGCTTCCTAGAACGTCTTGCGCCCTTACCATTTTATGATTTCCGTAGTTTGCATTAATTAGTTTTTGGTGATCTATCTTTGTGGACATTCAACTATCGTCAATGCATCATCTATCCATCCATTTGATCTATCTGTCTATCATCTATAAATGTGCTATTCATAGAATAAAAGCAGCCACTGCATCAACTAGTCATTTAAAATAGTGTATTAAGTATACTTACCTATATTGTGTATGTATTCATACATACTTCTAATACCCTTCGTAATCCTTCATTCGTGTTGTTAGGTCAAAAGCCGCATATGTATATTAGGGTAACATAAACATGCCAATCACGGTGTGGTATTTCTGATTTCCCTCGTGAACCCTTAAGTATATTGGGCTGTGTTAGAGTTTACCTGGCCTTTTTTAAACTCATGTACTTTTGGTTAAATCTGACTATATATATACCTGTGTAACGGAACTGATGAATGGGATTTTTGTATGAACTTTAATGATTAACTGAGGAACTAGTGCCATTTATAAAACGCCTGATTTTGTTTCTCTGGGTTCGATTTGAAAGTTAGTAGGTGCAAGTACTTTAATTAATTTTATTTACCTAATGCCGATGAAGCGATAGTCTCTGTCTCCCCGTGGGAGATAGGCGTGACAATATGCGTGTATGTAATTTATATTTTATGGAGAATTGAAAAATGAGTTTCGGCATTTCCCAACTTCTTGATTCCAGTAAATTCGCAAGGGATATTCAATTGTTTAGTATCAATATTTGAAAAATAATAATAGTCAGTTTAAAGTTAACTTAAAGTGCTATAAGATAAACAAAAACATTGTAATGAGAACAGACGGCAATACACACTTATATGTTCCAATCTAACTACATGCCTGCCCCGAGGTGTCCCGCTGCAATAAACTTCCTACTCACCAGTAAAACGTGACCTTATCTCAACCCGATATGGTATAAATTGGTGTGGAGATGGAAACAGGGGATTAGAGGCTGATTGCCGGCGGCCTGCGGAAATGACGAGGCGACTGGATGGGCTGCAATGATAGTCCAGGGTTTATACCAAGGATTACAGGATTTGATCCTTTGGGTGACATTTTTTGTTATTTTGTATTGTAAGGGGAAAAAGAAATGTTGATTTCGAGTTTAAATGTTTTATTGTTTAGTTATAGCGAACTATTTGTCGTTACAGAACATACCATTAAGCCTGTATTCTCAGAAATGTTAGGCAGAGGTATATTGCTGTAATCCAACAATTTTCCGGTATGTTTATGCGCCATGTAATATTGAGCAAGCCTTTTGTCATTAATCGAGCATAAATTCAAATTTCGAGCTGCTGCTAAGAATTTCTTAAAATATTTCGATCTGGACGCCATCTTATAAGTTATTGCAGTGGACAAAGGGGGCAGTTTTGATGTAACATAACATACCATCACGCCTGTATGTCTCGAAGGGTTAGGCGTAGGTGTACTTAGTACCTACTTATGTACAACCACATTTCCCCGGTAAGTTTAGGTCTCATGTAATAGTTTTGATGTTAACCGGCCACAAATCAAAACTTCAAGCTGCTACTAACAATTTTTAAGATAACAATAAGACTATTCAACGCAGATCCTCACTCAACAACTACGCTCTTGCGACCATTGATCTAATGAGACATGACATACAAGAGTATGCGATGCTTATTGGACCCTCAGTATGAAGTTAGATGCATTCCAATATTCAATTTAAATCATCATCATCATCTTCATAAGCAGCCCGTATTCGTCCACTGCTGGACGTAGGCCTATTTAAGTGAACGCCACAGAGCCCGATTTTCAGCTCTTTTCATCCAGTTACGGCCAGTTGCCTTCTGCAAATCGTCACTCCACCTGGCCAGTCGGCGTCCTACACTACGTTTGCCTAGCCGTGGTCTCCACTAGAGAACTCGTTTGCTCGGTTCTCCGAGAGACGTGACGTATTCAATTTAAATATCGATTGGAAATTACTTACCCACCAAAAAGCTGTAGAATTAACTAGTTAGTCGAGTAGCTATTGCCAACTATATACGGGCTTCGGCTCGGCTTCGACTTCGAGTCTAACCGGATGGGATGAATATCGGTAATTTACACGTAGCCACAGGTTATTAGACCTCCTCAACCAATTTTATAAATACCGATGTAGCTCAGAAATTTTATCCTATAAATAATTCGATGTAGAATAATTACGTATATTTTAGATTGTAATATTGCATCTCTGCAAAATACTTTCATATAAATAAATAGCTCGTGTCTACATAACTGGGTAGGTTGCATAACAGCATGTTATTTAGTTAGAAACTGCAAGTGTAGGGCGGGGGCCGGGCTGCCGGGCGGGCGGATGCCGTTGGGCGGCGGCGGTTTCCGCTACGACGCCGACGACGGGCTCGGTATATTAACTTAACACTTATCTTGTCGTGTATATGACTAAGAACTGTATAATTATATTGTAATGTATACATGATTGTCTGCCTCTATCTGATATTGAATGCGCTAGAGGTCCTGGGTTAGATCCCCAGGTCGAGCAAAATAATATTGGGTTTTTCTATTAAATTCCTAGTAGCAGCTCTGAGTCTGGATTTGTGCCCGGTTAATGGCAATATGCTCGCCCCCTATTACATGGAACCTAAACCTTCCGGCAAAATGAGGGTGTACATTAGTGCACCTCTGCCTAATCCTTCGGGGAATACAGGCGTGATGGTATGTATGTATGGATGTAATGTATACATTCGTCACAGAGTAGGTGCTAAACCTGTATCAATTAACTTAATTCTTACGCGTGGTCAACGTCAAGATTATTAAGTTTCATAGTAGTTTACGTTCCTTAAGATTTTTATTAAATTTTCGTAAATAAACTCAACATCATGTCGTCATTTTTTACTGAGCTATTGTCAAAAATTATACCGACATGATAATCATAGTTATTCGTAACCTTTTTGCGATTTTGCAATGATATAAAAATCATATAAAAAAAATAATCTTGTGTGTTTTTTTATAAATAACAAAATAAAAAAAACTATACATACCGCGTTTTGTTCTAGCAAATAATAACATCCGTGATTTTCGATCCTTAGAGCCGTGAACTCGACGCGAAGGCTTCAGCGGACACGTGACTTGGTTATTAATAAGTTCAGAACCACGTGCTTCACCCCCTAGCCCCCCCCCCCTGGCCCCCTCCAACCCCTATACAGCCTGCGCCAAGCCTTCCATTTACATACGCCACCCGCAAGGCGGCGGACGCATGAAATTTTCAGGAAATAACCGGCAGATTCGTAAGTTTGTAGCAGAATGAAAAAATGAAAAAATGTTGATGTGAACGACTTGGGTTGATTGCTTGACGATTTTTTTGAAAGAGAACCAAGATTGCTGAGAAATTATTATAGCTGAACTGGCTGGCAAAATTAGATCTGAAGCTGTGAGTTAGCTGTATGCCTTCAAACAGTAGCCACACTGGATTGTAGTTATATAAACATACCATCACGCCTGTATTCTCCGAAGGTTAAGGCAGAGGTGTAATCACCCATATTTCGCCGGTATGTTAAGTTCCCATGTAATAGGGGGCGAGCCTATTGCCATTAACCGGGCACAAATCCAGACTCCGAGATGCCAGTGAGAATTTCGAAGAAAACCCAATTACACTTTGCTCGCCTGGGGATCAAACCCAGGACCTTTAGCGTAGCAGTCGCGCTTAGGACCACTAGACTAATGAGGCAGTAGTTATACTAGTTAATACTAATATATGCATAACAATAATTAATTTCACTTTTGTTTAACCTGGAAACAAATCCCAGGACCTTCCATTTAGCAGTAGCACTTGTGACCACTAGACCATTCAGGTACATCAAAACTCACATGGTTTCATATTTCCATATTTAGTCATACATCTACATGGGGTAAGTGCGTCTAATGTATTCAAGCAAATATAATGATCTTGCGATGTATTTTTACCCATGATTTCATGTTCAGGCATCAGATGAGCAATAAGATTCATTTGGCAAGATATCTGCTTGTCAGCTCAGCTTACGTTTCCCTGTCCGTCCAAATAGAATGTATTTCTCGTCGGAATTCGCTAGATTTGGCACCACGTAAACACCCAGTTCGTTTACCTACACAGTGAGTAATATTCATAAATATTAGCGTGGGAAACGGTACGAACTTCCGTGTAACACATTTTTTTTAAATTATTTTACGAAGTGACGAAACAGCAAGTTGGTTGACCCGATGTTGGCGTTTACAATTTGTAGTCCTACAGATTTCAAAGAAGGAGGTGGTCAATGTGTCTTAGTTGCCTCTGAATTTGATTTACATGTATTCAGAATTGAGCATTTCTAAATTTACAGAACGAAAAATGAATCGTTGTCTCTATAGGAATTGGTTATTTGAATATTGTCTTCAGCCAATAACCTAACTACCTACCTTTAATTTTATAAATATAGGTACTAGCTGTCCGCTCGCGGCGTCGCCCGCGTGGAGAATACTAATAGATAGTAGCCGATTCTCAGAGCTGCTGAATATGCATATAAAATTTCATAAAAACCGGTCAACCCGTTTCGAAGGAGTATGGGAACTAACATTGTGATACGAGAATTTATATATGAAATATACATAATATAAACATACATACATACATAACATACCATCACGCCTGTATTTCCCGAAGGGTTAGGCAGAGGTGTACATAATGTACGACCACAGTTCGCCGGTATGTTTAGGTCCATGTAATAGGGGGCGAGCCTATTGCCATTCACTGGGCACAAATCCAGACTCCGAGCTGCTACTGAGAATTTCATAGAAAAACCCAATAACACTTTGCTCGACCTGGGGATCGAACCCAAGACCTCTAGCGTAGCAGTCGCGATTGGGACCACTAGACTAACGAGGCAGTCATTATTATTTACATAATATAAAATATACTATTATTATAACAATCCTGTAATGTCCCACTGCAGGGCAAAGTATTTTATATAGTACATAATATAGGGTCTTATAAACTTCATAGCTTCAACGCATTACCGTAATAACATTGCATTTCATTCATATCGTCTGTATCTCTTGATGTTGTCATAAATAATATTGAAATTCTCATTTTCCGTACCCTGTGAGCAGTCCGAAACTATTTTAGTGTTATTGGTAGTACTAACGCATTAGGTTAAAGTATTATTGACAGTTTTGCATCAGCCATAACCTGCTATCATATTATGTACTTTCTTACTATTTATATAAAACTTAAGTATTGGTTTTAGTGTTCTACAGTTGTTACTCAGAATAATTATAGATTGAGAAATACTGTTGTTTACGCTTGCAACACATCCATTTCAAGATAATTTGTTTCTCCAACAATCCGCAAATACTAACCCCGCGGCCAGCGAGCGGTGCCACTGTCAATGCGAGCGGCCGTCTCGTTACCAAGCGCTTACAATAATTATAGTAGGCGCTTGGAAATAGATTAAATTTGAAGATTGGAAATAGATTAGAGAAAATGAATTAATTATAATTATATATACATACAAAGAAGAGGGTATCGGCCCTAAAAGTTGTTAACCTAGGAAAAGGAAATGGCCATGGACTTGTTGTTGCAAATAATATCACAATAATAAACATGTAGATTCACTTTAAGTTTTATTGTCTGTACTTATCACTATTTTATACATTTATAATTAAGGTAACTCTAGTTTATTTACCCACTATGTTTGACTATGGACACGACGTGTCCCGTTGAGCTCAAGCTCGGAGGTTCTTCACAAGATCATAAGGCAGTGATCGTTACATCATTTGATGATTACAATAAAAAAGTTGTAGTATTCAGATCTAATACAATTCGAAGTTGCAAACCCTTACCGAAACGACCCAATTGAAGTCGAAAATAAAACAATAAATAAATCAAATATTAACTTATCGTTATCTATCTACACTGACCGAACATTTTTGCTATATTCCAGAATATTTTTGATCGTACAGTTACTAATCGTCTCCGTTTTGTATAAAAAATAGAAAAAAACAACAGAATGTCTACTTAACACACTGACACACATTACTAACACTTCATTTGGTTTGATAATAATAACTATAATCAAGGTTAACTGTTTTTCACGGTATTTACTCAAAACTAAGTATTTTTTACAGAGATCACTCGACTCTCAAGAAGTTTAAATTTACTTCCGTTCATGAGTCAAGTTTTCTAAAATCTATTTCGATAGTGTCGAAAAATATGTGCGCAGACGCTGCTGGCAGTGATATAACAAATGGCGACATCTAGCACACTACTATACAATCACACAACAACTAATGACATCTAGCGGAGGGGTCCATCAATCAGACCTCACTTCGCAAATGAAGAAGGTTTCGAATGAGCAAGGAGAGTCATTCCATTTTAGGCCTTTGTCGTCTCTGTTCCACAGTTCTAAGCAGTTCTCTTCTTCTCCGTTTTCGTAGCGGAAGTTGTTGGGTTCTCCAGCGTTCCAGTTGACGAAGGTGAGTGGTCTGCCGTTGGCCATCCAGAAGAAGTTCCCCTCTTCAGCCAGATCCGTGCCTGATGTCCAGAAGTGTTCACGCCCGTACCCTGGAGATGTAAAATGAGACGCATTAGTCTGGTAATGACTTCATATTGTATAAACAAAACAGACAATAAATGTAGCACGATTATAAGTAATAAGAAAATTTGGTAAAATGTAGACTAGGCCGAATCAGGCAAATCGAAATCTGCCCAGCTGTTTAGGTTGAAGACCCAACAGAGAAAAACGGAGACAAACATAGTTTATTTCGCATTCATTATAATATAAATAGGTAAGTATATAGTAAATATCAAAAACATTTGAATGGTAACCCAAAATAAAAAATAATTATAACCATATTTATAGGATCACTGATCATCGGAGATTGACATAATTTAATTTTCATAATTTCACATGTCATATTTTCATCTTCGTTCTTTAAACGATAGCTATTACGATAGATCAAATCTTATGTGTTTAGCAAGTGTCTTACCTGAGTCTTTGACGTATTGCTCCAGCTTGTCATTCTCTTGCTGAGTGGAGATGGACGCCAAATGCATGCCGTGGAACCGGCAGTACTGTTGCGCTTTGAACCAGTTCGCCTGAAACAATTGATATAACCTCATTAGAGATGATTATCTTTTTTTAAGTAACATGTTTTACCATTACACTTGTAATTCTCGAAGGGTTAGGCAGAGGTGTACTCAGTACTAATATTCACATTCTACACCCATAGTTTCCATAGTTTACATGGGACCTAAACAACTAGACCCCTATTGGAGGCGAGCCCATTTGCTACGAATAGGCCACTATTGAACTTTACTTGGCTTGTGAATCGAATCCAATACATCTAGCGTAGCAGTCGCGCTTAGAACAACAAGACGAAGGAGGAAGTCATAGATATAAAAAAAATGGAAGTGTTGAACTTGGTAATTTTTGCCAATGTTATGCTTAAATCATTGAGCATGCCCATACGCAGTACGGAAGCCGCATACAACTAGGTTAACAGCACAAAAGGTAAAACAGTGCGGTTAACCGACCGGCGACACGCAGGTTTGTGCGGTTTTGTTAGACCATGTTGTGCTAAATGTCTAGCATATAAGATTAAACGTAGTAATCTTTAAAAACTTTATATACAATAGTGTCTTTTTAATGATTTATATAATTTCTGAAATGTTTGCACACCTATTGTTAGGGTACAATATAATCTTTAAGGTATATTTAAATTTTCCTGTTCTTGCAAATAGATTATGAACGATTGATTGAACTTCATAATTTAAAAATCATATTAAAATTACAATCAATTGTAAGCTGTAATCTTTTACCGCTGCAATCGACCGGCGAAGTAATAAAACAAATAGACTTTTTAATTATCACCATCAATATTCACTTTCCGATTTATATTATTCATTAAAGCCCCAAGCAGCCCAAGCTTAAAATAGTATCTCGCTTTTTATTCTATGTTGTTACGTAGCAAGGTGTAATATAATATATTAGTCATGAGTTTTGACGGTCTTGATAAATTAATGTTGAAAAAATGTGATCGGTGAAAGTTATGGAAGGAAAGCAAGTGTCTTGTAATGATTATAGGTACGCATGGCTACACATCAAGCTATACAAATCCAGTATAGAGTGGATTTGAATTGTATGGCGTTTAAAATGGGAGGTCAGTCTAAGCTTGATGTGTAGCCGCATGTACCCACACTAGATGTATTTAAATATTATAAAAGAATACTTCTTATCTAAGGATTTGCATCCGACAGTGCGTAAAAGTAATAATGGTAACTTCACAGGAGAGTTTGTTTTTGTATAGTATAACATTGAAACTCAGAATACATAACAACATTACTCCCCGCTAAAGACAAAAAATCTTTCAAAAAGGCTTTCAAAAAATCTTTAGACCACTTCCTGACCCTGTAAAAGTGGCGATTTAGTATTTTATTCACTTTTCCACTTTTCAATTGATTTTCGTGTTAGCAATGTTACTAAGGTACCTATTAATTAAATGACATACCTACTTATTTTTTATATTGAGTAGATATATGGCATAAAAAAAACGTTATATTGATAAAATAATCTAAATAGAACGCGATAAAATTCGTTAATAGTAGTTTTTATTCAATGTCTAATAATCGCGTATGAAGGAAAGCAAGGAAGGGGAAGACCTAGAAGAAGTTTTATTCAACAATTGAAGGAAAAAGTGGGAGTAGAGTCGTATCAAGAGGTCAAACAAGAGGAAGCGGTGGTAGCCTAATGGCTAGGGCGTCGGACTTGCGATCATATGGTTGCCGGTTCGAACCCCACCCATTGCACTACCGACGTGAACCCGTGAATTTAGCTTAGCACGAGGGGTTAACAAAAATACTAGTAATGTGTGATCCACATTGCTAGTAAGCTTTTTTAAAAAAGAAAAAAAAAAAAAAACAGAAGGCAGAGAATAGAGAACAGTGGCGATTGCTCCTCCGACAAGAGCCGAGCTCTTAAATGAGGGAGAGAGATCGCGTATGTAGTTTCAAGGCTTATTGTTTAAATAAACATTCATAGCATCAATGCCAAGAGATGTCTACTTAAGATTAATTGCGGCTGTGATAAAACACAGGTGTATAAATGTATATCCGTATTTGTAATCTACTCATTCATTAAACTTATGAAACGAGACCCACTTTCTCTGGCATTGGGTCATTAGTACTACTGTGTTGACTGTTGAGTGATGTTCGTCGCAAGGTGACGGAGATCTCAGCATCCTTATGACGCAATGTTTTATTTAGGCTGTTATGTTAGTCCAGTGGTTCTGTGGGGTTGTGGGTGGTGGGTTAAATTCCAAGGTAGAGCAAACCGTTATTCAGTTTTTCTATGAAATTCCCTAGTAGCAGTTTGAAGTCTATTTACGCCCGGTTAAGGGCAATAGGCTCGCCCCCTATTACGTGGAACCTAAACAAACGTAGATGTAGGTACTTTAGAACACCTCTGCCGCCCTTTAGAGAACACAGACGTGATGGTATTTTATGACGGCAAACGACCAGGTGAACCAGCTAGCTAGCTATTGCCGCCCATGGATACCTGCAACACCAAAGGAGTTGAAGATGCGTTGTAAGTGCTACGGCCTGCAGACTAAGCAGAGTCACAAATACTGAGAACTGGCTCTCAAGCGCCATAGTCATATCACACACCAAGTTGCTTTACAACAGACTTACGTAAGGATGGTCACCAGCCAGTTTGACCCCAAGAGGCCCTACTACCAAGCAAGGCAGATATTTTCTCGCCTCTAACGAGATGCCTATCTGAATACCATTAAGGAATTGTATTCTAACCGTCTTCACACGGGGTTTGTTGTCACCAACAAAGGTTATCTTATCATTACATAAACAACATCACGCCTGTATTCCCCGAAGAGTTGGGCAGAGGTGTACGTACGTATGTTTAAGTCCCATGTAATAGGGGTATAGCCAAATCCAGACTCTGAGCTGCTACTGAGAATTTCATATAAAAACCAAATAATACTTTTCCCGATCTAGGGAACGAACCTAGGACTTCTAGCGTAGCAGTCGCGCTTAGGACCACTAGACTAATGGGGCAGTCTTATCACTACTTAAAATATTAAGTGCTTTTTTATTGACAGTAGTCGGTGGACTAATGATTTATTCCGCTCAATTTGAGACAGCCGTGCCAACAGCGAAACAGTTAGGGAACTAATTGTTTACAGACTATTAATATGATAATTGACCTTAGGCTAAATAAAATTATATTCATCATCAACCCATTACATTGTCCCACTGCTGGGCACGGGTCTCCTCTCAATACGAGAGGGATTAGGCTATAGTCCGCCACGCTAGCCTACTGCGGGTTGGCAGACTTCACATGCCGTCAAGAAAATCTCTCAGGCATGCAGGTTTCCTCACGATGTTTTTCCTTCACCGTTTAAGCGCGTGATAATTAATTATTAATACGCACATAACTTCGAAAAGTTAGAGGTGCGTAAAATTATATTACGTTGCATTTTATTAGAATGGCAAATTGGTGCTGATATTCGGAATAAGATTATGGCAGTCAAAGTTGTAATATTATATACGTTTTAAGTAAATCTCTTTGACCTAATTTATACAAGATTAAGTGCGTACGTATTACATTGTTAAAGTCGCGTGTGTGGGGTAAAAATTCCAGCAACATTTGTCCCAACTTTTTGTCAGATTACAGAACTTAATTTACTTAGTTACTTGAAAATTTTACCAACTATCACATAATGACTTACACAATAGTCATAAATACATTTGCATTACGCGCCAGAAACTTTTTAAAGTTATGTTATTATGTTCTCAGGTATGAATTCAGCACATTATACACGGAAGATAATGGTAACAGCCAATTGTTGAAAACCAGAATTAACCTACATACCTGGCAGTTTGACTAAATGTGGGAATTTTTAATATTACCGTAACATGGTATGTATAGTGCGATAACTTTAATATTCGTGGGATTCAAAACATGATTTGATTTGATAAGAATTTACAAATCTTTGCGTATTCTACTAATTTAGTAGATTAGTTGAATTCGTTAGTTACATTTTGTATTAACATCGATAAAACTTGCCAAATCATATTAAAATAATACATAACATACCATCATGCCTGTATTCCCCGAAAGGTTAAGCAGAGGTGTACTAATGTACACCCACATTTCGACGGTATGTTTAAGTCCAATGTAATAGGGGGCGAGCTTATTGCCATTAACCGGACATAAATCCAGACTCCGGGCTGCTACTAAGAATGTCATAGAAAAACTCAATAACACTGCTCGACCTGGGGATCGAACCCAGGACCTCTAGCGTAGCAGTCGCACTTAAACCACTAGACTAACGAGGCAGTCATGTTAAAATAATTTAATAATGACACTTCGTTGCTGCAATCGCTTTTTGATATAAGTAGGAGTAACTTGAACATCATAAGAATGGGAGTTGATTTAAGGCGACGGAAAATAAAACTTTGTCCTCAATGCGGAAATTCGAAAGCTCTGTGTATAATTGCACCGATTACGATGTTTTATCGTTGATGACAACTTTACCCGACATATAGCGCGGACATTTATATGTTCGAGAAGTTAAGTAGGTACTACAACCATAATAATTTAACATCATTCGTTTTCGAGCCTATAAAGTATTTAATGGAAAAAATAACAAAGATCAATAAGTTAAAAGTAAAATAAGTACTGCTGACATTTTTTTTATTTAATATTGTAAAATTAATAATTTTAAATTAGTTGTGAGATTTCAATAATACTTATACTTCGAAAGAATGTAGCTCAGACCACATTTAAAAAAATAATAAACTAAACAGACAAGTCCGCCGTGAGTTGTGTAATTTGAACTATTTATTAGTAAGGTATTAAAATGTGCAAATTACTCATTGCCACATAATATATTTGGGTGTACGAACATACCACATCGTACATAGTACCGCGTAGGTTCTAACGTACATTCGCAATTCGCAGAGAAAGATGTATGATGTATTTTGGTAATAAGGGACGAGCGTTTTGTCATTTACGGATCTCTGTTTCAAATTCTGGGCTATCAAAATACAAAAAAAAACAAGCCTAACCTTGGAATAAATGGAACGTCAACCTTAGACGAGTTTATTTAGGAAATTAGAAGAATCTCAATAATAAGCAAAATGTTGATTTCTTTTTTTAATGGAATGAGGTTACTCATCACATTAATGCAGAATTCAACAGTTTTATCTAATTTATTCGTGATGGATGTAAAAGAGAGTCAAGGTCAGGATATTTAGATTTTTTCTTCTAATGTTTCGTTATTGAATTCCGCAATGCTTATGAAATCGATGACTTGTAATATGTTTAATTGTTCCATTCTGTTCACCCGGTCGTATGGTTCTTAGAGAAAGTCGGAAAATCCCGGTTCGATCGGCGGTCAGAAGAGCCGATTGAGGATTCGCTAGGGCTGCAAGACGATACAGACGAAATTATGACCTTAATTTTAATGGGTATAATTTAATATATTTAAATTCTAGATTAAAAGCGCCGTTTAAAAACTTTTCTTAAAAAATTAAATTATTGTATAGAAATTAATCATGGATAGTAACAGCGTTGACATCACTACAATATTTTTATTTATATCGCGTGTCAAATAACAACATCGGATGTGTGTCAGCCCTAGAGAGCCCAGTGCAATTTATACCGTTATGGGCGGCGCGGGCGCCTGCAACCGGCTAATAAGAAATGTGGTGTGACGTTAAGTAATCCTGACGTCGAATTCTTTCATTTTCTTAGTGTGTCGCTTATGCAATCACATAACATTTAATTTGCAATGTAGATGTATTATCTGCAAGTAATGCCCCTGCCCTGGTATTGCTCGCGTCCATATGCTTCGGTTATCAACTTAGGTACCTACTATCAGGCGGGCCGTATGCTTGTTTGTCATTTTAGTAGAACCAAACAAACATATCCTAATTATACATATGATAAATGATGGATCAATACGATTCGATTTTTGAACGTTTTGCACGTAATAGAAGACCTTGTTGTATTACGGGGGTTTCAAATTGCAACCATCTTTTGTAGCTAACAAAAGTAAAAACTTACTATTGGTAACCCTCGTTTTAACACTGTCCTGTCGCTTTTGATAATTTACTATGACATTTCAGTGATATATTTAATTTAATGTTTTTATTTGTTAGTAATAGTATTTTAATTCGTCGAACTCTAAGATAATTAATTAATCAATTGCACACCATTTAACCGCACATCGTAAAAAAAACAAAATATATTTAGTAATACGATGTGTAGTGTAGGTAATGAACTTTCGGTTAACCATTTGAGGATGCCGTTGAGGAAAACTGAGACCTCCGTTTTGGTAAATTGATTCCAATTTACTTTGTGGTTGTAGGTACTGATGCAATCAAACATAATAGTCTCTGTTTCATAATACAAGAATGTTTACTTGTTGTTTGTCGTGATGTTAGTAATTTCCGTTAATTGAAATTCTCACCTGTTCTAGCCTAGGTACAACCTACGTCATCTTAGGTGATGTGGGCATTGTTTACGCATTACTGGCATTAAGAATCTGTATTCTTCGGTACAGTAAAAGAAAACGTTAATGACATAATTTAACTGTCAAAGGCTCTTTATCTGGTAAAGTAATGATGTATGTATACCCTATTTTACTTCACTGTTCTCATTAATTAGTCAAAGAAATGTTTACAGATGACTAAGTAGATAGAAAATATTATTATAATTATTAGGTAGTTAGTTGAGGATATTGTCTTTAAATAATTTTAATGTCAAAATTGTATAAAAGAGGCGATATAGGTAGGTACCTCTTTTATGGTTTATGTTTTAATTATATTATAATTATGTTATAATTCTTTAATGCAAGACTGTTTACTGAATAAGACAAGTGCATCTTATAAGTTTAGCCTTCAGAAATACGCAAAATACAAATCCAAGGATAATAATAATCCTACATTACATATTTTTCAATGCCTACAGACTAAAGTGAAGCAAAGGAAGCATGCTAATTCAGCTTACATAGAACCTCAAAATCTCGTGTTATCTGTGGTTCAGTCTGCAGTGTAGGGCGCTGCGGTCAGTCAGTATTTCCACTACATTTTGCAGTAGCCCGCGTTACTTGCGCTCGATTGGCACTTGGCTATTACCCTGGAAGGAAACCGACAAGTTGCCTGAAATTTCATGAGCTTTGAATGAGATTTTTGGTTAACCCCAACCTTTTGGGGATATCCGTGACGTTTGGGTATAAAAAAACTACTTGTACGTACACTCAGGTATATTTTTCTAACGAGGGTAAGCAACTAAGCAGACACAATAAAATGTCATGAATTAGGTACTGTGTATTCTAATATGCTTCGTCTAGTTAATTCTTAGTTAATGAGAGCACTAATGTATTTCACCTTAGAAACTTTGTTTTGAATAACGAGCTATAATAAAAAATACGTCATTAAAAATACGCTAGGAGTAATTACTTATGACCACTATAATTATATTAATTTATTATAATTAAATGTTTTAGCGGTACTTTCTGTAATTTTAATATTTTATTGTTGCTCAATAGTAAACTTTAATTATGAAATCAAACCATTATTCATTCTATCCGTTGTATTATGATATAACAACAAGATTTATAAAAAAGATAATCTTAATTACCTTTTGATATTTTCTATAGTCGGATAAGTTAAATCAGACGAATATTGACGTCAAATATATCCGTCGGATGAAAGTTATCACTGATGATGGATAAATCGGTCATTACCTATTTGTTATTCATTACGATATTAATATTATATCTAATATATTACTGCATTGCACGATGCGAAACTAGCTTCCACTCGCGACTTCGGTTGCGTAAGGATTGGTCATCTCTTACAAATAAATAAAAAAGATGATTAAATATAGGTAGGATATACCTATTTATTTGAGAATGTATTCTAATCCAAAATAATAATCCTAATTTAATTTTATAAATGCGAAACTGAGAATATTTGTTTGTCACGCTTTCACGCCTAAATCACTGAACCGGTTGTGATAAATTTTAGTAAAAAGATAGTCAGGACCCTGGAGATGGTTACAGGTAGGCTTCTTTTTCCATACAACACGAGCGAAGCTGCGGGCGAAAGTATTTTTATATAAATGCTTAAATAGTACTTGGTTACAAACTCAATAAACTAAAACAATGTCTACCTCAAATTCCTGCATTTATAATTTGTAATTGTCTGGCAGGGTTTGTTTATAGGACAGTGGAACATGAATGTAACTAGGTCTTATTGTTGGTCTAGTTGACTGTTTACGACTCGGCCAAAGTTAATGGTCCTTGAACCGGTTCAGTTTCTATTTCAAGATTTAGTCCCAAGCATGTATTTAAATATATTTATTTGGCAACCAGTAGCTGCTACATCCTTTTATACATATATCTAAAATATGATTACTATAATTGGAGTAAATGCACAACATTTTAAGGTGTCACAGCATCCATCAAATTGTAACACCTGTAATTTCTATATTAAAATAATATATATACATATATGTTCATTATTTCTACAAATTCGCAGTAGGTTTAATTAAAATTCTTTGAAAAACTTCGCAGAACCAGTTGCGACACTAGTGGGTAGATACATTATATAAACTTAGATAAGAAAAAGATTGAGTCATTTCAATTATCGCTGTAGGTAGTTATTAAGTTAATTTATTACGTTTGTTTTTTAGACAACTCTAATATTGAATTGTAAACTTTATCAAAGCTTTTTACCGACAGAATATCATCATAATATGCAAATTAATCACAGCGCCTTCTATAAAAACCCGTCATGGGTATAGGTATACTTAGAGGTAATTGATACAGCATTTTTTTTAGTCAAATCAAATATTTTATTTCAACAAGATATTTATTACAGGTACTTTTGAAATGTCAAAGCTAATTGCACGATTCTAAATAGTGGGTCTTATGGAGAAGATAGGGCAAGAAACTCCATAGATAGGTACTCTTTTAAATAAAAATGCTTGCAATGTTTTTCAAATATGACCTGTGCACCTATCAGCGTCTATTAACTCAACCATATTTTAGGGAATGAAAGAACCCGACAAGCAACGCCACCATGGGCAGGACAGAAATAAGTGATTTCTTAAAAATATAAATGTCACAGTCTAAATAAGTACACCTCTGCTAATCCTTTCGTGTACACGAGCGTGTGTATACATGACGTCTTTTACTGTCAAAGATATTAGACATCTAAAATCTATAGGATTTTAGATGTCTATTGATTGTCTATTGATTTTAGATGCGTCTGTCATTACGCAACATACACGGCACATCTATATGAACGAACGATAAAGAATGTTCGCTCTATATGTATCTATGTATACGGTGTACATGACATAGCAAAATAATATTTGTCTGCAAGTAATAATGCCATTTTTATGAGTTCCGCGCTTCCTGATATTTCTTTTCGCCCCCACTTTAAACAACCTAAGTCTCCCGGAATGAAATATAACTGCGATAAACTGCTGAGACCCTATTTTATTCCCATTTACAAATCGATTGGGGATTGAGGAAAAAGTGTGTCAGGTTGCTACTATTATATGAGGAAAAGAAACTATTGAACTGACTGTTGTTGTTTTAACAATTTCCTATTTTTAAGGCCAATTTTAAACCGTGCAAAAACATAATACTGAATCCGGCGAGATGTAAATTACAATTTGTAATAGCAAGGACCAATGTTAACTTAATAAGTAATTTCTATTGAGCATTTTTTTTTTAATTTATATGTGCCTACAACCCAGTGTATAGCAATAGGCTCCCCCTTATTATATGGAACCTACAACATACCGGCGAACCTTTGGGAAATACAGGCTTGACGTGGTGTTTAATTTTTCGTGAATTTGTATCATTCATTTGGAACAATGTTCGCTGTTTGTCACCCATAACATAACATACATACCATCACGCCTGTATTCCCCGAAGGGTTAGGCAGAGGTGCACTTAATGTACACCCACAGTTCGCCGGTATGTTTGGGACCCATGTAATAGGGGGCGAGCCTATTGCCATTCACCGGGCACAAATCCAGACTCCGAGCTGCTACTGAGAATTTCATAGAAAAACTCAATAACACTTTGCTCGACCTGGGAATCGAACCCAAGACCTCTAGCGTAGCAGTCGCGATTGGGACCACTAGACCAACGAGGCAGTCACCCGGCTGTTTGTCACCCAATGCGTAAGTAATGAATTAACTTGATTTTTAAATACAAATTAGAAATCTTTACTTAGTAAACACGCTCTGGTGTAAACACGGTTTATGTCACTTCCACGCTCTGGTGTAAACACGGTTTATGTCACTTCCAAGTATTGCATGTTAAACGTTCTAAGTTGTGACTACTTGTGACAGTAAGACTGCGTAACTTTCCCGTGTCGAGTCGAACTTATATACACCGGGAAATTAACAGGCGTTACATTCTATGTCCTACCTCTCCTGCCATTTTGGTTAGAAGGAAATATAATAATAGTGGTACAGTTCCGTAGAGCTAATGCCGTGAACTAGGAGTTGAGCGCGATACAATAGTGTCTCTCGCATTTTTTAAGTATTGAAACCTTCTGCCCGTCATTTGGCTTCTTTATGGTGCTTTCATTTGTTCGCAACCCTATTATATAGGTACTAACTTTAGCAGTTACGTATTCTTTAAATATAGAGGAGAACTGGTAGTGTTACTTGGTAACTGTGGGAACACTTCAGTAGTACATCTTTGCCTAATCCTTCGGGTACTAGAGGTGTCATGGTAAGTTTGATATGACTAATATGTTGATAATAACAGCAAACAAACAATTTCATCAATAATTTATTAGGTGTCAAACAAATTAACAATACTTTTTTGGGGTGTGTCGGATGTATACGTTCGTGTCTTTAGCCTATCAGAATGTAACACACATAACCAGTTATATAATAGTTGTAACGGCAACAGCAGTGTGACCCAGTGTAATCTGCGCTTATGCATAATTTGTTTTCTACTGGTAACACACAAAACTGGAAATTTTGAGGTTTGCAGTTCATATCAGTATACATCATCTTGGTTTCCTCCTTAGAGGTCGATCGACATTCGAGATAAAAGAGAACCAAAAGCTTTAAGAATTATTTAAAAATATTTCTAGAAAAAAAGAATGTTATTGAATATGGAACACCTACTTGAACAAAAAAAAATAAGACCACACAATTAAATTTTTTAATTATGTTTATTTTGACAGAACTGACAGTTGGCAAACTTTAATCAAAGACCCGTAACGTATTCAATTGGAATTAATTTAAAAGTGTATTTGAATTAAGAATTATTTATATTGAAGCGGTAATAATAGCCATAACAGTACGTTAGCACCTAGTGAAAGAGAAAGCTCTGCGCAATCTATCAACGCGCCACGCGGTGTTACGTCATCGTCGTCATCGCACAGATGCGTACGCGCAGCCTCCAGTTATCGGTATGTAAGGTATTGACAAATCGATTCTGTTAATTTTGTTGTGAATGTGAGAGCAATTATCTTTTGAAGTGTACGGAAAATGGCACCTGAACATGGCTATTTTATTCAATAGGTCATACCTACGTCATAGTTTGAATTCAAATCGGGATTCACCATATTTATGAATTTTGGTATGATAGGTATTTAGAGCGAGTAGATAAACAAGAGAGGGCCTAATAGCCACATTTACCTAGTAATTTCTTTGAAATTTATTCAGGTCTAGAAATGTAATTAATTTGGAGTACCTAACTCAACTTGCTACAGTGAATCATAATATGATTCATCAAAATCGGACTTTTTAGCCCCCTAGAGGAACATAAATGATCACTTAAATATTCATATTTGAAACCATTGTAGCTCATTAGTAATTTCTATAATTGATCATTATGAATAATCTTAAGCGGCGTTTTTAACTTAGCTCATAATACCTTTAAACGTCTATTTACGAAGTATCTATGGCTATTGCCCGAAAAAAAGGTTTTTAACGTAGGCATCTATATATTTTACTTCTTATTAATCATGCCCTCAAGATCTGGCTGAGATTTTTTCTGATAAGCTATTATTAAAATACTCAGAAATCCAATTCTGATCATTTTAATTTATGAGCATAAGTATTTAGGCACACCTACATACTTAAGCTCTTTTGTAGAAGTAAAATCTAAACAATGCGGTTACGTACGGTCAGCCTGATAATGCATACTTGATACCAGACATGAAGGCTAAAGTAAGGTCACAGCTAAATAGACTGCAGTTCCTACTGTTATAAATACCACAGGCTAAGAATTTGTAGTTTGATAAGGCAAAGGAATTATTGCTTGCTGCCTAATATGATTGTAGTGATTAATAGAGGTCACTTATATTTTTTTTATAAAACATGCAATATAAGTGCTCATAAGTATTTCTGTTCACCCCTACGAGTGATAACATAATTATTTTAATCAATTAAGTTTTAATGTTATATGAATGTGAAATTTACCTTAAAGAATATTCCTAGGTAATATTTCTTGTCTCCGGATTTTAGTAGAGGCATTGTCCATCGCGTAACACCTAGCTCATCATCGCTACAACTCGAACATTCTGTAAAAAATAAACAAAATATATTAGAAAAATGATCTGCCACAAGATTGCATGCAAAGGCCAAAAACTTATTCATTATCATTCACACATAAAATTCAAATGAAAAAAGATTAATAAAACAAAAATACGTTTCTCTTCCTTCTCTGACAAATACCCCAAATCCAATCAAACGGATTAAATGATTACTTTAGAATCCAATCAATCTAAGCTTTTCCGCTATAGATTTTTATCAACATGGGTAATTATGCCGAATTGAGTCCGAAAAAATAAACGATTTTGATAAATAATTAAGAGCTTATTTTTTTTTTTATTATTTTTTAGCATTAAATATTGCGAAATTTTCACAAAGAACTGAATTTTCTAATTAAAGAAAATTTCTAGTGAAAGAAAAAAAAAAAAAAAAAAGAAAAAAAAAAAAAAAAAAAAAAAAAGAAAAATTCGATCTCAGGCAGGGTTTGAACCTGCGTCTCTCTGGTTAAGTACACCAGACGCTTTGCCAACTAAGCTACCGAGACCACTGCCTGTGATGTCGAATTTCTCTTCCACATTCTACGTCTTGAGGCGACGTCAGCACCATCTATTGGAAGACATTACTATATCTTTCAACCAACACGACTGCCTTTACAGGTAGTTCAATGTCGAACGATGTTGCCTTACCGTATTATGCTTATTTTTTTTTTTATTTTTTTTTTGCATTAAATATTGCGAAATTTTCACAAAGAACTGAATTTTCTAATTAAAGAAAATTTCTAGTGAAAGAAAAATTCGATCTCAGGCAGGGTTTGAACCTGCGTCTCTCTGGTTAAGTACACCAGACGCTTTGCCAACTAAGCTACCGAGACCACTGCCTGTGATGTCGAATTTCTCTTCCACATTCTACGTCTTGAGGCGACGTCAGCACCATCTATTGGAAGACATTACTATGTCTTTCAACCAACACGACTGCCTTTACAGGTAGTTCAATGTCGAACGATGTTGCCTTACCGTATTATGCTTATTTTTTTTTTATTATTTTTTAGCATTAAATATTGCGAAATTTTCACAAAGAACTGAATTTTCTAATTAAAGAAAATTTCTAGTGAAAGAAAAATTCGATCTCAGGCAGGGTTTGAACCTGCGTCTCTCTGGTTAATAAGCATAATACGGTAAGGCAACATCGTTCGACATTGAACTACCTGTAAAGGCAGTCGTGTTGGTTGAAAGACATAGTAATGTCTTCCAATAGATGGTGCTGACGTCGCCTCAAGACGTAGAATGTGGAAGAGAAATTCGACATCACAGGCAGTGGTCTCGGTAGCTTAGTTGGCAAAGCGTCTGGTGTACTTAACCAGAGAGACGCAGGTTCAAACCCTGCCTGAGATCGAATTTTTCTTTCACTAGAAATTTTCTTTAATTAGAAAATTCAGTTCTTTGTGAAAATAATTAAGAGGTCAAAGTTTGCGAAAAAAATGTAAAGGAATTCAAATTAAGATTTTTTATGACATTTAAAATGATGTTCCAATTTTGAATGGCAGTTCCACGGGTATCAGGAATACATTTTATGTATTTTTAAAATGTATTATACTTATTAATGATTTATGCAATTAGAAAGGACGTTGAAAACCAAAAAGGTCAAGTTTAAATACGATGATATTTGGTTTTTGAGATCGTTTCCTCACGCGTCCCTAATAAACATAACGTTACTGATTTGTAATTAACATAAATGATTAAGGCTTACCTATGACTTATTTCGCTAATACTAATTTAAAAAACAGACATTTGAAGGAATCGATTTTTTAAATTTATGTGATTACTGATTACGCAATTCGGCCTTCTCAATCTCAAGTAGGCTTGTGTTTAGGTCATCCATGCGTGTGGCACGTCCATAATGAGGCCGATTATGGAAACTTGTTATAATAATTATGTACAGTAAAACCAGCTTATAGGTTTACACCAAGACATGGTTCTGTCCGCTAGGATCACTAGTTACATGTAAACTAATTAATTTGGCTTACTGTACCAGCAAATTGGTATGGGCGAAAGTGTTACATGATGATACAAGACTGAGATGGTGAAAAGCCTGTTTGTGAGAGAATTATTTGTGTATGTATTTCTTTTGTAACTGTTTTGTTTGTTGGAGGCGGTTTTCACGTGTTGTGCAACGCGATGATTGCTTTGCCATAGAAGTAGGGTTATGGTGATTGTAATCACATAGTTGGTGGATGTCTAACACGCAACTTCACATCATCAACCCACGGAAATTGTTTCGAAAGGCACAGTAATGTTACTTATGATGGTCTCGTGTAAGATACTTTTTGATCTACATCCTGTTGGAGATATAACATACCATCACGCCAGTATTGCCCAGAGGGTTACGCAGCGGTGTAACTACCTTTTTAAGGTATTTTCACAGTTTAGCGGTATGTTTAGGTGCCATTTAATAGGAGGCGAGCCTATTGCCAATGACCGGCCACAAGAGAATTTCATAGAAAACCCCAATAAGCCTTAGCTTTGAACCCACTTGAACCCACGACTTGTAGGGTACAACGTCTGTAGTCGCGATTACGACTGCAGTTAACATATAGCAAGCAAAATTGGTTTTTTATTCACAACAGCACGCCAATATTTAGCTAGTTTTTGTGCTAGTTTTTTTAGCAACTAGGTATTGAGAATAAAAAGAAAACGTCGGCAATGCAGAGAAACTTAAGCAAAAAATCTTTTTGAACTGAGTTCACCGTGACGATTAGAGACTAGGTACCTACATATTAAAACTTATAGGTGCTACCAGACCCAACCGACGACGTTGTCCTACCCGAACGTTAGGCAGCACCAGCTACCGGGTCCAATTGTGAATCTAAACCGACTAGGGACCCATTCAAATACACATGAATAAATCATCAAAATCGGTTCAGCCATTTAGGAGGAGTTCAGTGAGTTACACATGAACATCAGAATTGTATACCTAAGGAAACATTTTCCCTTTAGGAGTTGTAGTAGAGCAGCTTGTAAACAGAGCAATTGAGGGGTCTCTATTTTTAATAATTTGGTTGAATGACTTGACTGCGCGAATCATGTATGAATTGCTACGAAGGACTGTGCGCGCGAACGGAGCATGGAGCAGATTCCTCAAGCGTGAGTGTCGGGAGGGAACATTAAGAGATAGCTTGGAGAGAAGTTCTGGACATTCGATCCTTGATTGTGCTATTTTCACTAGGAACCGAATATCTGAGATGTTTCTCCGAGTTACAAGTAAGTAGGCAGTAGGCAGTAAGTGAAATCGAGTGCATCGTTCATTGTAATTTCGATAAGGGATTTTAAATTTGTAACCAAAGTATCTCGTAAATTTCCTTTGAATTCTCACCAATCTATCCGAGTGTATCGCATAATTCGGATTCCAAATTTGACTACCGTATTCCAGATGACTGCGGACGTAAGCACAACACAGAATTTTTAAAGTTTTCATTTTGTTAAAAGAAATGGCATTACGTATAATGAATCCCAGGGCTTTGCTAGCTTTTTTGGCGATATAATCAACATGAATGGCAGGGTCGCCATGTAATGTGGGGCATTATATTATAATCATTGAACCTGACAAGTAGTATCATTTATTAGTAACCAAGGGCCTCCTCCTCTGCGGAAGGCAGCTGGCAGTGACTGGATGAGGAAAGCCGAAGACCGGGCTCTGTGGCGTTCACTAGGGGAGGCCTACGTCGAGCAGTGGACGAGTATGGGCTGATGATGATGATGATGATGATGAAGGGCCTCACATTACACACTCAAAACACAGCTTGCTATCAAGAAAAATGCCTAGATCTTTAGTGACACTAACTCGCGAAAGAGGCTGATTAGAAATTGAGTAATTATAAATGACTGATTGAGTCTTCCGGGTGAAAGGGATAACTAAACATTTTGAAATGTTGAGATCTAATTTGTTTGCTATACAATAATTCACCAATCTAGATAGATCTTCCTGCAACAGATAGAATCAATTGAGCTGTTGATTGACCTGAAGATTTTCAAATCATCCGCAAACACTAGGTATTCAGAAGATTTAAAATAGTGTCCAATATCATTTGTGAAAAGTACGAACAGTAAAGGACCCAGCAGGGATCCCTGCGGTACACTAGTACTAGTACTCTAGTATTCTGCTCAGTTTGGGATTAGACGGTGTTGTATCCCAAAATAACATAGGCTGGTCATTATCATAACATGATTAAGCTAGATAGGAATGAAATACCATGCATCAAAAAAAGGACCCTAGTTGAACACAATGTGTAGCTAGAATTCTAGAAAACTGGGTTAATTTAGTTATTATTATCTATTCATAACAAATATTCGCATAAATGTTTTGTAAAACATAAAAATGTTTGCGTAATTTATAAATTGGATAGTGTTGAACAAAGGTTGACAAGATACCGACTTGGTGATTTATACATTAAATAATAATTGAGAAATAAATTATAGAATACTCTCGTTATACCTAATAATAAATAATAATTAAAATATAGTTGGATATCTTTGAAAATTTGCATGTGTAAAGAATTAAGAATTGGCAAATTACATGTTAACTTATTCATAAAATCCATTTAGTTGTTAATCTATGGGAGAATGCAGTGGCTCCTTCTTGCGTTACTGTCAAAATCAAGAGACCTTTGCGTTAAGATACCTTGTGTGAACAATTTGAAAATCAAATATACAACGATTATTAGATCTTCATATAGTAGATACTTTATGTTGTAACTATTTGAATATTGCAAAGCAACTTGAAAAGCAAGGCATCCTTGCATTATTATGTTCCTTTTTGATATTCAGTCAATCTATCATGTTGGGATGAAGAAACCGCGTTTGCGTACTACAAAGGTCACAAGTGTAACTGATTCTTATTACAAAATAGTTTTAACTATTATGGATAAATATTATATGATCATTATCATTTAGTGTGTGCCTTTTCCTTAGGTGTAGTAATAAAAGGATTAAAAAGCGCCTGAATCCGCCTTTATGTCTTCTTTTTAAATTTATACTAAAAGGCCAACGTTTTAGATTTTTTTTTTTGGTTTATCGCAAAGTCTGGTCACACGCAAAGTCACATTCTAGGTTCATGGCAGCAGGAATTGGATTAAATAGAAAAAGAAGTTGCATAAATGTTCCGTACACAAAATAACATAGATAAGCACTTAATGAGATTTTGGTAAATTCCCACGGGTTTGGGGAAAACGAGATCATCAAGGGTACCGAGCCTGTATATCGTTTTAAGATTTAAGAAGAAAATCAAGTAAAGTATTATATTATAAGAGTACTTATAATACTTGACTAGATTCTGTTTAATAGTCTTATTATTTTCAGGTTGTTAGAGATACCGATGAGATCATCACCAAGATACGAATGTATGTCTTACGTTCTATAAATGTTTAACCTATTTAAAAAAAGGAGGTTATGCTTGTCAGTTAGTTCAGTACCTCGACAAAGTTGTACGAATGCATGAACGATAGGCAAAATTCGGCGGTAGCCCAATGGCTAGTGCGTCGGACTTGCGCTCATGTGGTTCCCCATTGCATTACCGACGTGAACTCACTCGTAAAACAAGCATTTAGCTTAGCGCGAGGGGTTAACAAGAAACTAATATTCTTGTTAATTATACACATTGCTAGTAAGCTTTAAAAAATATATACCTATCTAGTAGGGTGTCCCAAAAAAATAAAAGTCGTTTTTTTTTACGCATACCCTCTAAATTTATTACTTTTAAGTCAAAACAATTATAAATAAAATTTTAAGCAGGTAGGACCACGGTAACCCGTGCCGACTTACATTGATACATTTCAGTTCATTCTCTCTAAGGCTGACGGCTGACGCGACCTAACGTGTCGATATGCTTGTGATTACTTGTTATTTGGTTATAGAACACGCATTGTGTTCTATCAGTCAATATGTCAGTGGAATGACGCAGTTCTAAAAGGGCTATATTTTTAAATAGGCTACGTAAAGCATCAAATAACAGGTTCAAAACTTCCGTCTAATGGACAAGTTCTAGCAGTTTTATGTTCCAATATCCGTAAAGTGAATTTAACCGTCAATGAAAGCGCGAATCTCACTATTCGCCAGTGTATTATCTACTGGGAAAAGGCGCGTATTCCTACAAAATCTTTGCCTAATTTTGTGAAGAAACTTGTAAACTTATATATCAAGTTTGGAGGGATTTGTAAAAAAAAGACACAAGACATATTGAGGCAGCGCCGTCAAGACTTTGTCATAAATTTAAATAATTTGTTTGATATTGCACACGCCTATGCAATTAATAAAAATAAATGAGGATAGAATCTGTTTACAGCGTCAAAGAGAGCCAGGCCCACCTTGTCACTTAGCAGAAGTGGATAAAAAATTGACTGATAGAGAGGAAAGAGCGCGCCTCAGAACTATTGAAAAGAAAAACGACGTGCTAAATATTTGTCTGAGCCGACTCCTTCGACATTATATTATATACGCGCGCTGAAACCATAAAAATTTATTTCCAAAATGAGGTACCGGAAGTTGTGACTTTTCATTGGGCGGCAAGCTTGTTGTGATACTGTTGAAACGACCTGTCGTTTCAACGGTGAATATGCGCTTCTTGAACAAAAGCTGAACAGAGAAATGCGTATTTTTGCTTGTCGTCATCGCGTGTATGAATTGGTCTTAAAAGGCGTATTTGAAGAAAAAAAAAGTAACTAGAAGCCCTGATATCAAAAAGTTCCAAGAAAACTGGAAATGAAAACTAATAGTTCGTTTTAAGAAGCTAGAAAGAAAGTTTCGGCACTGAGGGTAGAAAACGATGTAGCCGAAAGAGTCGTTAAGTTGATGCAAGATTTTCATGGATTAATCACAGTTGAGGAGGAACAAAAAAAATTTTTATTACGTTGCGTACAAGAACACCAGAATTTTTTTCCTGACTGTAAAAAACAAACGTTAAAAAGAAAATTTGAATAATAATATATTTTTTTAATGTAAATTAGTAAATAATATACTATTCGGGTGTATTGAAGTTTTAATTAAGTAATATAAATTAAATTCTTAATTCCTCCCATAGTAAGTCAGTACAAATTTTCATGTCAAAAGTTTGGCATCAAGTCGGCACGGGTTATCATTGTCCAATCGCAATAATATTTATTATTTGAGTCAATGAGGTCAAACGGAATAAAAATAGAGGGTATGCGTATTTTATTTCGCGAAAAAAATTTTTTTCATTGTGTCTTGGGACACCCTACTATCTAGCAATAACATTGTAAAGTGTTCCTCAAAAAGTATGCATGAAAGTATTCCGAGGTCTTTAACCAGGATGCCTGCTGGGTGATGATGCAACCTGTCAATCAGTTGTTGTCAATCCATGCGTCTGCGTCTATCTACATTCAAATTGACGTGACGTTGACGAAGTCGATATTACATAGTATAAAACTGTTTATTCAAACGAAATCAATACAGATAATTTCGTGGATGGTTTTCGATGACACCACGTTCCACTTTTTACAAATTTCAAAAAAGGGAAGGTTATCAATTCGTCGGTTTATATAGTAAGCTATCACGATTATTTTCTCGAAGGGTTATGCAGAGGTGTGCTGATGCATACACCCCCAGTTCACCGTGTTATTTTGTTGAATCCTATAATAATAAGCAGGCGAAATTTTGATTCAGAATGACAGTATGTGTGTGAACAATACACTTTTTGTTAATGATTAACATACCATCACGCCTGTATTCCCCGATGGGTTAGGCAGAGGTGCACTTAATGTACACCCACAGTTCGCCGGTATGTGTGGATCCCATGTAATAGGGGGCGAGCCGATTGCCATTCACCGGGCACAAATCCAGACTCCGAGCTGCTACTGAGAATTTCATAGAAAAACTCAATAACACTGCTCGACCTGGGGATCGAACCCAAGACCTCTAGCGTAGCAGTCGCGATTGGGACCACTAGACCAACGAGGCAGTTGTTAATGATTATTCTTTCTTTTATAGAAAATACTCCTAAAGGAGACCCATATGGTGTTGCTTCAGGTATGAACGTAGGTACAAGGTAGGTACATTTGATTTCAAATTGGCTTGCTTTTAATAGTTTCAATCGCTCACAATAATAGGATTATGCATACTCCACACGCACGCGAGCTGTATTGCCACACATCAAAATTCATTTTACAAATAATATATTCTCAAACAAAAATATTTTCTTTACATGGCTGCACCTTAAAATATTTGAATAATTAGGAATATGCATGAAGTTTAAATTTGCCTAATATATTTTTTTCCGGAATCTTAAACATACATAAAGTATTATTGTATCAACATTTTGTTACATAATTGTTATTTACTTGTATAAAATAATTATTAAAAAGTGCTAATTATGCGAGCGAAATTCAAATTTACAAAACGCGCTGTCATTGGTCGAACGAAATGAAACGTCACGGGCCACGGCATTGAATTTAATCACATAGTCGAAAGCTGCTAGAAGAGGAATTATCTTGGAAATATATGTTAAATTGTGTATCTTGAGCGATTTTCGTCAGTGGTGAGACTACATACGATGACCGAAAGAAGAAAAAAATACTTTATCGGGAGTAGTTCTGATAGTATTTTTTCATTTTGGTACTATGCAATACCGATAGAAAGGGTTTTTAGCTTCTTCCATGGTAAAATCTTTAAGAATTAACCAAAACACCTGTAATAAACAAACACTTCGTGCGATGATCGCGGCCCATGACGTCATCTGAAGCGCGCGAAAAATGGCGGCGTTTAAACAGCTCAATTTTGATATGTATGTTGAATTATATTTTTTTTTTAAATTTGAACATTCCCGGGAATAATTTTATCTTCTATTGTGTTGTTATGATGTATAGAATTAATAAAAAAAATATAAAAAACGCATGCATGTTCCTAATTGGAAAAAACAATGGTTGTGCGGCCGATGTCTCCAATGACAAATAATTCACATTGTTCTCACGTGAGCGTGATGGTATTTTGGGAATTCCAAATCGAATTTAAAATACATACTTCATGGATTTTGAAAGTGCATTCGAATATAAGGTTTTATTCCGTTTGTTTTTTTTAAACGAACTTTGAATTCCGTATAACCCTTTAAGTGCTGATGTATTTATTATCATCAAATGAAAATAAGTATATTAACAATAATACCTATATTGACAAATTTAGATAGTCTTATTTGTTATAGTATAAGTATTAAACATTTATAATATTTATTATAGGTTTTGAAAAGGGTATTCTTATAAACTGCAGATAGAGATTTATGTCAGGTTTTAGCCTTGTAAGTATACAGATTTTCTTCCAACATTACCTGGTTTGTTTAACCCGGTCCCAATATGGTTCTGGTAGCCGACAGTCGCAGTGTCACCAATCCACGTCATCACTAGGACGAGGCCGCACAGAACTTTCCTTTGCCACATCTTTACTTTTCACTAGCACTGGTTAGTTAGACAACGGTTGCACTTGTGTGTTGGTTCTCCGTCCGTCGGTGCCGCTTGCCCTAATGAGGTGACGTCACATACCTTTAATGAGTATTAAAGTATTCAAAAATGGATTGCCTTCCGCAACCGGTTAGCGGCTAAAAATTCTATCGCGGATTCTTAAAGCGCATTAGATGCTACAAAAATATGTCTCGGAATTTAGTCGGTAATTATCTTATCGAACTAATGATCGTATATTAATTAAGTGTGTTTGAAACGGTTTCCGGTGGACTGTGGATGCTATTACACTTCTTCACACTTTATGGATATAATAATGTTAATATTATTACATTTTGAAGGATTTTGCTATGGTATTTGCGTGATTAAATTAGTTATTTCCTATATTTTTACGGAGTTTTGCTTTTATCTTTATATCCTGTTTTTTAACTGTTTCTTCAAGTCCAACGCGAAATACTACCACATGTAAAACTTGACTTTGGACTTTATTTATTAAGCTGCTACATTCCATTGTTGTAAAGATTACCCATTTGAGATGATAAATTACAATGTAGCAAGCAATGTAACATTTAATCAGGGTAATCTACTAACACATACTCTTGCGCCAGTACACGATATTTTGGTTACATTGTGCAAGTGAAAATATTGCGAGCGGTTCACGTAATACTGCAATTATCCGTGAAAATAATATCTCTGAATTGTTTCTTGTATAACAAGGTGCTTGATGTAATTATCATAAGATCTAAGTTTACTTCGTATTTTAGTTTACAATAAAGAATATAATTCTATAATCCGAGTGTCACCGAAATTGTTCTTGGCTTGTTCGTAAGATTGGGAAGACGGTATCCTTATCAGAAAATCAGTGCGGTATCGGTCAATCTGTTTCAGACAGTCTTAAATTAGGAGCGGTGACCCTTCAGAGGGTCGTCACTTATTTGTCTATGGTGGCTTTTAATAAGGCTCATTCTTCCTTGACAGGTTGAACTAGTTAATGTGTTGTTATTTTTAATAATACAGTAGATATGCACAATATCTGGACAGGTATACCTCTCTCGGCGTGTGCTACAAAATTTATTCATAAACACTGCGCATCTATTGTACGCAGGCTTTTCCCGTCGAACTAAAACGCGACCTTGATGAATCATCATATGATTCATATTATAACATTTGCTAAAGAGCTTCTTTAAGCTTTTAATATGATTTGATTCCAGTAGATTTTCTAAATGAGGCCTTCTTATAATTGGCCTCCCCTGGTTATGCGTCATCTTTCATGAATAATTAATTTTAATTCGTATTAAACATAAAGTGGTACTTATGCCAGATTACTAGTTTTATTACAGATAGGTACATCAGTGTTTATTTAAATGTCATGGAACATTTAAAACACAGACGAGTTATAAGTAAGTATTAGATAATTGTTTCCTGTTTTGCACAAGTAGTTTTTTTTTTAATTTGCTAATTTGTTGTGCCTTGATCGATACATTACACTTTGATACATCTGGAAATCGAAGCTGAGAGCTCTATCGTAGTCGTCGCACTAGACTAATGAGCCAATTTCTACTTCAGTAATTTATGTATAGGTATAATTTATTAAAATTATTATTGCCAAAAGGACACGATGTAATATTCGTAAGCGTTGCTTAGTGACAGCACGCACGTGTTAAAAAGTCACCCGATTGAATGTAAAAGGCATGACCTTAACAAGTCAAAAGTGCACGCCAATATCACTTGCACAACTTAAAAAAAGAAACGATGAATACGGACGTAAAAATGTCACCTTTCCAAAGGTTCATTGAGCCATAAACAAAATGCATTCCTTTTTTGACATTCGAATTCCAAACAGGATCTAGAGCTTGATCCGTAATATTTAAAAAAAACAGCATTGTCTTAAATTCTCTTCGATCTCATATGTTACGAACGTTTACGAGTATTATGTTTCAAGCGCAAAAAACACATTTTGTTTTATGCTTTTACAATTATGTCTTCAATCATATTAGAATTTAATTATAATATTTATCATAATTATGTCACACGAGTATTTAATATACAAGTTCGAACAAAAAACTAGTCACTCACTTTGTTTTATGTCTTTGGGATTTAGAAAAAAAGAGCCTGTTAATACGAATATGTAAGCGACACAAAAAAATCCAATATTAAATTAAGCATATAAAGTAATTAAACTAATTTATAAAGTCTACAAACGTGTATTTATTAGTGGATTTATTAAATTAAAACTACTTTTATGATGGAGAAGAGCGTTGGGATATTTGCGTAAATGTCAAATGTCTGCTACTAAGTATCGGACGTGGAAAATATGTGGCAAGTTATAGACATCTGTCATTAATTCTAATGCTTACAATATCTTTAAAAAATATTTTGAAAGCTTTTTATTGTTTAGATTTTATAGACTAGGTATAGTTTATGTAAAGTGACAAAAAGTTAAATGTCATCAATTTGTCAATGTTTTTTAGAGTTGGGATAATAATGCCATATTTGATGAATCATGATACGATTCACATTATAAAATTTCTCAGGAGTTATAAATTATGGATACCTATAGGTAGATGATAGATGATTCCACAGGAAAATGTATTTGTGGCCATATTGTTGCCAACCAGGGTTTTTTTTGTAATCCATGCTGACATTGAAATGATCTTCCATTTAAGTTTCAATGTTAAGTAGGTCGGTATATTAAGACTAAGGAGTATTTATTAAGATCAAGTTTGCTTTAATAATTCGTGGACCTCCAAACTAGACAAAACTTTCTAACTTCCGTGTTCCTGTTTCAGACAGCCTAAGTTTTCGTTCAGATAGATCCATTTAATATGACGTAAATTGATATCGGTGCAATATTGATTAAATTTCCGTTCCGAGGCTTGGAATTAAATTGCGAAATACACCGGTAATTTATCACGCAGTGTCGGTACGCCGTGTCCGGCTTGATTTCATAGGATATCAGCATTTCCCTCCGCACAGCCAAGCTCATCCGCAGCCGAAGAGAAACTGAGTGGACACTGATTTATTACTTCTTATCGCAGCGAAATATAATTATTTTTAACCGATTTCAGAAAAGAAGCTCTTAATTTCTCTGTTTAAGTTTTTATGTAAGTCCGCGCATAAATTTGCTGTTTACATAACGATTATGACGATTTTATTTTATGAATTAGCCACTCCCGAAACGATTGGTATTTGACCATCAGCACATAAGATACAACTAAATGCAAGGCATTCCATTCCTTTTTCTAAATGTTTTTTTTTCTAAATTAATTAGATAATGATATTACTAAGACGTCTATTTCATGACGACATATCTAATTCCTTTCCTTTCCGAGATTTATAAGATAATTAAATTATACAAATGTGGCAGACTATTTAATGTCAAGGACGTTTTACTCAATACCCGCTTATCAACTTTTCGCGAAGGCAATACATTTTTAAGAGAAAATAAACAAAAAAATATGCAAACTAGACGCAAAACCATATAATTTTAGGTATCATAATATATGCTTACACCAAAAAATAATCACGTTTCACACACAAAAACTCATTAGCAGGTGGAGATTATTACATAGGATTTAAAGTTAATACGATTTCTTGTAAAGGCCGATTTAAATGCGCGTGCGCTCCGAAGCAAGCGCTCTGCGCGGTCGTGCCGGTTCTACTAAGGCAGCCAACAATGATAAAAGCGAAGCCTTTATGCAACCTTCGGATTGAAAGCCGCATATTTGTGGTCAAGCGCGATCTAACGAAGATGGCGCAAACGATCCACCGTGAAGCTACATTTCAATTGACCTTTTGAAGGTTTATGTTTTTGAATGGTTATGTAACCCTCACTGCAGTAGGTCGGTTAAGTTAAGGTTGTATTTATTTGTGGTTGTTAGACAGTTTTGATTATGCTAATTTGGGTAAGGTTACCTTGTCACATACAGTTTGAGTTTAGTTTTCATGTTTTGAACATAGTGAAAGGGGATTGCTCCTGTTTATTTTCGTCTTTAGTCCCAAGTCGAGGTGTCAGTTACCTTTAACGCCGAAAAAGCTTTCCGCTTCACTACGCTTGTTACAGCCGTCACTTGAGCTGCTTTATAAATTATGAAAACGACTCCTGTATAAGTAGAATTGATTGACATCGGACTTTTAAAGTATTTATTTTCGAAGGCTGCTACTGTTTGATAGAGATAATTTAGGTATCTGAATATTATAAAGTTATAAATGTAACAGAAAATTGTAAAAGTATCCGATTATATTTAATTTCATTGCTGCCGTCTAGATCCTTGGTAGGTATTTTTTTTTTGTCATTTTGTGTGGGAAACCCTCCTATGTTTAACCTATTTTGGATTATTCATTGTATTTTATTGCTCGAGTTTAGGTTTTAATTTCATTTTCTTAGTTCTTATTTTAGAAAAAATATTATTTCCACATTACTTCCTTTGTTTAATGTTGATTTAAATACTTTTCGCCCTAATCAGGCCTAATGAAAAGGACAAATAGTGTATAACGAGCACGCACTCCAAGTAGGTACTGGGTACGCACGGCTACACATAAAGCTACACAAATCCTAAGCACATAAAGCTAAGCAAAAGTGGCGATTTTACCCCCTGGTCTCACATATGTGGTAGCTAATGAAGCGGTTTGTTAGAACTGCAAATGACAACAGTAAGGCCGAAAGAATCGAATTCTACAAATACTTGTCTGAAATCCTTTGAAACAACGCACACTTATTCGCGCCGAATCGGACGTATCGTTGGAAGAATGTTGAAGGTACCCAAATTGTTCGACTCCATCGCTTCCTTCCGCTTTGATAAGTGTGCATTTACCGTTAAGAGTTCCACAACAGATAGAGCTAAAACCCTGCAATACGATTTCGTTAACCTGCAAAGGGCAAGGTCTAAGTTAAGGCCTAGACACAGTGCGTCTACTTGCAAAGTTTCATTCTCCGATTTTTTGTTACTTATTGTCCTTATATGGAAGCAATTGCTCATTGTTCCAAATAGCGAATACAAGGTCTTTCAGACGGTTGAATAAACTCCGTTTGAGCTGACGTTGATCCTTTTTTGAGGTTAGGTGGGTGGTAAATAATAGACTACTCTACATTTAAATGTAAGAATAACAATAAAAACTTGGTGAAGTTGTTTTGCAGGAATAGGAACAGTATTTTTGCAGTAGGCAGGTTATTTGAAGGTCCTGTCTAGCTATGAAAGTTTGCAACAGATTGAATGAATGAAATAAGAATATTTATCATTATCATTTCCTGTTGTGAGTTGAATTAATTTTGATTAGATTTAAAAATGCCAAGGTACTTAAGCTAGTAATTAATAAGAAGAAAACTCGTATCACAGAATTTCATAGATTTTTTCTTGAACTGATGCAAGACAATAAAAAATCATTCAATTTAGCTCGAATTTTAAGTTTTGAAATATTTGCGAAGATGACGCATGGCAGGATGACAAATCGTCCAACTCAAAAATTATAATGTCAAAATTGTTGCTTAATAGCTACCGATCCAAAAAATGAAAAAACCGAATGAAGATCGCCAACAAATCGATTAAACAAGAAGAGCTTACTTTACCTATCTATCAAAGTGGTTCCGTGAAAAATTACGTTTGATAACGTGTAGGGCGTCAGCATCATAGGGAAACGGGTGCCATTCGTGGCACGGTAGTGTCACGACACCGTGCCATGTCACGACACCGTGCCGTGTCACTCCATTCCTACACGAAGCCACATCACAAATTATTTTATACGTTAATAACACTTCCGCGTGACACGTGACGTAGCAAAAGTCTTTAAGCTTCTACCGCCCCAACATACCGGCAATGAAACTTACGCAGCTATATAAAATTATGTAGGTACCACGAGTAAGTACGTAGATACATTCCTACTTAAATGCCGTAAGAATGTTTTTTGGAATGTAAATCTTAAATTAATTTTCCTCCAAAGTTTAAAATTTAAAAAAAGTGCGAAATATACGGAACGAGAGAAGACGCCGCAATCACTCAAGACAGAAGCAAGTGAGGAAAGTAGATAAAGAGACTGGCCAACTCCTGAAGATGGGATATCGCTGAGGAAAAGATCTTAACCCTGTTGCTATTGCTAGATTAATTTTCGCAGAATATTACAACACGATAAATGTGGGCTTATTCTAGGCAGGAATCAACTTTTTTCAAAAAGTACAACACAGAAATTGCCTTGATGTTCCTTCTTCGATCTATATTGATTTCCCAAAAGCCATAGAGGCAAAGTTATGCTCTACTTTGACTGCTCTACTATCAAGTGCTTATATGTACCGAAAAACATATTCTTTAACTTTTTTGAATTGCCTACTTATAATATTATTCTTACTAGTAACAGCGCTGGTTACCATGTTTAGATCATGATATGTCACTTAAGAACGTTATTTAAGTTTTATGGGGCACAAAACGTTTCCCACACAGCACCGAATAACCTGCAACCTACGCTAATTGTAAAATAAAAGGCATAAAACTAAACGAGTCGTAGTGAACGGTCGTCAGGTATGTGGATTTCAATCGAGTAACGTTTCCAATGGCCGCAGAACATCGTGTCCTTGACTTTTAAAATAACTACTATAATTATCGTGCGAATTGTGTTGAAACTGTAAGCATCGGTGGAGTTTCGGACCTCCGTGGAATCTTTTGATACTGATCATTGTAGGCTCGTTTATTTACAAAAGCAAAAAACACATAGATACCACGCCTGTATTCCCCGAAGGGTTGAGATGTAATAAATGTATACCCTACAGTGTACAGTTTGCTGGTAGGTATTTTAGGTCCCATGCAATAGGGGACGGGCACATATCCAAACTCCAAGCTGCTACTGAGAATTCATAGTAAACCCCAATAACACTCCTAGACCTGAGAACACAGGACCTCCAGCGTAGCAGTCGCTCAAGACCGCTAGACTAATGAGACAGCTTAAACAACATTTTATAAAAAAATAGTGCTAAGATTTCAGTTAGATAAGATTAAATTGGGTAGTGCAAATATTAGGTATAAAGCATAGAGTGAAGAGAAGAGAGTCTTTCATCGATGTATGTTTTGATTATGCAGTCTAAGTAATCTCTTCTACTAAGTGAAATTAAAATCGAATTTAATTTCACGTGGGTAAGTTTTATTATCTCATAATAATTGCAAATTCAATAATACGAAGTCAGATTAAGGAGGTAAGGAAATGCACAAATAAGTTGATATTTGCTGTCACAAATTAATTGCTAAAAGGCAAACGCTCTAAGGATAGATTGCGCTTGGAAAAGTGCCAGAAAATTTCGTAAATAATGCATAATTTTTCAAGAGAGCCTTTGCTCGTTCAGTGCGGCTCTTTAATTTTTTATGCATCATTCCAGGCGCAAAAAGTTTTTAGTCCCGGGAGGTTGAGTAGCTGGCCTGGCAACCTGATATTATTATGTGCAGAATGCATGAAGCGCTGCTCGACCTTCGTCGGATACCGACTAGTTCAAATGTCAGTATGCTTATTGGCCGGCTCGGATGGTGCCGTGCCTGCCACAAATAAAATGACTGTACTATAGGTATACTTCATAGTTGAATATTGGGTATTGATGTCATTTCTGAATTAATTTGCATTAGTCACCTGAAAGTGAGACATAGAACGAAAACTCGATGGAACTTAATTTATTAATATAATTGACATCGTAGCTAAAGAATTTAGGATTAAAAAATAAAGACTTGAGACGATTTATAAGTATGTGAAGAAACTTGTAACTTTCAGTCAAGGCAAGGTAAGACAACTTACTTTGTTATTGTCAACTTGTGACATTTTCAATGTGTTTTGTGTGACAGCTTTCAAATCTTAGTATACCAATAATGGTTTTTCTTAGATAGAAACAATATGCCAGTTGTATACTTAAATTAATGTATCGTGATGTTTCATATTTATGGTTTAAACAATGTTAATTATTGGAATATTTACGTAGAGTTGTTTTGCAATAAAAAAGAGTATTCCCAATCGAAATGCCATTTCAACCGAACGCAAGATGGTTGGTGAGTCGTATCCATAAATAATTACATTGACAACACAATGAAAGGTTTGGAGCAAGTTCGTCATTGTTTCTACAAGTACAGTCAGATAAATAGTGAATTTGAATCATGCAAGAGGAAATGCAGACGTTTTAATATGCGAAAGTGGCATTGTTTGGAACGAGCACACAGTGAATGTTGCTGAGAAGGACGAGAACCGGCGTATTTTGTAATTTTTACACTGTATTATTGTATTAATCATGCATATTGTTTTGCATGGTGTCAATGAAGTTGTGATGTTTATGCTTTGATTATGTTAGATGGTGATTCAGAGATAGACTAAAGAAAGTGTAAGGAGATTATCTTCTTTATGCTGTTATCAACTGATTTTGGACGGAATTACTTCGCACAATCCATTCATCTCTTATGTTTCTCTTCATTTTAATTTTTGTTATCCATGTTTAATTGAAGCGGTTCTCTCTTACCTTTCATCTGTTGTGCTATATCCTCTTATATTCTGATATATTCTCTTGTTAGTTTATGATAAAGATGTAAAAAATCGAGTGGAACAAAAAGCCATATATGCATTATTTTAATGCATTATGTAGTAACAAGTATAGAAAGTATCACTTTTTTATGGGAAGATGAATAAACTTCATCTTATTTGCGTTTAGTTCCATTAGTTTAGGGCCAGGAATCACTCTGGTTAAGCCTCTTATTTACCAGAGGAAGTTCATTTCTACATTGCTGTTTCCGTCGATATTATCAAAAAAGAGCTGTTCTATTTATCTCTTCCTGTAGTTGAATATAATGTTTAATTTATTTAAAATATATTGATGATGTAAATCTTCCACGTAGATTATTTATTTTTAGGATGACATTGAGTTTTCAGATGCTGGGAACCTTCTTTTGATTTTCCAACTCCAATGTCCTCACATCGCGTTATCGCCATAATGCACCAGTGAATAATGTAATTTTAAAAGAGTGTCCAAGGAGTTTCTTTCGAAATAGTCTTCCATAGGATGAATTTTTTGGAACCGTGCAACTAGAGTCAATAACGTTTCATAATCGTATGTAAAATTCGAAATATTTTTTTTTGTATTTAAATAAATAATTACACTTTGACGCCTGAATTCCCAGAAGGGTATAGGCAGGGGTGTACTAATGTACACCCACATTTCGCCAGTATGTTTTAGGTCCCATGTAATAATAGGGGGGCGATACGTCTCTTAATCTTCCCATAATAAACTGATATTTATCCTAAATACTATACTTATTACAAAACATGATTTAGATAGAAAATGAGCCAATGGAGGTGCAATGAAATCATAACTAACTGTATATAGCTTACGATTGTAACCACTCTGTTCCAAATCCGCCTCAAACGGTGGGGTCGGGTACTTTTTGCTCCTACCTGAAACAAAATAAAACGGAAATATTACTTATCGATTGGAGTAGTTGGTTATTTTGTTGGGGTATATCGTGATTATGATCTTCAAATATTTCCGGGTCTGAGTAGGATTTCGTGTAGGTATAGAAACTCACGGTATGGTGTTGTCAACGTTTTTAAAAAAGACTTCTAGAAATGAGATAACGACATAACAATGTTTCATCTTACTCCATACATAATGAGATATAATGACGCAATATGGTCAAAAGTGATTAAGTAACACTACATCATCCATTGGCGTAGCTAGAAGCGGGTCTTGGTGGACCATACCAAGTTTAATCTTAGATGGTAGTACAGTAGAACTTATGGCAATTTCATGTAGTTGCCATGTAAAAGTAACAGCAGAAAAAAGGTTTTATACTTAGTTGCAACAATGATGAAAAATGTAAACTTCTATTGTTTGTTAACATTAGTGTTCAAGTTAAAACGTAGCTTTGGATTTTGTTCTTCTAATTTTGATAATTTTATTCACATATATGTATAATTTTAATTAAATTTCTGGCAACAACGTCTTCACTTTCTACGTTAAAATTTTTTTTTTTTCATTGTTAAGTTTTTAAGGAAATAAAAATCAAACTAATTTGTCTAAAGCGTCTAAACTTTCTAGAATCATTTGTGTCGTTTTTCGCGTTTACTAATTATTTTTTACGTTTGTAGCAAATTAAATTAAATTCACTCAAGGAGTCACTGACGCTGTTTTGAACGTTTAATGTCAATGAACTCATTCTTTTTCCTATTTTAAACAAATGTTTTAAACAAATCTTTAGAGTGGCACCACGAACAGGGATTGATTTGGCCTCGCCCCTTCATAGGGTCTAGCGTATCAAATAGACCCAGCGTGTTCGAGGAAAGGCAAGCGTAGCAGACAATCAATGCAAAAGGACTATTTATATGCTTCATAGCTTGTTTGTTCTACTTTAGGTAGTAGCCGTTACTCAATTAAACACTCATTATCAGCTAAAAGAAGTCCACTGCTGAACATAGCCATCCCCCATACCTAGACTTTAATGACAGAGATGACTACTCTAGTGACCTTTATCAAGTCGTCTGTCCATTTCTTTCGAGGTAGTCCTACGCTGCATTTTCCGGTGCGTGGTCTCCAGTTTCCACTCCAACCTTTTTGCGCCAGCGGCTAATTAATATTTCTAAAGATTTTTTTGCGTGTGCATAATGGTTTACGGTTCGTTATTTAAGAATTAGTATTGCTATTAAGTATGAAGTATTTACTTAAGAGTGTCAAGATTAAAGTTTTATGCGTGCATCGTTCAAGGTTATGCGATGCGAGGTTAAGCACCAATCAAGGTACAAAAGATTTTAAGCGGGTAGCAACATTTTCCAATCGACAACATAACTGCATCTTGCCATCTCTTTCTCTGACGACATGAAGGATCACTCTCTGGAGTATATCTTCTTACTGCGATCGTTTTGAAAGGCACGGTCTCGTAAGACATTTTGTCGCAAAAAAAACCTAATAGCAGCTAAGTTGGTCGCATTCTATGATGGTAGGTATTGGATGTATCATGACTGAAAATAGTTTCAAATTGTTGACGAACTGAACACTGAATGTAATTTACACATTAATTAACGAGAACGTTTTTTCAAGATTTCTAAAGGTACTTTCTAAGCCTACTTACTTTTTTTTTTCAATTTAAGTTTGACATTTACATAGATCTCATAAAGTCATAATGTTTGAAGATAACCTTCGTTTATCGCGTTACAAATTATAGTTTATAAAAGGTTTACAAGGATACTCATTAAAATATTTAGCTCTTGAGGATATTATTTAAGTAGGTTAATAAATTCTTGCTTGATCCAGCTAACGGCCGTGTTCATTCCCGTTCTTATTTGTGAGGTACGGTAAGGTAAAGGTTGTTAAGGTTAAGTATGGTAGTATTATTTGTATGGTAATATGGTAGTGGTCATTATTCACCAAGTCAATATTCAATAAACATGGCTTCTATACTAGGTATATATTTTGGTGAAAAATAAAGTCCAGTGATTAAAACACCATAAAATTTTATAAACTCAAATTATTTTGAGCAAATGGATGGCCATTAATTTAGTGTCCACAATCATTATTAGATATGTAGATATTATGTCTTAAAGTTAACACAATTTTCCAGTTATTTAAATGGTAAAAATTCTAAGGTTAGGAAGTCATGGGTATTTGTGTCATAATACTAATAATGACAATCTCAGGATTAACGCTGTCAATACAACATTTTCATTATAATATTGTGAAATTCCTTCTTTTACATGTTTTTTCGCTACCATACCAATAGATTGTAAGTAGTAGTTACCTACAACATCCCTTTTACATAACAATCGTAGGCGGCAAGTTCTAAGTGATCAGCTTTCCAAGTGTATCAGATTGTGCGTACAACAAGGTACGTTACGTTGCAATTTCTGTTCTATTTCGTTCCGGTACATTATCGTGATACAATCAACCTTAAAACGTCTATTATGGCATAGTATAGCCTATCTGATAGATGCTTGACGGTCTGGAGTGGGTATAATTCTAGGGTGGTTTCTTACTAATAAATACTTGATGGAATTATCACAAAAAGCAAGAATGTTCGGCTCTCAAGAAAAGGGGTTAGTACACAAGGCTACCCATCCAACTATACAAATCCTGGTCTCGCATAGCACGGAAAGTCTTTACAATACGAGGCTAACTTATACGTACTAGTTTTGTAGTGCTTAATTAATATGTAGCTGTGCGTATCAAGCATTACCAAGTATTCTGATGCTAAACATGAGCTAACATTATTGTGTTTCGGTTTGAAGAGCAATGTAGCCAAATTACTGCAAATATTGATTATAAGAAATTATTTTTATTTAAAATTGGTGTTAAGGGTATCGAACACTTTACGATCTCATGACCCATAATTATTTATGCTTGTTTGTCATCAATTTATGACAATAATAAAATCGTTATACTTAGGTTTTCTGAATAAAAATAGGGCCTGAAAACATGTTTCAATTGTATCGATATTTAAATAGCCAAAAATGTGAAACAGTTTTCACATTTATGGTACCTAGCTCAGAAATATTTTTATTTAATTGCATAGTTATTGTTGCTCATTCTTAGAATTACCACGAACTTATATTTTTCTTCAAAGTTAAAATACCAACCATAAAAATATTGTAAGCTCTACTAACGTCCTCATTACGACGTTTTCAGACCAGTTGAAACCTTTGACTCTTTCGAGAAATGACGAACGATTTTAATGATAGACCGACGTTTATTAAAACGGTGTTACAGTGATAATTTTCTCGCTAAGCTTGTTTGTAAATGAGAACATTTCTATCACCGCTCGCTCAGCAAACAGGCCACTGCGAGGCACCAACGCTGCGGGACACTACAGAAATGGGTCAGCGAGTTCTAACGATGCTCCTTTTTGCACTTTTTTGCCACCGTCTTTCAATGTTGCTGAGTGTAGAAAACTTGGCACGTCGATACGAAAGAGTACGATGCTAGGAATTTAGGTTTAGAAAAGACAAAGAGTTTATTTGCCTTTTAGCTATCGTCTTATCGACTTTTGGCTTTATTTTTAGTTGTTGTCATCGACGATCCGATTTAAAAGAAGACATATTTATGTACCTACTATTATAAGGAGAGAGAGCCTAATAATTGTTACAATCACACTTCGTCATAAAATCAGCTAACGGTGATACTAAGTAAGTTTTATCGTCATGCATCTTTTCGTGACCTAAACTAATTTAATTGAATGCTTTAGAGCATCTTATTATAAAAATCTTTGAAAAATAATAAGCAACCATTATTGCAAGTTATTTTAATTCAATGATTAGATCAATCGATACCAACGTGACCTACACAGTTTCTCTGCGGTTTTTTACAGTCGAAACGTGACTGAAAATAATGTAGCATCCAAGTTTAATGGCTACTGGATATAAATAGCAGATCCGTGTACGTCTACTTATTTACAGACAGTTGTATTGTAGGTTCTGCACAACCGCGGATAACTGATTCTGGACGGCTATTATTTAGGCATAGAATAAGTAACTATTCTAAGTAAGTAAGTATTTACGATATTTTTGACCGTATTAATTATTACATTTCGTTTTTCCCTAGGAGATAGAAATGCTTGTATGCAAGATAGGGGTCCCCGATATAAATACCTCTGACTTTTCGAATTTATGCGCATAATAAGGATCGGACTCAGATTGATTCAGCGTATCAGGATTTCCCTGAAGCCAATGATACTGTACGCGGATTCGCTGACCTGGCAATGCAATTTTGACCGAACGCCCTTTGACATAATAATTGCTAATGTCATTCTGATTGGTTATCGTTGGAAAAGTCGAAGGTGCTGACATCTGTTTTAGTTTTTGCGTCACCCTTTTAACAAAAGTACTTACTCAGGAGATTTTTATAAGAGTTTCTAATTGCTTTTGGAAGTCATTATGGGCATTGTGCAGCTAACGATGATTGTTTTTTTACGATCTGAAAGATTGACGTGAAGGCTAAAACAATTAATGACGGCAAGGTTACAAACTGCTTTGAGTTCAAGTTTATTTGGTTACCTACTGTAAAATTTTGATGCACTATCATTATTTGAGAAGCTCCATTTATCTTTTTAAATTCATGAAATTAAATTTGTATACTGCGATGATTTTGAAATAGAGGAAATTTATTTTGTTTATTTCGTAAGTATTTTAAAATGCATGCATCTAGTTATTCGGAGGATCAGACTGCTATTAGTGTATATTGCAAATAATTCTCTTAATAACATGCAATTTATGAAATTGATGAACTATAGTCCAATTATTACTGAACAGGTACCTAGTGAAAAGAATGTTAATGTAGATAAATTAATGTTTATGTAACGTGTACATATTTTAAAGATTTTACTTTCTGTAATGTACACATAACTCATTAACTAAATTAAGCTAAAATTACGTCCACGGGAAGTATTTAGGTACGTGTTTTTCTAAATTAAATCAGTATTTTAATAGTTCGAGGTTTTAACCGCGTATTGAGTCCCTAATTATCATCGAACTTCATTAACAGTAAGTTCAGGTGACTATTAATGACTTAGACTTTTATTTTTATTGATCAATTTAACTCCGAAAAAAACGATGTAGTTAAGTTAATGTTTTACTGTAAAAAATACTTACAAACTTCAATGTTTTGCTCTCTTTATGGTGTTGAGCGATGGTCAATTCGTGACCAATGCCGGATGATACATCATATTGCCCTAAATCCCACGGACTCGTAACTAAAATTGCCCGAGCATGTGTACAAGGCTCTTTTAGTTAAGCTGACGTCAGACAGGGTGTACATTTTATTTTCGAAACTTTTTTGAGTGTGTCTGTTGCTGCCTTTATAATTCTAGCTGTCACGAAACATAGCGTGATATTTTTTGGAAAAAGAAAACAATTGTAATGTCAAACTATTTATTGGTAATTTCGTGAATACGGTTATTACGTTAATTATTTTACATAATATATCATTCTGATCTAAATAATTATTAATATTATCTACAGAGTTTAATTTAAATTATATTACTGAATTCGTAATAGATAACTACCTGTTTAAAAATTTAGAACTTACAAAAATCTATTTTTATTTGTTTATTGATAGATTAATTACCATTTTCGTTTAATAACATAACTACTACAACAACAACTACAACTGATTATATTTTTGGCCAGTTGTTTCATAGATCTTGTCAATACAGTATCACTGTCAGAGTATAATTAGCGATTGGCGAGCTCTCGGAACTTACTTATGACAAGATGAGCCGATTGTAGGAATTTCGTAGTGTCTTACAAACTAGCCTTTTCTTTTAATCTTTATACAACAAAGTTGCTATATTACTGTCACAATTAATGGGAAGCATTTTTAAACGATGTTGCTATACCTAGGTAGTTAATTAAGAACGCTTAGACTATGCTTTAGCTATTCATTCTTCTCTTGATATAAAGTTGACCCTAATTATGCTTTCACATACGTATACTTACCTAAGTACTCGTACCTGCAATCATTAAGTAGGTAAATTAAAATAAATTTAAAAAATTAATAAGAAAATTATTGCCTAAATCAAAATATTTGGTAGTATTTTGTCAATGAGGTGATTTTGTCATTACTTTTCTAAAGGATCATCATCATCAGCCTATATTCGTCCAATGTTTAAAGTAGGCCTCCCCTAGTAAAGCCCACAGAGCCCGATATTCGGCTTTCGTTCATTCAGAAACTGCCTCCGCAAGGGGTCACTCCATCTGGCCGGCGGGCGCCCTACACTACGCTTGCCTAGACGCGGTCTCCACTCGACAACTCATTCTAAAGGATGCTTATTTAATTTTACTTGCTGTTTTGCCTTTCGTGTTAATTTGGACAGTGTAAGAGAAGCCGAAGGAAGTTTTAGATTTTACTAAGCCTGATGAAGATGATTTTGAGAATGCGAATTATTGAATAATGTACAATTATTTGCTTTGTTTTATGAAAATGAGAAAATATCGGTATGCTTTACTCTTTCTCAATATATCAAAATGACTGGCCAGTTTACAGCATCAATTGTGTAAGCTGCCTGTAAATAGAGTTGGGGCTATCGTGTGATTGCGTTTTCCAACTGACTCAGCATCTGACATGGTGGAATTAGAGTTTCAGGGAGGTAGAATGAATAATTTTCGGTTCGGTTTTATTAACCTAGGAATCATCCTCCTAGCCTTTTTCCAACTATATTGAGGCCGTTTTCTAGTTCGGGGCCGTACATTAATCACGTGATGTTTTTTTTTGTCATTTTTTAACCCCCCCTCCCCCTTGGTGATACATGGTGAGGTTTAAGACTGCCCCTACCCCCACCCCCTATATCACGTGTATTTGTTACCTACAAAGAAAATTACATTATTTTTTAAAATTTGAGGCGTGTTTGCCGAACGAATAAATACACGTGATATATTACTACAACCCCCCTTGTGATATTTCGTGATTTTTCATGGACCCTACCCCCCCCCCCTTTCGAGCCTCACGTAATTAATGGACAGTAACTAGATGCGGCTGAATATCAGAATATTTTACACGACTAAGGTACTACAATTTCTAGCAATATCGGTGATCAGAGAATAGAGTGGTTGTCAGGCTTTTTGGACTTGTGACTACCACGAATGATTGTCATAGGTATTCGTGTAACAAGATCTAGGAGTACTGCTTACCCCAGATCTTACTTTCCAGGATCATATAGTTACAATTTGCAAGAAGGCGTACAGAAACATGGGTTTCGTGCTGAGACAGTCGCAGGGATTCACGAATGTTACCACGCTCAGGGTGTTGTATGACGCTTTGGTAAGGAGTCACTTGGAACACAGTGCGGTGATTTGGGCTCCTCATGAAGCGAAATACAATGTCATGTTAGAGCGAGTACAGAACAAATTTATAAGACACCTGTATTTTAAACTTCATGGGGTGTACCCATTTTACCCGCTGATGTATCCAACACTTTTTGTACTGGGTATGGTGGGGTACAACGAACTTAGAGTGCGCCGGGAATTTACACTTGCGGCGTATGCACTAAAGCTCCTGCGTGAAGTAGCTCATAACCAGAGTGTACTGCGACACCTGAAGCTGTGCGTGCCAGACCAGTAAATATGGAGGCGGCGGCGGCCGCCACTGCTGGCAGTGCCTGTTGCCAGAACCAACTTGCTGTCAAAAACACCCCTCACCCGCACAATATCCGTATTAAACGTAGTGCATGAGAGAATTGACATATTTTCGTGCAATCTGAGTGAATTCGCAAGAGTTTTGTTGAATTTTGTTAGTTATATTTAAATATTATTATTTTTTATGTTATTGCTTTGTATTAGTTTGTATTATTATAAAGTGTAGGTTTGCAAACCACTATTGTATTGGGGTTATCCTGTAAAGATAGTGTGTGGAATAAATAAATAAATAAATAAACAACCGGGACCGACAGCTTCACGTGCTTACCGAAGCACGGGGGTTTCCAAGTCTTAATAATGGTTACCCATCAATAAAATGGAAGCGGCAAGCGCCGCTTAACCAAAACAAGGCAATATACCTACAGCAGATATATAAGTTTTAAGAGGCATATTAGAATTTTATATTTTAATGAATACGACGGTTAGTCTATCATAACTGTACCTTCAAATAATTTATCGCTTTTTTATTTATAAACTCCAAAACTCTAAACATGCTTAAGTAGACATTTAACTCGTTCATATTAATATTATTTAATAAATTATACTTTACTTCTGTCATAAAACTCATACTAGAATATTCAACTCATTAGTAGAACCATATAATAAAAGTAAAACTTTTCGTAGCCTTAATTGCTTGCGATGCGGCGACGCAACGTTTATTATTAAGACATTTATATAAATTTCTCTATCATACCTATGCTCTTTAAATGCAAGGTGACTTCTTTAAATGTAATGCTAACTAATAGATACATTAATATTTTTATATCATACTCTCAACCTAGCTTTTTTATACCTACATAGGTACCTATTCATTTTCTCTAAGCATCCTGCCTGCTGTTTTGAAACATAATATTCTAGTTTAAAAAACAAAAAACCAAACTTGCTTCAAAAAGTCCTTTGATGCAAGCGATCTTTTTGCTAAGTGTGTAAAATCCTAATGTCATGCGGTTCGGTATATCAGACTCATTAACATCAACCTATATTCTGTCTCACTGCTGGGCAAGGGTTTTCTCTTATAATAAGAGGGATTGGCTATAGTCTACCTCGCTAGCCTACTGCGGGTTGGCAGACTGCAAATAGCGTTGCAGTTGAGAAAATCTCCCAGGCATGCAGGTTTCCTCACGATGTTTTCTTTCAACCGTTTTAAGCTAGTATTGATTAATTATTAATACGCACATGATTCAAAAAGTCAGAGGTTGGATTCGAACTCAAGGCCTATTACCTACTGCTTTTTCTAACTAATACTTATGTTGACTAAAAAACTGCACTTGCTTTTAGTCCTTTCCTATAACTGCCATTTTTATTTTCACAATTCAGAATTTTTCAAATTGAAATCCTAATTTAAATGATTTTTAAAATTTTGTGCCCTAAGTCCCAAGTCTGCTGTTTTAATTATATCAGAATGTCCGTTCAATGACTAAATTACACAAGGACTGGCACATCAGGAAGTTTGTTTGAACCCCCCTGCCTACAGCTATGCTCCTATTACGCGGAGTATGAAATCAAAAACGCTCGAATCGAAGACATAAGAGTCAAGAATACAGTGATTGATTCTTATGTCTTCTTCCACGCAAACAGGCCTTGGAAACCGGCGTTTTTAACCAAGCAGAACATTGGACATAATTACCTAACCTAACCTAACGTTATTAAGTCATTATTAAAGTAGCTGTAGCTTTTCTTCTTTCTTTTATTTTGGCAATTTTAGCAAATGTATATTTTATGGTATAAGCGACCTTTAAAGTAGTTGTTATGTGGTCAGGGAAATGTCGAATGTATATAGAAGATTAAAATTATAATTTTTGTATAAAAAAATACTATCCAATTAATGTGTGTTTATTTTCTTTTTAACGACTAAACATTTTAAAATGTTTGATTAAATTTATGCAATTAATTATTATAGTTAAGTATTTTACAGCTCATTACTGACTTTTTTATGTAGATTTTTATGAGCTCGACATTTAGCGGGGTGGACTGGGTTGGACGGGGACCGGTCCTTTGACCGCAACAATGAACTTTCCAAGGAGATCTTGTCAGGTTCAAACACTGGGCTGAACAGGGTTGTCGCCTTTGCAAGAAACGACGAAACATTTTTCGTCGTTTTAGGTTTAGGACGACAAGTAGTTGAAGCGGGGGATACAGCCCGCTTCAACTACGGAATTAATTAGCAATACTAAAAATACTTAACTACTATATTTTCACTGCAATCATATTATGCCGTGCCTCAAAGATTACTACTATGATGCGAGGTTGTAGCTTCTAAAATTTCAAAACAAATACAAATTCTTTCGTAATCAAACTTTGAATCTTTCCACTTTAATGTGGAAAGGTCTTGATAGTAATCGTTATCAGTTAAACTCGTAACTCCGAAATTCCAACACACGTTTTTCCCTTGAAACCACGAATGTCAAGAAGGATAAATAACGATGCTATAAAATTAACACGATCTCGCGAAAATTAGAGGGATTCTTTCCTCTCTTGGGAAACATTGGTGGACTGGTGGTCAATGTTGACCAATTTTCGCAATTAATTACCTCGTGCGTAGGTTTGCAATAGTCTCACGAACATACCACAAATATTTGGTCAAACTTTGCCATAATGTTTGTTCTGGCGTACGATTTGGGTCGCGCCACTCGCGGCGCCTTCCACATCTTCGTGCACGCGTTGCGTATTGTTTACCGTATTGACAAATGTTTGATAATCTCACTATGCATATTGGCTCAAAGGTATGTTTGAATTAGGTACATTTTTACGCAGATGAAAAGTCATGTGATGTCATTTAAAGGATATATTCTGCAAGAACAAAGCATCAACTATAACGAGGATAAAAGTTGATAAAGACAAGAACGATAATATTATTCACAATAGTCTAGAGGGGTAAAAAAGTCCAATTAATAGAACATAGTTGTTGCTTAGCAATTTTTTCTAGGTTTGTTGGTGGTCTAGTTGAATCAATACCAGCTGATTGTGCATTCATAATCAACACAACGACGTATCAATATTTGCTAGCACTAACTACAGTAATAGCAACATGATCATCAGTTGTAAGCTTCTAGTGCTAAAAGTAGCCAAAGATCAAATAAAAACAAAAACAAAGTGTACACCTTGCATAATGCAAATCATTCAGTAAGACAACCGTTATAGAAAGTATGAATCACTGTGAATTGGTAGATAGCAATCGGTAAATAAAGGGAGAATCGGTATACGTGCCTTCTGTGTTGTAAATAGAATCGATTTGCTCGCTCTCCACGCTTTGCAGACTATCGTCCTCTTTAAGTTCCTGTTCCTCTGGTATCTCCTGGTTGTCTCGGTTCTCCTGTTCAACTTCCTCCACCACCTGTGGCCGCTTCGTTGTCGGCACATTCATCATCTTCACCGGCAGGATGTCAAGGATCGACGGCGCCTTTGGCACGTTACTCCGGAGTCCTAGTTTTTTCTGTATGAACGCTTCCAGGATCTGCTTGGTGATCTTGTTCTGTCTCTCGAGTTCGTGCACGTCTGCGGAGAAACGAGAATGCAGATAAAAATGACTGCGCGAACAAACTGACTGATAACAGAATTGGTTGGGGATCGAGATTATTGATATCGACGTCATTTTTATCTGGTTCTCCCTTCTCGGGGACCGAAAAATGGGTTTGCAACAGGTAGGTACAGTTTGAAACCGAAACTTATTTTATATGTTAAACTTATAATTAATGAGATGATATATACGACAATATGATACGGATTTTTTCGCTTTATACTGATATAATTTAATCCTGATGTTTTGAAGCCAGACTGATAATATCAATAAACAGCAATAAAAATTGACTTTGATTACTTTTCTTTAAATAAATTATATTTAAAGAAAAGTATTTTTTTCAATGTGTGAGTGGAATATGTTTTTATTTTAGGCAGTTTATGGGAATTTACTCTATTAGGTTAATGGAGAATATGCTTTAACAGTGCATCTTCATTTGTAAAACCTGCCTCCTGAAATAAACCAAAGTTCAGTACCTATCCAATTATTTAGGGTCAAAAAAGAATAGGTACATTATAACTAAGCCTACTCGTATAACTACTACATTAATTTCAGCTTTCACAATTTTAACACATAAATGTTCTTTCTAGTGAAATAATAAGTTCAAATGTTCAGCATTCGTATCAATATTTATAAAAAACTCATTGTTCTCCTGATATTAATCTTATTACGGCTAATAGAGATTTCTTCTTGCTTTCTCTTCACATTTCAATAAGCGGTGATACGATCGGCCAACAAAGATCATGAAACAAAAGAAGGGGCCAGAACAAATTGAAGTTTTTATTAGGTAGGTAGCTGGAGTAGGCACTGTAGCACACGATCGCACTTCCGGATCCGGGGTAAAATTCATATGCTACAGTAACCGCTTATTATCAGGCGAGCCGTGTGCCAGTTTGCGCTAATGGTATATCAAGAATTTAGTATCATTGTTGGAGTATCAATTATGTAAACAATAGCTACATTGATCTGCCAACTGTCTACAAGTACCGTCATGAATGTACGGAAGCCGTCTAACTAAGAACGCCTTGATTATAGGGCGCGGAAGTCCAAAGGATGTACTAATTGATGTTTTATTAAAATGTTGCACCTTGAATTGTTTTTGAGAAAGTGGTCAAGGTATAAAGTGAATAAATTGTTTATTGTTATATGTTCCATATCAATGAGGTCGAGTAGTAATGAGTTCTTAATGCCTTCGGTAGTTGAAAGAAATGTGGTGGGAAACTGATACAATCTATTCTTATTTTTGAATCCTTATGAAATCAGTTATATCTGTGTACAGATACAAGGTCATGCTACTTCACTGTCTGCGTCTACATCTATCAAGCCGTAAGGGTAGGAGACAGTTCACCAAATATGTAAGTATACATTTTTGTATCAAATCCGTCTATTCAACCATATTTTTATTTATTAATATTTTGAATTTTAAATGAAACGTGATAATTTGTCGTCGGCGCGTAATAAATTAATGAAAATTGAATAGGTAATAATACCTATACCTAGATTGCATCATGCGAAAAATTCGTGTTTAGTAAAAAAGAAACAAGTTCTTAAATTTTCCTTACAAAAAAGGAAAGTTATAGGTAGGTAGTTATGTAAGATTAATTTTCTAGAAAGATTTCCTTCTATTCTCTATTACTTATTAAGTTAATCTTTATCAATATACTTGCCTTATCAGCCTGCCTTTATATTTTAGTAAAACGCCTTTCTTGCCAAACGTTAAAAGTTGGTCAGTTTTAAATTTAGACACAAAATTGTATTAAAAAAACGCGTTTAAAAAAACCAAGTAGATATCTATACATAATATAATAAGACCTACAGCAGAGCATGTCAGGGTTTAGCTAATATATTATTATTTTATAATCTGATTTTATAATATGATCAGACATTTCTTCGGTTTGGACTTGGAGCCGACCAGGCTTTTCACGTCAGCGCGACGGTAACAGAGCTTAGTGGGAAAGTCAAATGGATGTTGTACACACGGCTACAGGTTGACATATACAATTCCAATTAAAACTGATCTCGAATTTTATAGGCTTTCCTTATATTAAGAGGCCAGCGTAATCTGGATGTGTATAGCTTGATGTGCAGCCGTGCGTACTACACATAAAATACCAAACTTCCTGTAGCCGTTACGTGCTGAGTAGAAACGAATGTTCCTACTTTCTCATTAACTAAATTATAAGTTATATTAGTGACGATTCTTTTTCCCGAAGCTGCGTTTGTGTCTAGTTTGGAAGGAGTATTGAACTCTTGAGAAGTTGGGTAATCAAGAGGGATGCCTGATTAATAATTGTTCGCATTATCTCAAGAGACCACCTACTCGGTCGGGATAATAAGTAGTCTGCTAATAACTATCTTCATGCGCGTCTTCATATTCCCTGGTGGGACGCGCAGAACTGTTTAGTGTCAATTATCACGATAATCCTTGACATTTGATTATAGTAAGTAATAGGCAACTTCTGTATTCCTGAAGTCCTATACCAAGATAATATTAGGTACCGTAGTTTGGTATCAATATGACGTGTTGCTTCGTTGTTTAATGTAAGTACTTATGAGCGTAGAGTTTCTTTAAGAAACTCGTTCGATAACTAGGTACTGTTTAATTCTCTGATGCCCGTAGCGGTCTTATAAGAGCGAAGCAATATATTTTATAGTCTATTATATGGGACTTGAAGGTTTAATGTTTGAAATAATTGATATCATAACATCCCATGAAAATATTTCATTTTTTAGAAGCTGTCAGAAATATGTGGCCAAAATTCAGAACTTTATTATTTTATTAATGAATCATCTTAGCTTTAGTTAGCTTAGTTTAAGATAACGCCTTAAATTGGGTATTTTAATCATGTGAAGATGAACACGTAACCACCCAGCAAAATTATTTCAAAATCATAAGGTATTTACTTATCACACAAGAAATGCTTGTAAAATAATTGATCGATATGGATCCTTAAAAAATACTTACAATAAAGAGAATGTAAGGCAAGATATTTTATTGTCAGCCACACCAAGGATATTCAATACAATCGAGTATGTTCATTTATTCAATAACAATCTGAGTTATTGTCACAATACCAAAATAAGCCATCATTCGAATATAAATCGTGTATTAAAATAATCGATATTTTCATTAAAAAATACAAGTTGAATTCATTTTGAAACATTATTATTAAATATGGAATATTATTATTAACTATGGAACATAATTTTTTTTTCAATTAATCAAAGAATTGCCGGTTGTACTTATAAATTTAATGTAACATGCCGATATGAATTCTTACATTAATCATAAAATCACCTTATCTGAATTGTGTAAGGAAAATCCAAAAACAAAGCATCCTATAAAAAATTTAAGTCCTCGTCCCAAAGGAAAATGTACCTCTATATTAGGTATATAAAATCGTACGGTATTTGGTAAAAAGACATTTGATATTTTGACATAACAAACAGACACTTCAATTTAATTTAGTTGGATATATATATAGGTAACTAGATGAAAGCATTAAGTACAGCTGTTGTTCTATGCGTGCCGGTTGGTCATAAATGATTAACCATTTCCTCACCTTCGACACTCTTACCCAGTAATTAAGGTTTTTTTTTACCTACCCACCATTTATTAACGTTATACAACCCATTACGCACGCAGAACGTAACACATAAAAACTTCATAGCATATTTTATCTTATAGAAGACGGTTATAAGAGTGAATACTCTTTAAAGTGTCGGAGAAAAAGTGACCAATTTCACCTGTAGTGACGTAGGTTTCATATGACATTTATGACGAATGGTTTTAATAGCGAAGGTCGTTGCTCTACAAATAGGCAATTTATATACTATACCTACTATGTTCGGTCAATAAACCAGCCATAACAAAATGCGTAAGTATTTATACGTATCATCAATAATTATGCAAATGGTTGTGTTTGCTTAGGGCCTTGATACATTTGAAAGGCGTAAAAACATAAATCTATTTTTGAATTTTCCGCCTGCTGCAGGTTATCATCCCTAATTGTTTCTTTTTTTATAGGTAAGTACTTAAGTATTTTTTTAAAGTATATCTAGTCTAATGACACTGATAAATTGGGTTTATTTTAAGATGCATATTTCAAATAAGAATAATGTTTTATACTCTATTTTATTATGTTAGGTACGTATTGCTTTTAGTCCCGAATCGCAACCTGTTTTTTTTAATATCCTTTGGTCTGTGGTTGTTGCCTTGACCAAGTTGGGTCAATGATCCCGCTTAACAAATTATTTGGCTAAAGAACTGGCTAATAAGTATGTAATGCATAAATGTCATACGAAAAATGTTAAACGAAATAACCAAATTATGAAAATATATTGATAAAAATCTTGCGATGATTTGATTCCAACAGCAATTAAAATAGTTTCAATCTACCTATTGCATCAGTTTATTTAATCACTAATGTCAAGTACACGACCTTCACTACAGATAAAGCAATAAAAGAAATTAAAAAGCTGCCCTTTCCTTTTAAAGTTCAGTCAATAATCGATTCAGCTGCGAGTAATCGGATAGTCTTTTGTCCCGCGCTTTTTCATTTTTTATCTGTGGTAATGAGACGCGGCCAGTGTTGCCACATTAACCGTTTGAATATCAAGCACAGTCGGATGTAGGTCAAGTGCATTCAGCTTAGCTAATCATTTGATCGCCTATTGTCTCGGAATTGAATGTCTTATCGCCGATAGGCCGGAACTTATCGATAACCGAGTCTGTGCACAAATAAATACATAGGTAATCAATATTCAATCAATTATTTTTATAATGTTATTAGTATACATATTTTAGCACACTTTTAACAAAGGTGTAAGTAAACAAAATACTAACAAATAGAACGAACTACTATCATCATAAAACCAACGAACTGTCCCACTGCTGGGCACGGGTGTCCTCCCAGAATGAGTGGGGTTAGGCTATAGTAGTATAGCGAGTTGGTGGATCATAATTTCCAGCCTTCGTTTTGAAGTATAATCTCGGTAGAAATTTAAATTTTGCATTGGCAATTATTATTAATTGGATCATATATAATCTGTTCCAAATCCTAATGGATTGCGCAAGCTTTTGCCCATCATTACCAGTGAACTTGAACTGTATCATATCATATCACGAAGTCACGATGCACGTCATAAGTTACTGTTTAAACGTAAAAACTCATCGAACGATATTTAAACTCGTCATTCCATGTCATAATCATAAATTCGCCTGCGTTCCCATTGAGGGACCACATTTGAATTTTGAGCTTTTGAATGCGTCAGCCTTTAGTAAAAGTTCCCAAACAATTGTAAATTCAGCCAATAATTTGTAAAAGTAGCCACTCAAAAGTTACAATAGGCCAAAGGTGGTCCCTCAGTCTTGACCCACAGGCATCCATATCTCGTGACCTAGTGAAAATTTACAACTTCTGTAAATGTCTACTCTTAGTAAAAGATTTGTAAAACTAATTTACTAAATATGAACCCTTTCCGATCACTGTGTAAAAATTACTAGCATGCAGAAGGTGGTCCCTCAATGGGAACGCAGGCCATAAATTCATTGTGCCATTTCTCCTAGTCATAATATTTCTATACTATATATAATATTATAAGCAGGAAATATTTGTTTGTTTTTAATTAATAAACTGTGAAACTACTGAACCAACTTTAGTCATTCTTTCACCTTTAATGCTGCATAATTTAGATTAACTTAGGAATTTAATATCCTGCGGTATAACTTGGGATCCCATCCTATGCAGGGCAACTCTCCTCTTGTTATTCATAAAAACAGATGAAGTCAAACGATGTTTTCATGCCTAGTTTTAATGCAAGGAATAAAATAGCGGAGCGCCGGAACCAGAATGCGACTTGGTGAATTATTATAAATATTTTATAATAAAATATAAATCATAATTAATATATTGCATACCTATTTAGAATAGTAAAAGTCTCAAATTCAAATCCAAGAAACGCACCCGTGATTTATCGAAATCTTGTGTGTTATGTTTATATTACCTAATATTTATCCGAAAACATCTCAGGGAAACTGTAGGCCTGAAGGATTTAATCTCATTAAAAGGTTTTAAAATAGTTTTTTTGTGTTTTACATATAAATAAACCTACCTGTATAATATAGATATAATATATATTATACACCGTGGCATTATATATAGTCGTCTGACAGCCAAAAGCTTGTTTTAAAACTGATTAATTAAAAAAAAATGATGCGTGACAAACCCTAAAATTGCGAAAGAAAACCAGTTACCTATTCTCTACATTTTATTTTGTCGACGAAGACTTTTCTATGAAACTAGTGACTTTATTACGATTTCAAGGTTGGTCTTATGGTCAAAATTGTTCAAAATGATGAATATTCCGCGGCCCTTTCGCGTGTAAAACGACTAAAATGTCACGGGCTGTATAAAGAAAAAGAAAATGAAATCAAGTTCATCAGCACATCACTTTAATTTGTATGGATATTCCTTTTATTATATTTACAATATCCTATTTTAAGTGCTTCTTTGTGCAATGGAAATGTTTCTGGCCTTAAAAGACATGATTGTTGTCAAAGTATATAAAGCGACGACCACACGAGCGTGAGTGTCTCGGTGAACGCAACCGAGGTACCACCAGGTTCCATTGTCGTCTAAATTGACATCAATTTCATTACACCTTGGCCCAAATCAATGGCTAAAGGTGTAAAACCATCCTAATTTGTGTCACCTTGCAGATATCTTTGCTGTTCTGTTATTTTAAATTATCTACCTAAGATTTTATACATAAATACCATCGCGCCTGTATTCCTGGAAGGGTCAGGCAGAGGTGTACTACACCTACACTTTGTCGGTATGTTAAGGTCCCATGTAATACGGGACGAGCCCGAGTACAAATCCCGACTCCAAACTGTTACTGAGGATTTCATAGAACAATTCAATAACACCTTTGTGCGACCTGGGATTCGGACCTAAGACCTCTAGCATAACTGTCGCGCTTAGGACCACTAGACTATTGTCATAAAAATTTAATCGGCAATAAACAACGAGCATTGTCCATACAAGTCGATCGCTAATTTGTAATTTAATTTTTTTCTTAAAATTTAATCTTTTGACTAAACATAATCTAATAAACATTAAGTCATAATTAGGCACAAAGATTTGGTTGGATTTACTTAAACACCTCAATGATGGAAACAGGCGATTAGGTAAACCTAATGAAAAAAAAAAGGCTGTGCATATTCGATGAGTTTTGTTTTAACGAAATTAAAACCAGTAATTCAACGGATTTAGCTATAAAAAGATGATTAAAATTATATAAAAATGTCAAGGACATTTCTAACGTTTTTAAATAAAATATGTTTATTTACTAAGAACTTGGTTCCAAAATTTATTAGGTTATAAGTATCGAAGATCTAAACTTTTCACTAAACAGAATACTTATGTTATTAAGTATTCTGTTAGTGAAAAGTGAATTATTTGAAAAAATATTATATCTAATATAACGACGAACTGAGAGATTACGAGTACGAGGTACTTTTCCTATATATTTTCCAATTTATCTAGTAGTTTGTATAGAATGCAGGACGGTTGTATTTAAAAAAGTAAAATTCAAATTTAAAATAAGTGTACCTCCAACATAAATATAAAAAAAAACAAATGGAAAGTCCTTGAGAGATTCCTTTTATGAAGGAATATCTACATATACTTGTAAGTTGTTCACCTTTATGATGCCGACATTCGGTCCTCAGATTAGCTTTCCGGTTCCAATTTTAAATGCCATCGATGCTATCATGGTGTAATAAGCTGTCACTACTGTATCAAGATAGGCCGAACATTTATTTTTATAGACCTTATTACAACTGAATACAGTTTAATTTATCTCATTCATTTTCAAATCTCTGAAATGGGTATGAGTCAGAAATCATACTACAGTGATATCCTACCAGTGACCTTAACACCTGATCAGTCAGATTCACGAAGAAGTTAGCATTGCTTTAACAAATATTATATCGGTAGTAGATCATTGAGGTAATAGTATAATATGTTTGGAAGACGTTGTAGATATTGCGAAGAGAAAAATACGTTCGACATCCCTTTCTCTTGCTAATAACGAAACTTAATTGTAGCTTGTCAGCTACAAACACTGACAATGACGAATGTTTTCATCACGCCTATAGATATCCCCCGAAGGATTAGTCATAAGTGTACCAACTTGTACCTATAGTAGGTATACCCACTGGTTATCGGAAGAGTGTATGAGAGAATGTCCTTATGGAAAATACTAATCACACTGTGTCATCAAGCTAAGATCAGCGAAGCAGGCTTACGATCACAGGCGTAAGTAGGAATATTTCTTAGGTTGGGCAGCTCTCATCTACAATACTAATTAGTAATTCCATTGAATATAATTGATAATAATTCTTCAACAATGACGATTTTTCTAGAGTGAGCAAAAAGCATATGGATACCTTACTCTGACCTCTCCTAGTTGCGCTCATGACTACGGTGTACCATATGACATTATTACCTCAATGGTCTTCAAAGATAATTGTATCTCATCTTATTTTAATCTAAATGGTAATGCAGCTGCGATTTAGACCGATACCCGATATTGAGTTGTAATGTTATACGAATCCAGGGTCATTTTAATGCAATCAGCCCATGATAACATTATTAACGTTGCGACTGTTACGGGCCGCGCATAATATTATGCCGAAACTGTGATGTATGCAATCTACAATCAAAATGTTTAACGTGGAAATAGTAGAACGTAATTCGTTATATAAATATTTCAAAGGGAGGAATAGGCCACGGTGAAGAAACCAAGTCCAGCAGTGGTCTGCGATGGTATGTTTTTTTTTTTAAACCACTAATGATGACGTGAGCGGTTACAGTAGCTTATGGACGCTTGCAATACCAGGGGTATCACTCGCACATTGCCAACCCTAATTGTTTTGATTATTATTGGAAAAATAACCACCGGACTCTTCTGCAGAAATTCCTCCAGATTACACAATACACATGATCGTCTTAGCTGAATACGAAATAAATTCTACGAATAGAATTAAATATAAAAGAAAAACATTTCGTTCAGCAGAATGTTTTTTTTTAAGCTTACTTGCAATGTGGGTCACACATTACTAGTATTCTTGTTAACCCCTCGTGCTAAGCTAAATGCTTGTGTTACAAGTGGGTTCACGTTGGTAGTGCAATGGTTGGTCACCCACATGATCGCAAATACGACGCCCTAGCAATTAGGCTACCGCCGCTTTTTCATTAGACATTAGGCAGGTAGCCTAAAAGAGAATCCGTCAATCAAAGTATTTTGGAATGAATTGAAACATACTCAACCAGCACCATTTAGTTTCAGAGCCAACAATATAATTTTCAGTCTCAGGAAGTGGAAAATTAAATTGATCCTTGCTGCCTTGTAGACGTAACAAATATAATAATAGATCTTTTTTATGGGTGGATGTTAAAATTGTAGTCGTGAATTTGCCTGCAAAGTACATTAAATACAAATTTAAAAGGACCTGACTGCATAAAATCGGTATTATGTGGGTAATAAGAGGGGAAATCCGGTCGGGTCGTGGATAGGTTGCCCCCAATCCGTTATCGCAGTCGGACATTGGCACAAAGCCAGCTTGGAATCTGCTGCTATTCTGTATTCATTGTTATAATTTAAACGTTATATATTATGAAGAACAATACCTAAATAGCCTTTAATAAATTACATTGAAAGCTTAACACAGAGAAAAGTTTACGTTACCTACCTACGTGAATAGCTATAGAGTTTTGCATCCTCGTAAAACATCACTTGCTGTATCAGTAAAGAAAAAACATGGTGATAACATCTACGCCCAAAAAGGAACGGTTGTTCTAAAACGGTTCGTTCTTCGTCAATATTGTAATAGAATAATGGTAGCAGGAAATACTGTTGACAGAGCAAGCGATGTGGCGGACAGGCGTTACGGGACGCGTGAGGGTGCATGCCATGCCTCCCAACTTGCCGACGAGGGCGTAAAGCAATTTGCGCATTACTCGAATCTGGCCAACCGCCAACACAACTACGTGCCCTAACTTTAGACTACCGCGCTATTTATTACCAACGTCCCTTCACGGTTTACAGATGCCTACAACACTACTATATTTAATTGTCTAAGCAGTTTGTTATACTGGTTTATGAGAACTGGCAGTGATTTATGAAGATTAAATAAAATAAAAATCACTGTCATTTTGACACAATGGACAAGAAGTCGTATCTATTTATGAGTAAAAGAAAGAGACTTAAATTTTCCTTCAGGGCAATGGATAAAAACTCAACCACTGATAGCAACATATCACTAGATAGCTTGGAAACTAATTTCAAACGAAAATCTTTAAAAGGTAAAGTGTCCGATGAAAATGTTGATACCATACTTGTGCCATTTTATGAAAAAGATGTGCTCATAAAGGTACCAAAAGATAAAAAAAGAAAGCAAAATAATTCGGGTAGTAAGTATCTTAGAGCAAATGAAAAATTGAAGAAAGACCTAATGCAAGCTAATACTTACCTCGTCAATAAAGAAAGAGAAAAGTCGAGGCGACCTACATACTTGGAGATGTTTCGTAAACAGTTTGCGCCAAACCATGTAAATAAAAAGAAGGATAAGAACGAAATACGTTCATTATCACCTGAATTTGGTGACACCGAAAGAGAAAGTATCGGCGATGAAGCTAATAATCCCGTACCAGAGTTCTACAATACAGAGTCTTATAACGAAATGTATTACGAAAAACTTTTAAGTCGAGATATACAGAATTATCTGGATAATTCATACGAAGAAGAAGATTTACGGTTTACAGAAGAGGTCACTAGTAAAGCACACGGTATTCGTGATGAAAGTCCTGATAATCTAAGAAGTGTTTCTGAAGTGACAAACTCTCGCCGTAATGTAAGACGAGCAACTGTAGAGCCTGTACAAAATGTAAAATTGGGTGGATTGGGGCCTGACATAGAAAAGATCAAACCTAGACTAGAAAGAGCTAGAAGTCTCCAAAGATATTCTGAAAAAGTAAGGATGGAAAATCGCCTTAAGATTTATAAAAAAACGTACCAAATTGATATTGATAAAAAAACCGAGAGAGAGACATCAGCAAAACGAAGAGAAGCAGTTAAGGATGTAATATCTAATAAGGAACATCAGGAAGAACTGAGTGCATCGTATTTGGTAAATAAATCAATAACTGAAAAGACCCGTAAACCTATAACAAACCCTTATCTAAAATCTAAATCCGCTGACGTGCAGAGAATAAGAGAGCGAAACGCCGAGAAGGAGCAGCGACTAAAGCAACCTGCCACAAAGAAGAATGAACCTGTTAATCAAAAGACAGAATCAAAACAGAAAGTCGCAATTAAATCTGATGTTAAACTGCGGAATGAGGGGAAGACTAAGCTGCGGTCAAAATCCAGTTCCAAAAATAAAGCTATCAATACGGAAACGGAGTCTGAAATTCCACCAGTCCAAATAAGCTTCATGGTCAACGTAGGAGGAGTCCGTCGCTCAAGCGCCCTAAAAACACTGGAAGAGAAACATAGAATGTATCAAGAACAAGTCAAAGCCTTTATGGAAAATAATAACGTGTGACTCAATCTACACATTGATAGTTTGATGTATTGTTTTGGTAATAGAAAACTTGTCTTATTAATTTTATCATGCCCTAATGGAGGGATGCAAATTTTAAATAAAGGTTAGCATTTATACATTTTTGTTTTAATTTTTAGATCTAAATTAATGACTGCCATTAAAAGCTACTCAGAAATAGCAATGACAGCTTAGTGATTAGGAGAATCACTTGGGAATCCAATAGAGTGTGAGTTTATTCGAATGATGTCAGAACCTTCTAGAACAGGTGCAACTCAGAAATTGCTTTCCATTTGCTTTAAAGGTGAAGAGAACATCAGTATTTTTTGTAGGATTCTATAGGCACAAGCACGTGACATTAAAATAGCTGCAAGCCATGAAGGTTTTTAAATCTGACAACCTGCTTTGCGCCAGCGAGATGGTCTGTAGCCTGTTATGTGGACTCCTTGCTTAGACTTACAGTTGGTCTCATTATAATTATTATGACTCCTATAAAAAAGTATGTCAACGCTTTCGCATATGAAAATATTGTTGGTATAATTTTTATTAAGTAAGGTTTGCTTATCTAATTGATTTGTGGAACGGTCTCGTTCACACTTAGTATCAAGATAAGATCAAACTTCTTTATGAAATTGACGGGTTGAGTGATGTGAAAAGACAAGTGAAAGCATGCGCAGACGTCGCTTAGACGGACGTCAAGTTATTTCACTATAATTAATGTACTTTTTTGTTTTTGATGGTATAAAGGTAATTATGGTACAGATTCGATATTTTATAAGTACATATCACTGCAGTGCAGTGATAGCCTAGTGATATGACCATTGGACTGCCAAGTCAAAGGTCTCGAGTTCGAATCCAAGGCACGCACCTCTGACTTTTCGAAGTCATGTGCGTATTAATAATTAATTATCACGCGCTTAAACGGTGAAGGAAAACATCGTGAGGAAACCTGCATGCCTGATAGATTTTCTCGACGGCGTGTGAAGTCTGCCAACCCGCAGTAGGCTAGCGTGGTGGACTATAGCCTATTCCCTCTCGCTCTGAGAGGAGACCCGTGCCCAGCAGTGGGACAATGTAATGGGTTGATGATGATGATGATGATGAAGTACATATCATACAATTGCTCGTGGCTGGAATGAGCAATCACTAATAGCGGATTTCAGTAACAATGTGTCAGTAGATTTGTTCTACGTCTGAAACGTTGTCATCTATGAATAGAGATGGGTTAATGCCGTCCTCACCTTTGTCATAGGTATAGATGCGTTTAAACCCCTCTACGGATAGATGATAGGATAGGACGAGAACGACTTGAAACATGTAAATAAAAACCTCGTGTAAAAAATCAACGGTTTGTAGTGACATGCCGTTGATTTGTCTTATTAGAACATCAATACGTACTAAAAAAATTATTTTTCATTCATCACCAACAGCTTATGCTCTTCCACTGTTGGACGTAGGCCTCTCCTAGAGAACCCAACAGAGCCCGATCTTCGGCTTTCCTCATCAAATCACTGCCAGTTGCTTTCCGCATTTCGACACTGCATACATATTTTTTATTATAGGATATTATAAACCTACAAATATATAAGATGCCATCACCAAAACAAAACCATGTGGAACAGAAACAATAGATAAGTAGGCAATTCAAGGTTTACAAACAGTATTGGAACACTAGCTAATGTCTCGAAGAGTACCCAAGCACCTATTTCTCTATTTTAATTCATAACACTATAATTTACGGCCTTGGGCACGAACACACATAAACACCTTGTTATAATACATGCATGCTATCATAATTCAGGTAATACATTATAAAATCGAGCCGTACCAAGCGCCTTCAAGAGCGCAGACGACTTTCTCTGCCAAACCGGAATTCATTCACGCATTATTTAGAAATGATGGCTAATATTAATATTGAGTTTACATCCGGTATCTAAATATGACTAAGTAAGGTACAAGTCATCTCCAGGGATGGATCAAGTCTCATCTTAGCATATTTCTAAGCTTTGATTGGCTTTAACTCTATTTATATTTTACACAAAACGACTGCTTTCAGATCTCTGATATCCCGAGGATTTGTCGATCTTGAAACCTACGACTTGGCAGTCCAATGGTCATATTACTAGGCTATTACATACTTATACTAATTATATAACTAAACTAATTACTTCTTATATTAATAATATAACATTCTACTTAATACGTACGTAGTACTACGTAGTAAGGTGTTTGTATAACCAGTCTTAACATGCGTTCCAGGCACATATTTAAAGTAATAGTTTGAAGCGCCTACTCAATACTTGAATTCAACGAGCAGTACAACTACTATTCATATATCATAATAATATTACAGTAGGTAACTAAATTAAAATAATTATATATCCGTGGCGTGTGAGGTCCATCAAAGTTGATTAAAAGACCTGGTCTCGCCCATTCACTCGCGTCACAGAAGAGTTTAGGTCCTAACTATAACTCGGCTCCTATGTCGTATCAAAATGAAAACATGCGTTATATTAGATTGAAAATAATATGCTATATTATTATGCACAACTAAAATTAGTTATACAAACAATAGCTGCTTATTTATATTCAATTCTTTGTAAAACTGCAGTAGTTTTTACAAGATACAGACAGACAGATAAAGATAATTGTTTAGCTTGTATTGCTCTTATAAATATGCTCATATAAAAATACTACTAGCTACTACACCATCCAAAAGTATAGGTATTTATGCTATGTGTATACTAACCAATTAGTTCTGCAATCCTTTAACTACCCTCATATCGGACTAAAATAAAAATCCAGGTCAAATTACTGGTCGGTGGCAACTTTTACTGTCCTTGGTGACTTTGATACATTTCAGATTATTTAATTTTAACTTCAATATGCCCTACATATTATGCTCTGTTGTAAACTCGTTGTGGGTCATTATCATTGCATTTACAGTTTCCAATGTTGATGTCAACATTTTACGATTATTTCGTTTATCATGCAATTAAAAGTGCGCGCGTAAGTCACAGAATGAATGCGTTTAGTGAGTCACTACTATTGCTATCATTGAGATACTAACGCCACAGCCAGCAAATTATTTTAGGGCGCAAATCGTAAATGTATATAGCATTATACAATATTTTATATTATTAAGAGTACGCAACATACAAGGCATATTTTACGTATCATGTTTTTATGAGTAGGAAATAATTGAACATTTGTAAACGTTAGTGAATCTATCCCATAATTATAGATGGTTTAAACTAAGTCTAAGATTCTTCTTTTAATGAAGGTTCATCTCATTCACGATTCACAGCTCGCAGTGTAATACTTCAATGGTTATAACACATTCTAAATCAAATTACTTTGTAACTTTGTTGATACTGGACAGCTACAAGCTTGTAGGTACCCGAACGAAATAGACAAGCTTAGGCTGTGCATTCATAATACGGAATGTGTCGAAATATCAGATAAACGGGCTATAAACCAGAGAAACAATGAACATGAATTTCGTATCAGATGACAGTACCTTACCGGGCATCCATGGCCGTTGGCGAAACACAAATACCCACATGTGTACATCCCTTATGCAATGCGGAGCTCTGTCGATACGGTTTTTGAGTTCTCCATTGTACGGGGAAAGTAGAGCATGTATATACTAGAAAATTATGCTAATGTTTTTATATATTAATCCTCATATTATAAAATAGAAGCTTAAATTATGCAAACGTCGTCGTAATGGTTTAACTTTATTGTACTTACACATATGGTTTGTTGACAATAATTATTATATTTAATTTGTGATGTTTAGTAGCAAGAGTAGGTATAGGGTACTGTCACCCCTTTAGGCGCCTAAATGTTAAACAGAAATGTACTTCTGTAGGCATACTGTAATATAAAAATCTATTGGAAGAAATATCCTTTTTCCCCGAAGGGTTAGGCAGAAGACTATTATGTAACTTGCATCCACATTTCACCGGTATGTTTAGCTCCCATGGACGCGAGTCTATTGTCGTTTACCGTGCAGTCCAATCCAGGCTCCAATATTTTATAAAAAATCCCAATTACACTTTGCTCGACCTAGAAATCGAGTTCGATTCCCATCGATATTAGGCAGTTACATATTATAAAATTAAAAATGTATATTGAGCTAGTTACTATGCGTTAATAAGTAGCACATAATATAATCCTGCGGAAATGACATGCACAGTAGCTCAATGTAACGCAGGAAATAGATCGTATGGTGTATGCAAATTGTGGTGGTTGTGTAACCTGCCCCTAATTCCATATTGCAATATTACAACCGAAACCTAATGCTCTTAAACTGATTATTTATCATTATGTTCTTAGAGTTCATATAGGTAATTAGTTTCCTGTCACTGCGTGCAATTAAGTTAATCTTAACGCATCTTTATATGACTTGACTATAGTTAATAAGCCTTACTTAATTTGCACTTAACATTTGATGTATGTTTTACTAAATTTATTTTCCGAATGAAAAAAACACTACTAGTTTTTTTTTCCATTTTAAGTAGTAATATTAAAGACTAAATTTAACATAGAAATGCACATCGGCGATAAAAGTGTGTAGGTCTGGTTTAATAAATTATTTTTTCTTTTTTAATTTAAATATTTTAAATATTAATGTTGTAAAATTATAAATCATAATGCTTTAATGTCAGGCTTATTAGGTATGCTAAATCCGGCTTAATATACTAAAATATCGTATTTTTGCAAAATGTAATCCTTGATTAATCTCTCGTTAGTCTTGAAATCTACGGTATTAAACACGAGTACCAATACTAGTAAAGCGCACAATGCTGAGTAATCAGTTCCCGTTTAAATGCATTCCAATTTGGCTGAACCGACTTCAGACGTTTAGATTTAGTGGAATACCTACGTTTGTGCCTGGGGCCCGCTCGATCCATAGACGAAACTTAACTAGACCGAGCGATCAATTTTTAACGATAGACGAAATAAAATTATAGTATTATCTATGTTGTGTTATTGTATGCACACAGTTTTGACGAACCTCAATGACATAAGGCAGATTAAAAAGAGGTAGACACGTTATTTGTCTTTAAAAGTGAAGATTTTAATTGTTGCCAATTTGCAACCCCCCTGGTGTTGTAGGTGTCCATGGGCGGCGATGATCATTTACCATCAGGTGACTCGCTTGCTCGTTTGCCGCACTCTACTATAAAAAAAACACCGTGTGACATATATTATGTCGTTGACTAATCTACTCGTATTAAACAGAAAGGTGACAATTGTTATGTCACTCGACTCAATTTTAAATGTCATTTAAGAACATGGCACATCTAATAATTATTTATCATTGACGTACCTATATTAGATAGGTTCATTCATTTCGACGTGTAATTACTATGACAGAGTAATAGGTAGGTACTTAAGTATGTACTATAATTCTGTTAAGTACCTATAGAACCTGGTACATAAATGATGAACTATTGTTTCGTCACATCTCCAACACAAACATTTGGTACTGTAGGAACACATTGGCGATTGATAAATATTTTCGACCATAAACTCGTGATACTAGAGTTTGATTGAGAGGAGGCCGATGGAGAAAGAATACTGAAAGCGCGAACTATATTTGTTGAAGAAAATCGACTTAAGGAGTGCATTTGGAACGCTTGCGCATTCTAACGCACTCCTACACATATCCGTGCTGCTCGTTGTTAGCGCAGGTAACGCATAAATTCTAATAGAATTATCTTCATGACAACACAGCGTAACTTAGGTACTTATATTATGTGAGTCTTTCACATTCCAATAACCCTCTTATTGGTAAGAGAGGCTTCAGTTAAGAGCCTTAATAAGAGGGGCTTTAGGATGAAAGATTTCATCTCGGGACAATTTTGCAATTAACCAAAAATCACCTCGAGAATTTTGTGCTATGGATTTTGTGCTTTGTACTAGGGAGACAAAAATTTTCAGTAGCTTTTGAACGGTCGCAGCAAACGCTGGATAGCTTGACATGATCGTAAATAATGTCAAAAATCCAATTGTCGTATAGGGCGGGGCGAGACGGAGACTTTTAATCGGTCCAAGTCCAGGATTTTCCACACCCCAAAAAAAGGGGTACAGCGGTTCTGAAACTCGCAACAAAATGAATACTTTGTCAGTATTGTACCAAACACTATCAGATTTCATTTCCTAGGACAAAAAAATAGACAATAGATCGCTGTAAGTGACTAAATACATTCTAACCTAGTATTATGGCCATGGACTTACAAGTAGATAGGTATCTAGTTCTAATTCAAGATATACAAGTCGATCTTATTGAAATTATATCATCCACATACTTGTCATCACTGCACGAAGCCCTATCCGTAGTCAATCGATAATGGGAGTAGTAATATTACATTAAATAATTTAAACGTAGATGAAAAACATTGTTAGGAAACTTAGACACTGTCTTAAGATAAATCGAAGCATGCACTTAGCCAGTGTAATTGATTATAGTCCCTTTCATTCAATAAAATGTTGGTGATAACCCGTCCTTTATATCCAAATACTCGAAACTGACAAACATTCATATTGTCGTCGCAAGATTTATGAATTCAATGCGTCGTATGGTGAACCGGCTTACTGTAACACGCGCTGGACTTGACCGTATTCTGCTGTTAAGTAATATCACGTAATGCTTACTAAACCGCCCACTACTACAAGGAAATAGAAAATTTATACAGGTTTGCAAGCAATTTTAGAAAGGTTGCTTTGGATTAAGCAATCTTTATCATATCTCCAAGTACTGATTTCACTAATGGTATGATTATCAGGCCATTTTATTACAATGATGATACCAAGTCCGAAGGTCTCATTTGAATCCAAGTACAGGCGCACCTCTGATTGTTCGAAGTTACATTAGGTACTTAGCAATTAATTAATTAATGTGTCACTAACATTTTTTTGTGAATCCCAGATCGATGACGTCAGCCACAGATACTTAACGTCAAACATTACAAGTTTTACCAAAAAACAAGAATCGTGTAGCTCAGTATTATAAAAAGTCGGCGTTTCACCGTTTTTCTTTAAATACGGGTAAAATTAAGTATTTTAATCTCACTTAAAATGTGGCAAACCGACACGGTTTTTCCAAGAGCTAAATGCATACATAAAAGCAAAAAAAAAACAGTCTCTCGAATTTGAATATTGAGACATTATTTCCTCAATTCTGTATCAAAGCAAATTACGTTATTGTACAGTAAGGCGCGTGAGAAAATGCCGAATATCAGAATGCATAGGTACTTAAGGGACTGGGAACAGAATGCCTTCGATTTATGGTCTATAGATTGTAAACACCGAAGTGTTTGCTCCAGTTAAGTCCATTGCACAACTCTACATCTAAACCTCTTCCTTATACACAGTAAATTGGTTGTCGGTTTAGTTAATATTCCTGTAAGTCGCTGCGGTATCCTATCTATTCCATTAGTTATGGCTACAGTTTGCACGATCTGTCGATATTTTACAGATGATAATTATTATGAGGTAGCGCTATTAGTAGGTACTAAGTATTCCACAAACGAAATTAACGATCTTCATTGAATGTAGTTTAGTTTACAGTTGAACAACGTTAAAGATCTGTTTCGTTTTAGTTAGAGATTGATTCACATGCAACAAAAATGCTCTATGCAGGTGGGTTAATAGTCTTTAGATGAAAAAGGATACGTCAATCAGCTGCATTCAGATACCATTAGACAGAAGATTGTCTGCCTTCTTCTGCTAAAGACTGTTGGGCTTCGGGCTTCAGCTAGTAGGGTGCATATATAATTCACTATGAGTTAATACGTTATCTTATGGAGTTTTAATGAGGGAGCGGTTTGAGTCGATATAGATGGCAAATAATTCAAATTCAACTCGTCGACTTAAAAAGAAAATGACACGGGTCAAATATCCTAAGATTTATTTGTAAAAATTTCAAAACTAAATCATCATCGTCACGACTCCATTGATGACCAACTTGTTATAAGTAAAGCTACTATTACTTAAACTTAAGCACAATTAATTTTTATTTAAATAACTTAAGATAGACTTCTAGAATATTTATAACTTTCTACAATAAAAGATGCTTCTGGTGATAAAAGCAGTAAGTATGTGCATAAAGTTTTCTACTAATCGGATTACTTTAAATGTAATGATATTTGGAAGAAATAAAAAAAAAACCCTTTAAAAAACTTCTTTCAACTGTAATACGACAAGAAAATATGAACAATTTAGATACTTGATTATGATACTTGATATATGATACATTGATTGAAATCTATATATTTTAAATAAAAGTCGATGTGTGTATCTTATACCGATTTTGATGAAAATTTCAGGCAACCTTCAGATTATCCCTTAGTGGTCCAATCAGACAATCCAATCAGATCGCATCAAAAAATCTAAAACCACGGGGCACGTCTTATAATAATATATAAATCAATGCTTATTCACATTACCTAATATATAAGATAAGTATATTCATAGATTTTTCAGTAGGTAGGTAAGTACTTACCACCAAAAATAAAACGAACGTAACATTATATATTGTAATATAGAATTCCGTCCGTAATAGAAACACGCGACGAAGGTTGCACATGCAAATAAAAAACGGAATTGATATCAAAATCGAAAATTGATGCACGAAATTGTAACGTAAACCATTTAGCCGTAGTTTCCACGCAACTGCATAATAATTTTATCGGCACCTTCAGCTTGTAAGCAATACTGAAGCTTCTCTTATCGTTTTAGAGTTTGAATTTGGTTGGTTATCGGTAAAATGCTGGTGTAACAATTTTGTAAGGTCCACGTGATCGTCAGCTCGTCGGCACACCACACACCACACGTAACGAATAGTCTTAGGATATATCGCTTTTTGGTACCTACAGAAAGGAAACGGTAAATTGCACCTGCATTTGTGTAAATCTTGGACTACTTCCTTATGCAGAAGCTCACGAGTGTTTCTAGTTTAGAACTTGTTTGTATATTATTCGATAATTACTTATAACTATTATAATTTTGAAACGGACAGTTTACAGAGATATTTAAAAAAAAACAGATTTCATATGTACTATTATGAGGAAGTTTTGTCTTTGGTACTGGTACTGAATTTTTAGGCAATTAAATAAATTTATAATTTTTGATATTAATTTTTGAATAAATATGGTGGCGTGGCGATGTAGTGCGTCGGGGATGTTCGCAGATAACAATATTGCTGGTTTTGCCGCTATTATTAGGAGCAGATGTGCATCTCTGATGTCTCGTGTTCGTGGCAGCACCAACAGTATTCTCAGTGTGTTCGTAGATCGGTGGGATTCCCCGATGTTGCGGAGGTGGATGCGGCTCCACGCCGAAATTTAATTGTATATTTTTATGTGTCTGTAACTTACTAACATTAGAATTTAAGTTAAAATTGTTACTAACCCTATGGACTCCTGTCTGAAATAAAATTATTCATTCATTCATTCATTCATAAATATCTATGTTTTAAATTAATAAGTAATTAGGTATAATTTGAATTGGTATCGTGCAATAATGACGATGTAAATTCCTAGAAACTTGCAAACTGATCGAATCTGAGCTTGTTACTTTAGTATTAATTAGAACTACCGACAGAAGCACTTGTAGATGCAGGCGCGATGAGAAAGTAGTCTTAACTAATATAATTAAACTGCTGCACATCAAGCTAAACAAATCCAGTATAGCCTGGCCCCGCATTGTGCGGAAAGCGTTTACAATGCCAAGTCAGTCGATACTGGATTTCTATATCATTTATATGCGTCCGATGGTTTGCATAGATCCGAAATAGTAATTCGCATACTATTTTAGAGCTGTTAAGTACCTACATATTCGGTTTTCAAATGGTACCCAATATTTATCAAAATTATTCAAAATCAATAATTAATTTATAGAATAAAAGGTATAAGGTACTAGATATTGTTTGTGAAGTTAAAGTTTAACATTTTATTATTTATGAAATATATTATTATTAAAACAAAGCGTGTCTGCCGGTATTTATTATCGCTGGAGCCATTTACTATCTGCTTGATGGTTTACATCATAATATAATATTATAAATAAATAAATTATCAACCAAAGTTTCATTCGCATCTAAACTCTATTATGGCTAAAGTCATAGAAACCCCATTCTCCCCGTTATTAATACTACATAGTAGTGGTGTGATGTAAGTATTTATTTCTAGAACTTTTCCACTTTTCCTACTGACTGTAGCTATTCAAGGCTTCTTTAGTTTACGATAACTTACCAAATAATTTATTTTGTGTTGTACAAATGTCTGAAACTTACCTGCAACAAAACAAGAAAAAGCATATTAAAATTAAGAAACATTAATAACAATTATTGTATACAATAGTTTACATACAAAAACTGAACACTTCAATGAATAAAACTACTTTTCTCGGATTTTATCGCGTTATATTGATATTTTTAATTCCCGACGATCCCTATAACCAAATTTCAATAGAGAAGATGGCTGGGTCTTACCATCTGCTTGGAACCCCATCATAGATTCCATTAAATCCAAGCACAAGACTGCGAGACCTAAGGATACGGCGAGCTCATTCTGCGTGACCGGCATAAATAATAATCAACAAAATGTAGGGTAGCTGTTGATAATTTTGACATTAGGACGACCAACACCTCAGTCCACCCGTGACCATGGATGCTGTAAAGGATCCAAAATGTCGGGAATTAAAAATATCAATATAACGCGATAAAATCCGTAAAAAATAGTTTTATTTCAATGTATAATATTCGCGTAAGTGTTAGAAACCAGTATTTAAATGAATTCATCAACTTCCAACATTACGAAATCCTAAGTATATTACAATAATTACCTACAATACTATTTAATTCGGTTTTACGACTCAATAAAATGTTATTACAATACTATTGAACTTTAAAATAATAGTCTGTAGCCTCGATTGATCTGAATTCCACTTATATTGATGCAGTTATAATTATCGTAATGTTTTACAAATCGCATTTCTAAGCTATTAATTTGGTGATGTTACAATTCAATTCGGAGTTAGGAATTTATAAAAGCTATAACTATTTTATATCCATAATAAAATAAGGATAATCACTTTTGAGTGCATGACAAGATACATACTTAACCTTTAAAAATAATTAAAATTAATCCAAAAATCGATATCGATTATTATGAAATCACTACATTTTTTAACATTTTGAGATTGATTCGTAATAAAATTAAAAGTAAGTTATTTTGAATGCGTTTCCAATAAGCATCGAAAAACGATTTCATTTTTTATAGTAAGTAGTGGTTTGCCCAAACCTGGTGATTTGTGGTATCTAAGTATTAGATTAAATAGATATCAATATGTAGAAATGTAGGCACACCATTTTAAGTGTATACTACTTTGGTAAAGGTCTCTATTTTAACTTTATGGATATTCATTAACCTATGATCCTAGTGATTGGTTTCGTAAGATACTTAATTGGGTCATGGTACATCGAATTTAACTTAAAAAAAAATACAGTTATTGTTCTCTTAAGTATAGAGTAAGTATCGATTCGTTTGTGTTTGAAATGAATTCAAATGATTTGATCTACTACTAAAATGGAATCTATTCAGTGGCATAATTATAATGAAGGGCCTAATATTTATTTCTATATTTAATGATTGCTCCCATTTTAGGCCCGCCGGATATTTACTACAGAATACCTTATACCATTACCCTTTGGGAGGTCGGGTTACAATGCACCTCACTACCACTAGGCATTTCGTAAGAGGGGGGATAATACCTGACCTGTTCGCGGGTAGGACCTCTTGGGTTCGGGATAGCTGGGGACCACTTACGTCGGAATCTGTTGTATAACACCTTGGTGTTTGTTTTTTTTATGTTCGATTTTTACGCATGGGAACCAGCTCTCTCTCGGTTGATGCAGCTCTGACAGTGACGTCTCTGTTGCAGTCGATAGGGGTTCTTAAGGCTCAGCAAGGTATCAGAAAATCCTTAAAAGTAGCAGGTGTCGATGAACGGCGATGACTACTTACCATCAGATGACTCGTCTGCTCTTCGTATATTCGTATCTTTCGCTCCCATTTTAGGCCGGCCGGTTATTTACTACAGGGGGTCTAGCCAATGTCACATCTTTATTATCGATAACGAAGTTAGTTATCCGAAATTATGTCAAATCGATACGATTTGACATAATTTCATCATGTGACATATCCAAAGATTATGCCAATTCAATACATTTCAGACTTACCGAACTTCGTTATCGAGATGGAAATGTAACATTGTCTAGGGCCCCAGAATACCTTGGGCCCTAGACAATCTAACTTCGCTATCGATAATGAAGATGTGATATTGGCTAGACCCCCTTATACCATTACCCTGTGGGGGGTCGGGTTACAATGCACCTCACTACCACTAGGCAATCACAAAATAAATCTTGATGCATATAGCAGTCTTGTCCACGGGCTTACATTTTTATATGAGTTTCTTATTACGACTAACATTCTCGCGCATGCGTTCTGTGATCTGTCGCAATTACGAACATCTAGTTCACGTTAGTCTGCGCTTTTAAAAAGTAAAACAATTTTACGTAATCGCTAAATTGTAACGCACTGTTTCCAAGACATGTATTTCTTAATTTTATCATTCATTTTATAAGATTTATTGCTCATATTTATTGTAATTAGTGTGGAAATTAATTAATTTAGCAATAAATCGCAGATTTTTTGTTTATTTACATAGGATCACCCTTTTTGCAACTAGGTACTACCACTTGCTACGATTCTTACAGACTTATATTTATTCCTTTATTTTGTCAATTGTCACAGATAGGCACCGAACCATACGAAGAAGCCGCTTACAAGTAGGTATTAACCTAAGGTACCTACTTTTTTGCACAATGCTTTAATCGCCATTCAGTTATTCTCTCAATCTCAACAAGCCTAAGCCATCTCTCCTATTAGATTAGCATTCGTTGAGCTGGTTATAAAATTGCAGCTTTTGTTTATCTAATAAATTACTTATTACGTTGAAATAATTCTGTATTGTATTGATGTTAGAATACAGCAAATACCATTCCTAAGAAAAAAAAATCGGTGCGCTAAAATGTCACGCACTGGTAACGTACCGTACTGTAGGAGTTTGTAACAAGAAGTGTTTATGTGCGCGTCCCGGCATGTAGAAATATTTAAACAAAAAAAGTAAGTAGTTTGAAATATGTCTAGAGAAAATAATTATATATGAATGTCAGAGGACTAAGTTTGATTCCTTGAACAATAAAAGAAGTCGTGAATTCCTTAATTAAGTGTTTTTTTAACGTAGAAGCATTACGATCCCTAAACATTAAACCTGGTGCTTCTACATATAGTGATGGAGAAAAGAAGTATTCCACAACAGAAAAGGAATGTTTAGGTTTAGTATGGGCATTAAATTACTTTAAACACTTTTTATGGGGTATGAAGTTTCAGGTTGTTACAGATCATAAGGCATTATGTTGGTTGAGAGATAAGAAAGATATGAATGGGAGATTAGCTAGATGGTCGTTGTCTATTCAGGCATATGAGTTTGATATAGTCCACTGTGCAGGGAGAGAAAATGTGATTGCAGATTTTCTGAGTAGAAACCCATTGAGTCAGGATGATGAGAATCATAAAGAAGTAGCAGGTCAAGATGATGATCTGGAGGTGTATAAAATAGGTGTCACAAAAATGACAGATGAACAACGCGAAGATCAGGTTTGTCGACAGTTATTAGATAGAATAGCGACTAACGAGGAAAATGCATATAAAGGATTTAGGGTCATAGATGGTATTTTATGTAGGCAAGCTATGAGATTTAATAGTGTGAAGAATTTAGTGGTATTACCAGAACGGTTGATATCAGATATATTAAAAGAGTTACATGATGATCCTTGGGCTGGAGGACATCTAGGTTTAGCTAAGACATTAACCAAATTTAGAGATAAATACTTTATTAAAGATGCAGAGAAGAAAATTGAAAATTATATTAAGAGTTGTAGTTTATGTCAGGAGCGGAAAAAGGTGAGACAAGTGGCTCAATTACAACCTGTCTTAGTGAATCATTTAATGGAGAAAGTAGGGATAGATATATTAGGTCCATTCAGAAAATCATTGAGAGGCAATAAATATATAATAGTCTGTGTAGAATATGTTTCTAGGTATGCAATTTGCAAGGCAGTGCCTAGGGCTACAGCCCAAAGAGTTAGCGAATTTTTGATAGAAGAGGTATTTTGTCGTTTTGGAGGGGTGAAAGAAGTTATTTCAGATAGAGGTTCAGTATTTACATCACATCTAGTTAAAGATACTGTTGGTTATTTTGGTGCTAAATCTCGCTTTACTACAGCTTTTCATCCGGCATCCAATGGTCTAGTAGAAAGGTTTAACAGAACGTTAACACAAATGTTGTCTATGTATGTTTCTGCAGATCAAAAGAATTGGTGTAGTTATGTACCCTTAGTATGTTATGCATATAATTCGAGTAAACAGTCAAGCATTAAGATATCACCACACATGATGATTTATGCGAGAGAACCTTTATTCCAAACTGATATGGTTGTTAATTCTGATAGGCGAAATTGTATAATTGATTATGTTGGAAGACATGATTTTCAGAATTTCTTATCACAAAAGGCTTTACATAGTTTGAGAAAAGCACAAATAAAACAGAAATTAAGTTATGATAAGAAAGTTAAAGTTAATAATTACTCGCCTAACCAACTAGTTATGATTTATACGCCTAGGAGAATAGACGGTAAAAGTTTAAAATTGTGTAGGTTATATAAAGGACCTTATCAAATTGTGAGAAGGATTTCTAATGTAAATTATGTTATTAGGAAAATAAATAATAATCGATATAGAGATATAGTACATGTTAACAGGTTAAAACCCTTTCATGTTAGATTATAGATAGTTTCATAATATTATAGTTCATTAATTTTGCTTGGTAAAAGATGAATATTTGATATTAATGATTTTGTTCGTGTGTTTTCATATATCTGATGTGCTGTCTGATGTGCTGTCTGAACGAGCTGGAGAGAGGGAAGAAGATGCCAATGCGTTATAGGGTGAAGGCATTCCGAATATATTCTAAGGGTTTTTTTTGCTAGTAGGAGGGGGACCCTGCTCATGCTGTATCGACTTCGTGAAAGGGATATAGTCCTTACGAAGGGTGTCTGAGTTGGACACATATGATTCAGCAAATATTATTTTTAATTGTATAATAATACAATGTAAAATGGGTATTAACATTAGTCTCGGAAATTAATTAATTATAGTTCGGAATGAATTCATGACAGGGTTAATATGTTTTCTTAAGCTTTCCCTCTCTCTGACTCAATTGCGTTAGAAGAAGTTAAAGTTTTTGCATATAATATTAATTCTTTTTATATTTAGTTTCATTAACCCTTAAGGTATGATGCTTAGCTTTTAATGTAATTAATTTTGAAGCATCATTGGATAGGAGGCCGTTACGCATCTTTTACAGGCGTTTTGGTGCGTTAAAGTTTATGGTGTGTTGTGTTTAGTAACTATGCTGAAGCTTTATTAATTATAATGATAACTTAACCATGCACATGCCATACACTATCCCATTATAAGGGACCAGCCTCACGCACCAGTGTAATAGGTATAATAAAGACTTCTTCGCCTGATAGTAATTTTTCGAGTTAGGTCTTAGGCAGGTAGTTAGTTACTTTTTTGTTTGGAGTTGGGTAAAACTTTTTTAAAATTTTTATTTATTTGTTTTACCCAAATGCGGGGGCGTAGCTGATGTAGGAGTTTGTAACAAGAAGTGTTTATGTGCGCGTCCCGGCATGTAGAAATATTTAAACAAAAAAAGTAAGTAGTTTGAAATATGTCTAGAGAAAATAATTATATATGAATGTCAGAGGACTAAGTTTGATTCCTTGAACAATAAAAGAAGTCGTGAATTCCTTAATTAAGTGTTTTTTTAACGTAGAAGCATTACGATCCCTAAACATTAAACCTGGTGCTTCTACAGTACCGACTACCTCCAAAAACCACAACACAATCAGCCTTTATAGACAGGTATCACATAAATCTCGCTGTGTGGATTTGTGCCCGGTTAATGGCAATAGGCTATATGACCTAAAATACCTGTGGAACTGTGTATAAATACACCATTACATCTCTAACTGTTATTTTGTTTATGTTATTGTGTCACCAAGCTCACGAATCACGACATCAGTTATGAAGGTAAATCATTACAAAAATGTAGAAAGTAAACGCAACAAAATTGAATAATTACAGCCCTTTTATTAATTACAAAATCGTTTTAATTGTTGCATAAAACATTCAATATGTACATACTGCGATTTGAAATCACCAAAACGTATTATAAAAAATATTATGAAAGGTTATTTAACTTTCAAAACACCATTATTATGTCGAAATTGATTGTTTAACACCAATTTTAAATAAATATTGTGCGAAAGGTAATGCTTTTTACCTGTTATTAAAATTCAAGGTTAGTATGTAGAAGTTTAATTACAGAGTTATTTCTGGTGTGTTAACTGCAAAAAATATTAGACACGAAGCCCTTAATATGGCCATAGACCGTGTGACACGTGGTGGGACAAGTGGTGTTCATTTTCCTATACCTATTGTATACCAAGAATATAAACCTATATGTTAATATTGTTATACTACAATACAAGCGGCGGCATCCTAATGGCTAGGGTGTTGCCGGTTCGAAACCCACCCATTGCACTATACCGACGTGAACCCACTCGGAACACAAGCATTTACCTGAGAAGAATACCAGCAATGTGCGATCCAAATAGCTAACTAAGCTTTTTTTAAAACAAAGATATCTATCAGTAATCAAATCTGGTTCCAAAAGCGTTGCCGTAATACGAACGTACCTACGGTAAGTTGGCAATTCTGATAATAGTAAAATGCCTAACCTACCAACTCTCTAGACACGTAGACTAGAATCAGTACGATCTACCGACTGTCTGTATCCAGAGTTGCATGAACTAGAACTGGCCAGGAACTTGTATCCAATCGTCGTATATGAGACATCTGACGAGACGTTCGGCGTAGTGGTAGGCGTAGTAATCCTTGCATGGCTAAATTATTGTATGACCTACAGGCTACATGTAACTGTTGAGTTTGTGGATAAAATAATATTATCTCTCGCCGCACCCACGATACAGGACGAAATACAAGTGTAGGACAAAATCGTATCTAAAATGGGCTGTACTCGTGAAAGTTCAATCGATTAATCTCAGATCAAATGAAAAGTTAAGATGGAACTTTACGAACAAAGAAGTGAGGCCGGCTAAAACTACACCTAACCGTCTACAACACACAATTACACGCACATTAACTTTTTATTTGATCTGAGCGATTAATCTACAAAAATTTTGTGAAAAATCAAATCAATTTTGATTAATTCATTCGACAGAGAATCTAGGTATGCTGGTGTTACAAAATTATAATAAGTAGTGTATCATATGATTGACGACTCTATTATTAAATGTGAAGTTACGGTTTCATAACGGATGGGAGGTCATCGAGTGAAGGTCGAAAGTGAAGTTACAGTGTTTTCTATGGACAATGGGTTTTTTAAGTGTGTGGTTTTATGTGCAGATGTTAATAATGATATTGATAGCGGCATTATTAACATAATAGGTAGGTAGTAGTTTACCGGTTTTTAATTTATTAAAAATATCTGGCTTAGTGAAAAATAATAAACATAATTTAAATCGAGTAACTTTTATTTATTTATTTATTCAGGGACAATAATCAGCTACGATATTTCCAGCCCACTACATTATCCGCATATTAACAAAAGAAAAATGATAACGAGCGCCACTAGATAGGTTATAAATAACAACATCACATTAATCTCAGATCAAATAAAAAGTTTAGATGAAACTTTGCGAACAAAGAAGTGAGGCCGGCTAAAACTACGCCTTGTCGTGTACAAACACAGTTACAGGCACACACGTATACTTTATCTCGTTTTCGATTTCGACTATTCAGTCGTGCTTTCGATTGCTCGACTGAAAAGATAAGGCGTAGTTTCGGTATACGTGTGTGCGTATAATTGTGTTTGTATACGACAAGGCGGAGTTTTAGCCGGCCTCACTTCTTTGTTCGCAAAGTTCCATCTTAACTTTTTATTTGATCTGAGACAATAATACCTAATGATAAATTAACATCTAAGATAGGCGGTCATTTGTTGATTGAGATTGAGAGCGGCTGGATCATTCCTTTTGCGCAAAACGAGTGTTAGCACAATTGACGTCACTTGTTCCTATAGTGCGCTCTCTGACAAGCATACAATTAGTGCTTGCGTGCTTAATTTTAAACCAATTTTATTAGTGTTTTTATTGGTCAGCTTTATTTAGGTATTTATATGGTAAACTTTGTTATGAGGCCCAAAAAATACCTAGCCCACTAGCCTTTTAGACAAGAAATAAAAGATATTATGGACTCTTATTCTTATTGTGTCAATATAGGTCCCGTCTTCCGACGGTCACTAAAATTCATTCTATAATTTTATTCTCATTACGCAAATAAGCTAAACCCTTGTCATTCACAAATGTCACACCTACTAAGTATTTAAATAATTGATGCGTCATCTGTAGCTATGCTTGACGCACACGATCTGCTCATTACATAATCATATATACCTTCCAGTAGGTACGTAATGCGCTTTTCTATTTCGATAGAATTGCCATACTAATACTGCAGTTTCTAATGCTATGCAATTTTCTCAAATTGTCATAAAACAATACCTACAATTTCCTTTCATACTTTGAAGAGTTTTTACGTAACTGCAACAGGTAGAAGAATAGGTTTTAATCTAAAAAAATACTTAAAATTAGAAACGTTTATTTGTTATTATATTTCAAAAGAATAAGACAGAATTTTCGATGAAAGCTTTCAGCCAGCCCACACTGGATTTGTGTAGCTTTATGAAGCTACACAGATTTTATAGCATATAATAGAAACTATAATACTTCATCAACATCATCAGCAGATAAGTTTACCCTGCAGTGGGACGATAATGGCTGAATAAAAAGAAACTTATTTTAGATAAAATCATGTAACTGTAACATGACAATAAAAAAAAGTTACAACACATGTCGCCTAATTAACACGTGCACGTAAAACAGAGTAGTTGTAGCAATATTTGCAACTACCCTCCCTGTCTCGTCGTAAACATAGTTATTACAGACCATAGACTACTATAATTTACAGACTGTCGGTTGCAAACTTGCAATAAATGCACGGAATTCTGTGCGAAGTGCGGATGTTGCACAACTGAATTCAGTGCACGCAACTCGGATCTTTTTTAATTTTATAAAGATTCGTGGAAATAATGGAAGAAAACCCATTTTTCTTAAAAAAAAAAAATTGCACCCGGATTCTGTTCTGTGGAAGTACTGAAATAAAAAACCAGAAACTAACAGTTACGATCTCTCCTTTCTATAGATAGGCATGTATACAACAGAGGGGTCAAGATCTATCTCAGATATATGATGTAAAGCAGCATATGCCTTCTAACAGTGTTCACAAAATTAAAATAATTTCAGTAGTTTTTGCAAACCCCTAACAAACAATCAAACCGACGAATTCTAAAAATCACTTTTTTTATTTCGGGGACATTTGATACCTACTCCAACCCACTTGTTTGTTTTTAATAATATCTTGTGTTTCTATAATACAGGCTGACAATCTCAGTGACACATTCTAGATAAAGAAATGGAAAGAAAGTGTTGCCCTCCAATAAGCTGTGGACGGATTGTGGGAAATTCTTACGTAATTAGACAAAGCGCAATCAAGGCCGCAGTATCATCGCGTGCCCCAACAAACCAAAAATAATACTATTAAGATTTTTTCATTAACATGACTATGCGCTGCATCTTCCGCAGTCACATTTCCACCAAAAAACCTTAGAACATTGAAGCTTTACATAACCTTTTAACTAATTGTGCCTCAGGAATCATACCTAATGTCATAATCATTAACCTGATATACAACATGGGGTCATTCGTCGTAACCATCAACCCACTGCATGATCTGCTTACTTACGTGTTTGCTCGGTCCCTTTTAATTAAGTCTACAAAGTTATCCGCACGCAAAGCTTCGTTTAGATTACGATACAAATTGCAGTGTAAATGTTCGGACACGTGTTGTAATTCGGCGGGTGTTTCGTGATTAAGACTCTAGACAGACGGACTGCATTTCAACTGCATTCCAACTGCAAATTGCAGTTCGAATGCAGTTTGAATGCAGTTGACACGACTGCAATAGAACTGCGAACCAAACGTGCAGTCCGATTGCAGTTCAATTGCAGTCGGCGTGCAATCGTGTGAACTGTGACTGCAGTTGGATTGCCGTTGAAATGCAGTCCGTCTGCCTAGAGCCTTAGTACTAAACATGGTCTGTCGATCTGTCGGTCTGTAATAAATCGTTGTATCAATTGTTAAGCTTGAAAAGCCTAGCAACCTCTTTATACTTAGCTATAGCAATTCTTGCTAAAGTGTCAGCGACCTTTATAAAGATAATTTTAGGCTGAAATCTATAATTAATGCTGACCTTGACTCAGCTGAAGCTAAGGAACTAGGCTTCTCGGTTGTTATTGCTCAATGACGATGCTTAAGAGGATAGTATCCGTTTCGCGCTCCATACAAACGTAGTTTGGCCCTTGCTTGGATTTTAAACAATGAAAGTCATTGAAATTTTGCAGTAACAATCTTATCATTAAAATACGTGTTCCTGTAGTATACAATTTCATTTCAATATACGGTTAAAAAGTTACACGAGCTCAAAGATTGGCAATCTTCGTTGAAAAACGGCCCAACTTTATGCTAGTATTTCTCGACAATGTATCAATACAGAAACATTCTGATTCGAAAGAAACCCAGATAATACCTATAGTGAATATATTTTTACAAGATTTTTTTTTTACGTATTAACAATATTATGGGAGGTATCTCCAAAATTCGGAACATAAGAAATACGCGTGAAAATATTGCAAATGTTTCACCTCTCGGGCACGCGTTCGCATCGCGAGGGATAGAGACAGCGACAACTGTGCAACATGGTTGCGTTCGCGAGGGACACTCCTCTTAAATTGAATCACAAAGATTATTTGCTAAGCGGAAAGGGTCCAAGTTACCCATAACTATAGATTTCAGCGTCTATTCTATCTATCAGCTCAGCGTTTTTTAGATTTCACATATCTTCAAGATTATTGTGAAGTCTTTTAATGTGTCTAAGATGGGTCTGGAGCCTAATATATACAAATATGATCTTCCTGGGCATTGAATCGTGAGTAACTAGGACAATCGTGACGTTAAAGAAATAAAAATTTTGGATTGTACACATCTACAAAAAAAAACTAAATGTAAATATCTTTTTGTATTTTTTAGGCATTTTCCATGCAAAGATTATTAAGTTATTTTAGTGAAGGAAAAATACGACCGCGGGCAGGATTCGAACCTGCGTCTTCTGGTTAAGTAGGTACAGGAATTAAAAATGTGAAGGCAAATTTCGACATGGCGGGTGGGAGTCGCGGTGGCTCAGCGGTCATAGCGTCTGGTGTAACCAGAAGACGCAGGTTCGAATCCTGCCCGCGGTCGTATTTTTCCTTCACTAAAAAAAACTAAATGTAAATATTTTAAAAAAAATGATATCACACTGAAACGTTAACACAATGTGTTGGGTTCACAAAAAAAATAACTTGAAAACTAGCTCACTTTATTTCAGCGCGGGGAAATGTCGGAACTTCACCGATGCTGCCTTTATGAAATGTCAAAATAAATATTAATAACTAGCTTATACCGCGGCCTCGCTAGCGCCTGTTATTCTAATTTCCCATGGGCACTTTAGTTTTCCACCTGTACCTACAAAGTCTATGCGAGTAACTAGAAAACTGAGAGTAATTTTTGAGGTAGACATATTTTTAAAATAAGTGGCCTGTGTAAAAAAAAGTTTTAAAAAATCCAGACAGTTTTATTGACAGAAAACATACATACATTAACATACCATCACGCCTGTATTCCCCGAAGGGTTAGGCAGAGGTGTACTTAATGTACACCCACAGTTCGCCGGTATGTTTGGGTCCCATGTAATAGGGGGCGAGCCTATTGCCATTCACCGGGCACAAATCCAGACTTCGAGCTGCTACTGAGAATTTCATAGAAAAACTCAATAACACTTGCTCGACCTGGGGATCGAACCCAGGACCTCTAGCGTAGCAGTCGCGCTTAGGACCACTAGACTAATGAGGCAGTCAGACTAATGAGGCAGTCAGTTTATTGACAGTGAGACAATTATTTTATTTAGATTTTTACGAAATTTAATTAAGTCTTTTTATATTGGACGGCAATAGGCTGATATGATGATGATGATGATGATGTTGGTGATGATATTTCGTAGTTCGGCAGCAATACTTATGAATTATTTAAAATCGTTCTAGCTTTTTTTTTACTAAGTAATAGACTATTAAAAACTTCAGTTTAATTATATGAAAATATGACTCAGTTATTAATTTTTAAATATGTTGCTTCTGCTGCTTCTTTAGATAATATATTATGTTAGACCCACATCATATATTTATATCAATAATACACTAAATTTCACAAAAAAACACTATTACTAAAGTTCAATCCTATGTTAGAGACACTAACATAGGGCTAGACTTTAATTGACTTATGCGTCTTCGTTTAATGAACGAACTACATACCTAACTAAAACAGTTATAACATACATATAAGTACAATAATTATGTTATTAATGCTTACCCAAATAAAGAAGGAAACTTTCACAATAAGTCTAATGTAATTAACACCTTTGCGCTTATATGCTCTAAATACGTGCTGTGTGCTGTGTAACATTATGCAAAGATCTTTTGAACTGAAGTAATTATAGGTATATTATGTATAAATACTCACATACCTGAGCATATCTGTTCTATTATTAAGTTTGTAATAGAAGTATATGTTGTAATAGGTAATAAATACATAAGTATAAGTCACAACTTAAATTATTTTACCGTATTGTTTTATTTTTTCATTTGTGGATATGTAATTTAATATCAGGAAATCAATGAATGCTGAAGGAGTTCTAATCTTTCATAATAATGTCATAGAAGGTGTGTTGAAGTATGTATTTAGACAGAGGTTAGATATTTATTTGATAATTACCTATACTTCATGTTTCATTGCGTAGCAAAGTAACAATTGTAAATCCTATGAAAATACATACCCAACGAAAGTAGCAGGCCGTGAAATGCTAAATAACTGTGAAAAACAATAATAATTTGATCAAAGAAAATTAATTAAATGTAGCACTCATTTCCATGCTTAATGTTAGCATATAACTCTTGTAAGTAAATGGAATCAAAAGAAACCGATTTTTGGTTTGGAAAAGTATCTTAAAAAGGTCCCATATTTTGGTTTTGGTTTGTCCGACCATCGACTCCCAAATCTCAACATGCTCCTCAATAGCTTAGCTTAAAGCTAAGCTCTTAGCTTTTTAGCTCTTAAAAGTTTATTTTTTGTGTTAGAAAAAGACTTTTCTTATCATCCTTTGTCCGCAGACTCGCTTGCCACAACGAAAGAGATAAAAGATAGGAGCTAGTTTTATGCAGATCCCAGGGGTAATCTGAATCAGCACAATACCTTTAATCACAGATTTTAATAGCTTAAGTTTTACTTGTGTATAGCCGGCAAAGTCTAGCAGCAACTTTTACTTCTAAACTAATATTATAATGACGAAAGAGGCTCTGAAAGTACTGGACCGATTTGAAAAAATATTTCACCAATAGAAAGCTACATGATTCTTGAGTGACATAGGCTATATATTATCCCGTAAAATGACAAGAAACGTATACTTTACGTGGGCGAAGTCGCGAGCGGAAATATTGAATAAATTTAGACAAGACTATTCTATACGATTCTCAAGTTGAGCAGTATTTTTTTATTTTTCTATAAAATTCTCAGTTACAAGTCTCAGGGTGGATTTGTGGCCAGTTAATGGCAATAGGCTCGCCCCCTATTACATGGGACACATTTGCTGTAGCTTCTTAGTGAATTTCACAGACTTAATTTATTATTAAGTTTAAGTTTACATACCTAAGTGTAAAATAAAGTGTTTTAATCTCTTCCGCTGTGAGCTTGAGATAGTCCTTTGTATTCATATTTACATATAAAAATTACTCATATCGATTTATAACAGCATTTATCTTTGAATCATGCGTTTCGTATAGGTACCTATATCATTAGTCAGACAGTCAGTGCATAGTCTCGCTAAAATTTAAGAAAGTTTCAAGTTGTATTTTTGCAATGACAGCAGATAATGAGCAGGTATTTTTTTAATGCTGTCTTCGCAAAAAAGAAAAAAAAAAGAAAGGTGTTGTGTTTCATCTTTCGCCCGTGACTTGATATCTACAGGTAATGCAGTGGTGTACGCGAAAGTTAGTTTGGAGATAAAAATATACCTGATTTAAAAATAATTTTACTATCCTCGGAAGCTACGTGCTTAGTTCAAGCTATCATTGATTGGTTCAGTAATTGAGTCAAACGGTCCACAATATTAGGTCGTTGCGCTATTTTCGTATTCGAAACCACACGGTAAAACACAATTTCTATAATACTACTATTGACTTATCAACTGTTTTCGCAAAAAATCGATGGCATAGCGTTTGGAGAGTGTTACTTTACGGATGTTTGCTCCCATCGGTCATCGCTGACCAAGGAGGGCCGTGACACAGACATTTAACACACGACCACGCATTGCAAACGTTATTCAACGATTTAGTATTCGTCTGACGTTACTAGGGTAAAAAATATAGTCACAGGAACTATAAAATATTCCAAAATATCTACCGTAGGTACATCACTATTCCTTATAAAACAAAATAAACAAACAAAATTCAATCACTAATGGAGTATTGTTATCGAAAAAAATTAAGTTGTTCCAAATTCAAAAATAAAATAAGCAAGAACACACGTATTGACATTTAAAGCATGTCCCTAATTATAGTCACTGTCAGTAAGTAGTACACGGTACTCATATGGTACACATTCCTACAGTCACTAATTTAATTTTTTTGAATAGATAGTATTTAGCTATCAAACTGGTTTAATCAACTGCTATAAAATAAAAGCACCTGATTACGTCACAAACACTTTCATATTTAACAACAAGGTCCTGGCTGGTTTTAGAGGTCAAGATGTTAAATTTTATATTTTTTATTGTATTTCAATTTCGTCGGCAGGTACAATGTGACTTTTTAAAACAAGTTAGCATCTGCCATTATATTGTGACATCAAAAGGGTTATTCTGGTACATACACACGTCAAGCTACGTATATTTTGCCAGTATCCGCTGATCTCGAATTGGAGAAGCTTTTCCTACAATGACGGGTCAGCTTATGTAGGTACATAAAAACCGATCAAAATATTCCAATCTCAATGTACCTACTTAGAAATGAAGAATTAGTCTTTTTAAATTATCAATCAACGCCTATAACGTGATTTGTTTTTAATATAGCTAATGTAATAACATCTAAAGAATACTGTAATAATTGATTGTGCGATTTGTGCGACACAAATCGCACAATATACTGGAAATATATTTTAATATTTTTTTAAGACTGAGAATTACCCTTCTGTTATCAAATAAGTGTCACTTTTTGGCAGCAGGTCTAGATCAAATCAAAACAAAATTGCTAACCAAAAAAGTTTTGGGAAACTCATAATATTTTTTAGTCTCCTTTTTAGGTAGTTCATTTTGTTGTTTTGCTATTTTTTAAAGGTACATTTTTTGTAGTGTTAACTAAAGTTTTGGTCATCATTTTGGCACGACTGAGCTTCAGAATTTAATGTAGACCGGTACCTTAGTTATAGGTTCTTTATAATATCAATATTAGTGGTTATTAAAAAATCACACCGTATACAACATATACGCCTATATCCCCATTCCCTGTATGGTCAGATAGAGGTATGCGGCGTTCTTCTCGGAGATCGGTTATAAACCGCCGGCACTATATACCTACCTAGTACTCAAAATCTAAAACGTTACCAACTTGTAGATACAATTAATGTCTATAAATTCAATTACAGGAGACAATTATTTGTATCGTGCATTGCATGTTTCTTGTGCGTAAAAGTGTATAACATTTACTTATAGGTATAATACTTATTGTATTCAAGGCTTATCTAAGTATGGTGTTTCATGAGAAATTAACAATATTTGTTTATTTATTGACTACCGCTATTCAAATGATTTTCTTGTTCCTCCCGCTGCTTTCCATTTAATAATATTACCATTTCTGACAAATATACTAGGTACTATCCCTACTAACCCTTAATCTCTATATCATATGGAATATTCTCTCTATTTTTGAAATACATACATACATACATATTGTCACGCATGTCTCCCATGGGGGTAGGCAGAGACTATAGATTTCCACTTGCTACGATCCTGGCACACTACTTTCGCTTCATCTACATTCATTCATTTTTGAAATAGGCATAACAAAATAGCAATACAGCTCATTGCTCTTTATAACCTTCAAGAGATCCATAAAGATTTAAGTAGATGACTACTTTCGTCCAGTAATCCACAGGATTTAGGTACCTAACTACTACTTAGATTTTGTAACTAAATCATAAGTACCATACTCATTAGCTGTACAACGAGTAGGTACAGTGATAATGACAGCAATTGTGCGGCGCCAGCGCAGCCGTGGGATCCGCAATGATTTATGTTAAGTTTAGTATGCCTATTATAAATAACATCGTCAGTTGTAACTATTGATACAGTCGCCTATGATTGATTGTTTTTCGTTAAGGACGCTGGTTAGCAAATTTTTGTAATTTTGTATCCTTGACTTGCTTAAAACATGCAATTGCGTATTCATCTCTATATGCCTAACAACTTTATCTGAAGATTGATGTAGGCTTTAGATTTTTCTAATCATTTTTGTTTTGCCATCATCCTCAACCCATATCTCTCTCCTCTTCCATCTCCTCTCCTGAGAAGGGTTTGGGCTTTACTCCGGCACGATAAGCTACTGCAGTTTTCGGCAGACTTCGGACACTATAGAAAAAAATCTCACGTTCCCTCACGATGTTTTCTTTCACCGTTTTAAGCGACTGATAAATAAGCTCATAATTCCGATAAATTAGAGGCATTCCAATGGATGGTTTCAGAAACCTGAAAGATATATATCCGAACGTTAGACCAGTTTTCATTTATCTAGCCTTCTGACATCCTGAAATGATACTCATAGCATTGACGAGTCAATACCATCTGAAAAAAAGAACAAAATAAAGAAATAAATTTTTTAACACCTTACAAACTAAGTACTTCGACTAGGTTAACCACTGTAGCAGCCAGGTAAAAACCTGTATCTTGGAAGTCAGTAAACTTGCCTAGCACTTCGTAGGATGCCCTTTTTCTGAGATACGACCTTCAAAGGGTCTCCGACTCCGTGGGCCGAAGTAGGTGAGGTTTTATTTATTTTTTAATTTGAGCTACGCTCTGTATACCCGTTTTCAGGTTTAAAATAAGTATAAAGGAAAGATCGCTAGGATGGCATCCCAGAAAAATCGCATCGATGCCATGATTCATTTAGACTGTAAGAAGGTTGGAATAAAAAGGTACTCCATCAAATAGCTTTACTGCTGGATATCTTCCTAAATGAGACAACATGTGCTTAATAATTTATTATTCACAATCCTTCTATTCATAGCATAGAATCTATTCACAATGCCTAACAGATAAAACGTGTAAAGAACGCAGCTATTCATTATTTGATTTCCGTATAAAGTTCACATTGGTATCGAATTAGTTTGAATTTAGAATACTAATAGATAGTTATGTTATGGAATGTGATCGGATGTCGTGACTTGCCTATGAATTATTTCAGTGAGATACCTACATTTTATACAATAACAGATAATTTTACAACACTAACGAACGCATAGGTTTTATGTAGGTACTTATAAAAAATAATTATGTTTCATTATTCATGCGTTTGCGATGAAACTTTAGTACCTAAGTTTCAAGTTGTAGGTACCTACGTCACATCACCGCTTGTTAGATATTTATAAATATTTTAGTTATTTATGTGACTAATATAATATTAATATAAACGGTACCCCCTTGACCTCTATTTATGATATCAGTCCGGTACCTATGACCCGTATGACCTAATCTACTGCATATACAAACTCACCTCTAAAATAGGTTTGAGGTTGTGATATTTGAAATTTGAATTTCAAACCTTTTTGTTTTGTGTATCAAAATATCAATATTTTCCTTATTGACGCTTGATTCTTTTTGTATCAACGAGTTACCTATTTGATCGACAGATCGGTCAAAAGTTTACGTCCTATTTAATCTTAACTTGCATTCATCAAACCGGATTATGACGTTTTCGAAACAAAGACAGGTCAAACATGACTTGTAATTATATTGTTTTGCAGCCAAAGATGTTACAAGTACCACATCCGTGTACAAATTTGGTGCAACCCTGGCATCTCTGTGCCAGACCGGTTTGATAAGCACACACGGCTACACATCGAGCTTTACAAATTGAGTTTACGCTGGCCTCTTATTGTATTGAAAGCCTATACAATGCGAGATCAGTTTAAACTGAAATTCTATAGCTTGACCTGTAGCCGTGTGTACGATGGAAATTCCATTCGTGAGTCGACCCTGGATTATTATAATGTGCTTTTTATTGTAATGAAAGTATACTATACACTCTTCTGATTTCGAATGACTGCATGAAGTAAAAGCAGGGTTGTCGCTCGCTGCATGCTGGTGCTCTCGCTAGAGTCATATAATTCTGTGCTAGTGTTTCCAGTGCTGGAGGATCCGCATTGTTTATAGTACCTAAATGAGTTGTTGTTCATTTAATATTAAATAGTTCTACTTAACATCTAGCTGATTATGATGATGGCATAACATATAGCTGTCAATGCACTCTCCTGTTCATTAATTCGGTCAACTGGACATGTCATAAAAGTGATAAAATTGACCACGTACCTATAATATTGTCGATTTAATAAAAATTCATCTACTTATAAAGATTAATAATATTTAATGTGGGTGTACATTAGTACACCTCTGCCTAACCCTTCAGGGAATACAGGCGTACATAGCATCACACATACCATCAGGTATGTGTGATGCTATGTATAAAGATAAAAAAATATATTTTAAAAAGTTAGAGCCTTTTATTATCCTATAATTATTTACAATATTGCATCAATACGTTAACCTACACAATTGTATTAAATAGGTTGCTTAACTTCCAGTATTAAGTGACTATCAGCGGTCAAGAGAAGTTTACGATACTGATATTTCCAAAACTCACTATAAAATTTTATCAAACCTGCAGAGGATGCCTCAAATACTTGCTCAGGCGCATATCTGAATAAATTTGTGTGTAATAAAAATTAACAGAGTAAATTAGGCAACTTAATGTCAAACTAGTTTGTATTTCGCTAACATCGAGCGCGCCATTCATCCTACCTACACGTATGTTAAATTCTTGTGTAGGCAACAGTTCAATTGATATGCAAAAAATTAACTAGGAGTAAGTAGTTAAAATTATAATTGTAACAGTATATCAATTTAAAATGCACGCCCCTCCGCTAAACGTAATTATTTTAATGTGTGAAAGGAAAACCATATGAATTAGCGTTGTAAAATGCCCAATGACTTTGATTTCCTCATAACAGTTGACGAAATTTTACCGAAATAGGTGCGTGTAGTGGATCTTTGCTTAAAAAGTTATGCAGTTTTATGTTAACTCTACCGATCCCCAGGTCGAACAGTGTTTTTCTATGAAATTCTCAGTAGCAGCTCGGAGTCTGGATTTGTGCCCGGTTGTTGGCAATGGGCTCGCTCCCTATTACATGGGACCTAAACATACCGGCGATATGTGGGTGTACATTAGTACACCTCTGCCTAACCCTTCGAGAAATACAAGCGTGATGGTATGTCTACCTATGTTCTACTTACATGATTAATACCTGACTATGAACCGTTGTCATGAACGCGTTCATTCGGCCAACCAAATTATTCTTTTTTGAAATTTATATGTCTATAGTTAACCCATGTTAAGTTCATGGAAATCACACCTATTTTTTGACGAAGTGAAAATATTACGCATGCCTAGCTATGCATTTTGTCCTTGACATCCTAACAAGTTCATATCATAGCTACAAAATACTCCTACACAGTCATGTCATGAAGCCAATTATAGCAAAGACGCTCTGGATTTTATGTTTTAGGTAATAATACAATAAAACATCCACAAGATAATGTTTGTTTCGTTTAAGACCTGTTCTTAATTAATCCATACAATATTTAATGTTGCTATTTGTATTTTTAGCATTCTTCTACGGGGCACCCGTTTAGGATTCCCCGTAGAAGAATGCTTAGGTAGATGAGTAAGTCGCGAGCGATCAAGATGATCAAACTGATTGCAATATCTAGAGAGAAAAAGATTATCATCGATCTCCTCAAAATAAGATCACAAGCTAGCACATTAATTAGCCTACTTCTCCTTTTGAATATAACGTACTTAGTTAATTTATGAAAAGACAGATTCATAAATTTATAAAAAAAATGATCCTCGATTGGAATGACATTGAAACATTGTTTACTAAACGTTTTCCATTAATTTAGATCGATAGTTTAAATATCTAAGCCGATCGTTAAACATTCAAATCATCTAGTACGTGATCTAAATTTCACTTTAAATTACAGAATGTAAGTAATTCAACTCTTTTTTTTCCCCTTTTTATATTCCCACTCTTATCACGATATACACACACTTATCTCTTAGCACGATCGCACAATAAATTTTACTTAGTAAATACTTTTTATTCTTTACCTCTTCGGTTACAAATTAACGTTAGAAAACCACAAGCAGCCAATTACGGCCTAAAAATATGCTAAGTGAATTCACTTTTTACGCTTAGTTTTACGTAATTTAATTTCTTTATTTTTTTTAATATACTAGGTTGTTATTGTTGTTCTTTTACGTTTTTGCCAATTAGGAAACGTATTTTTTCTCTGACACTAGGTGTTACGTGTGTTTTATGTGTTTGCTTAACCATTTATGTGGCCACGCCCAGACTTTTTACTAGTTTTCGCTATGAATATTTGAAAATGCAAAATTTAGTAGGTACTACGATGTAATCATATTATGGCTTTGTAGCTGTTGGTCAAAGAGTCAACAACTTGCTTCCGAAAGAGAAATCACACCCACAGTTGTGTCATGAAAAGTAAAAGTGGTACCGTTGCCGACCACTGTCAATCCGAAATGCTTTATTTAAACATTCTTATGTATAATCATGGTTGTTACTTAACCGAACAACTTGATTCAATAACTGAACTAGTACATATCAAGGCTTAAACGCTTTTTATTAACACCGACACGCTATTTTTAATATGTAGGGTAAAATATGTCAGTATTTGGCACAAATGAGTAGTTAATTGAAGGATTATTGCATTTTTTAAAAGGTAAGTTTAAAATCTTCTCCCTAAATAGGTACCTATAAAAATTTATTGAAATGGCATCCGATATAAATATGATTAATAAAGTTTAATACCTAAGTAGAGTTGCACTAATTGAATGAATTGAAAAGGCCGGTATTGCGGTTGATGTTGTTTGGTTTGGTAAATATTGCGTGAATAATATGCAAAATGACAATCAGATTACATAACTATGCTTATAATAAAAGATAAGTTACCATGTCTGTATTTACGAAGGAGATATTTAAGAAAATTGTAGACGAGTGTTTCTAAGAGCAATAGAAGCAATTTAAAAACTCAAAAGTCGAATCCCCAGAATTATTGTCGATTGTTACCGTGGGTACCAGTAGTATTGTCAATCGATGAAACGATAGATAACTCCAAAGAGTACCTATTTATAACACATTAAAATAAATTACAGGACCCCACTATTTTAGTAATTGACTGTTTGGGATGGTACCGATCGAACATTAAACGTTAGAATATACTTAGAAACATATTCAGAAATTCCATAAAAATATTCGGTTTAAGGTATCTACTTATAGGTGACAGCTTTGTAAAGACAACCTACTAATATTATTTTTTATTAAGTTAATATACTTACAAAGCCTAATGTATAGGTAATGTGTGAAATTAAATACTTGAAGGGTTAATGTCAAGTGAACATTAAATTAGAAATTTTTGCCATAAGTCATAACTAGTTGCTAAAAAAAAATACTTTTGGTTTTTAGAACCGAAAAGAATCGCAGTACTTATAATATTCTAAAACACATATGTATCTAAGTACATTTATACTTAGATATCTCTTTAATCCAGAAGATAAAATTTGACAAGTTATTTAAATATGTACTTAAGTATATATTTTACAACACGTTTGAATACCTATTATTTTTGTCAAATAGAAACTTAAAGTAGTGACTGATTAAAATTTTACATATTTTAATATTAATTAACTTTTGCGATGGTCGGTCATTGTCCGTTCTTGAGTTTGCTACGAATTGTTATTAGAATAATTTGATTACATTTTCTTGATTTATTTTAATTTGGAAATTAAAAAAAATGTTTTTTGTACAGTTTATTGCTAAGAATATGAGTACATTAAATATAGGTACAATTTCACAAAATTTTACCGAGTTACAGTGAATTTCTTAAGTAGGTACTTATGAAGACTGTAGATAATTAGGTACCTAATTCTAGAGGCTTATTTGGTACCTAAATATTGTTTTTCTAAAAAAAAAAATTCTATGTAAATAACTACTTACCAACATCTCTTCTTTGAGCATTAGCCAGTATAACCAATGACATCAGTAGCACACTAGGTACATTGTTACCAAAAATGAAATTCATTTTAATTTCTAATTTAATATCTAAATCTTCACACAATATAAACTTTTTAAATAAAAAGAAGACACTACAAATTAATTAAGTTTGAAAAAAATTAAAATTCCATTTACTGTTTTGTTACGAATTTCGCGCGGATTTCGCCGGCCGCGGAGGTGGGAGCTCGTGCGGCAGAGCCTTTGGAAACTAAACTGAGAGGAGGCTGCGCCGGCGCAGGTGTATAGAGAAAGAAGCACGCATGTTCATCGTTGATCGACGCGGACCGGTCGATGGCACGGCGGGACTGGCCGCTATCAGCCGACACAACAAATGATTACTTTCGTACTATCGGACTGATATTCACGGTACGTAGACGTGAACTTGCTGGACTGTTCAAAAGTAGGTCTTTCATTATTACTTCAATTTGAATGAATTGTTTAGATCATACTTTTATATACATAGCATACGAAGGGTTACTGAAAGGTATTGAATTGTACATCCTCATTTCGCTGGCATGGTTAGGTCCCATGTAATAATAGGGGGCGAGCCTATTATTATTATCCGAGCACAAATCGAAACTCCGACCTGTTGCTGAGAATTTCATAGAAAAACCCGATAACACTTTGCCCGACCTGGGAATCGTATCCAGGACTTGTAGCGTAGCAGTCGATTTTAGTACTACTAGACTGATGAAGCAGTCATTACTTTTCAAGATCAATCTTTTATTTCTAAATACCTACTGTATCTACTTTTTTAAAATTAAGTCACTGTTTTTTTTCAACCCAGTTACTTACCGTCCCACGGCATGGATCTGGGCGTGGATTTCCTTTCAGAATGGGATGGGTTCATCCACCACTTGCCTATTGCGTGTACTTATACAGACTTCACGCGCTGTCCAGAAAATGTAGGTTTCCTCACGATGTTTACCTTCATCGTTCATTAATTATTAATAAATTCTCACATGATTTCGAAAGGTGAGATGTTAGGATTCAAACTCGAGATTCATGGACATTTATTAGGTTATAACTGCTCTTCGGCTAACCGCATTTTACCTACTTACTTCGTCGTTAAAAATAGACTACTTTTACTTTCTTATTTAGGTATAAATTTAACCTAAACGTTTAAATAACAAGTAAGTAGGACTTACAAGTAAAATTAGGACTTAAATTTAATTCTATTAGGGTGTAAATATTGAAGCTACATACATAACATATTGTGAGTGTGTCCCCGCAGCCACCACCGTCGAATGCTGGTGAACATCTCTTTTTGGAACTAGATTTAAATCATTCTAAAGTCCTTCTTGGAGTGTACTACTGTCCGTCTCTACGCATTGATTTCTTTTCCTCATTTGAAAATATCTTGGAACGCTTAATACCTACTTACAGTCACTCAATAATTATGGGTGATTTTAATACCTGTCTTCTCAAAAAAGATAACCGTTCTTCGTTGCTTTACTCCACTATTGAATCTAATAACATGTCCATACTTAGTCTTGATGCTACTCATCACTTCCCAGATTCTGTCCCCTCACTTCTTGACCTTATACTTGTATCGTCAAAAAATCATGTTGCTAAATATGGACAGACCCCTGCTGATTTATTCTCTTATCATGATTTGATTTTTCTTTCTTACAAGATACGTCCACCCAAGGCTAGATCTAAGATTGTCATGCTCCGTAATTTTAGTGGCATAAACCTGGATAGTCTTCGTGATGATGCGAGCAGCATTGACTGGACTCCTCTTGTTGCTGCTAACTCAGTTGATGTACAGGTGGATTTGTTTATGACAAATGTCATTCAATTGTTTGATCAGCATGCTCCTGTTCGAGCTGTTAAAATTAAACATGCACCAGCACCGTGGTTGACTGATGACATAAAAAAGTTAATGACCAAAAAAGCAGTTGCTAAATTTAAATATAAAAGTCGGCCTAATGATACTAACAGAGAGAAATATGTGACAGTTCGAAATCGCTGCAATAAGGTTTGTAGGAATGCTCAACGCCAACATATCCATAAATCAGTTCAAAACAGTGATCCAGGTAAAGTTTGGAAATTTCTCAGATCACTCGGGCTCGGAAAATCACATCACAGTAACTTTCCTAAAGACTTCGATTTAAATTTACTCAATCAGCATTTCATTACTTCGTCTGACTTTGATAAGACCAATAAAATTAACACTTTAAATTATCTTTCTAATAGTCCGACGCCCGATTATTCCCCCTTTGTCATTACTCAATTCACTGATTGTGATGTTAAGAAGAGTATCCTCTCTATTACATCCAATGCTGTTGGGTGTGACTGTATTAGCCGTAATATGATAATCCCTATCCTTGATGAAATTCTCCCCGTCCTATGTCATATCCTTAATTTCTCTGTAACTAAGGGTGTCTTTCCTAGTGCATGGAAGAATGCGCAAATAATTCCTTTGCCTAAAATTCCGAATCCTTTATCTTTTTCCGATTTCCGTCCTATTTCTATTTTACCGTTCCTATCAAAAGTACTTGAAAACCTTGTCCACGGCCAACTTAGCTCTTTCCTTAACAAAAATAGTCTACTTAATCCTTTTCAATCCGGTTTCCGTCCTGGTCACAGCACTACTACAGCCCTAGTTCATATTACGGATAATATCAGGTCAAGTATGGAGGCTGGAAACTTAACAGTATTGGCACTCTTGGATTTTAGCAATGCTTTTAATACCGTAGATTTTGATATCTTGATTGGCATGCTCTGTTCTCTTAACATATCTCCAACGGTGATTGAGTGGTTTCGTAGTTACCTGTTTGGCCGCCGACAACGTATTAGCATTGAAGATTCCACATCTTATTGGTGCAATACTTCTGCCGGCGTACCACAGGGTGGCGTTCTTTCTCCATTGCTTTTCTCAATTTTTATTAATTCAATCTCCGATCGACTCACGTCTTCCTACCATCTTTATGCAGACGATCTTCAAATTTATTGTCAAGCTCCTCCGGAAATCCTCTCTGTAGCCTTTGACACTATGAATAAGGACTTGGCTCAAATAGTAGACTGGAGCATTAATTTTGGACTCAAGGTGAATCCCACTAAAACCCAGGTGACTGTCATTGGCAGTTCTAGGATGATCGCTAGGATTAACTGGTCGATACTTCCCCAAATTACTTTTGATGGGGCAGTCATACCTATATGTGATAAAGTCAAGAACTTGGGGGTTCACATTGACAGGACTTTGTCATGGACTGCACACTTGAAGGAGGTCAGTCGGAAAATGTTTGCTTCGGCATCTTCCTTAAGAAGACTTCGGAACTTCCTACCTACAGCCACTAAAATTACGCTTGCACAGTCTCTCCTCCTTCCAATATTAGACTATGCCGATGTCAGCTATCTTGACCTTACTGAAGAGCAGCTAGATAAACTTGAGCGACTTCAAAACTTTTGTATTAGATTTATATTTGGCTTGCGCAAATATGATCATATCTCCGAATTTCGTACTAAGCTCAACTGGTTGCCAATCCGACTTCGCCGGAATACTCATATCCTTTCCTTGCTATATAATGTGCTTTTCAATCCATCGACCCCTTTGTACCTTAAAGAACGTTTTGAGTTCCTTTGTGACTCACATTCTAGGGTTCTAAGGTCATTGGAAAATTTAGAACTTAAAATCCCAGCGCATTCCACAAGGTTCACTGATAAATCCTTTTGCGTACTAGCAGCTCGCCTGTGGAATGCGTTACCACTTACGGTAAGACGTGCACAAACTTTACCAATTTTCAAAAAGCTGTTGAAGAAGCACTACTTGGGACAATAAATTACTTAATTGTTTTTAATTTTATTATATATGTATTTTTTTATAGACTTGTTTTATTGAATAGTATAGAATTATATAAACTATAGTAAATAAGCAAGTATATTTATTTATAAGACATAGTATATATATAGCTAGTTTTAAAGTTTTGCAGAAGTGACCTATTTTTGTACATTTGATTATCTGTCAACTATTTAAACGCCCGATATCTTGTCCAGTGTTAATTTCACTATGGTTGCCTGGAAGAAATCGCTTTAAGCGATAAGGCCGCCCATTGTACCTACATTTGTTTTGTGGATATACATATATATTTAGTTCTTTTTACTTTGTTAGTGGTGTACAATAAAGAATAAATAAATAAATAAATAAATAACATAACATACCATCACACCTGTATTCCGCGAAGGGTTAGGCAGAGAAGTACCTATTTATGTTAACCCCGAATTCCAGGCATGTTTAGGTCTTATGTAATAAGGGGGACCCTATTACCAATCCGAACTGAGGTACTAAGAATTTCTCTCTTCTCTCTGCTAGGTACTAAGAATTTCATAGAACACTTCATCCGACCTGGGAATTGAACCCAGGATCTCTAGCGTAGCTGTTGCGCTTAGGACCACTACATTAATGAGACAGTGCGCTATACGTTTTTATTCAATTAGTTGCCTTACGATAATTTTGTTGTTATTAAGGTGCCGATAGTGTTACACGAGTCCTTTAGAAGTTCTCGTTAGATGGTTGAATAGCTTGATACAGAAATAGGCACTCCTCGACACGGCACGCATTGTGTGGTTCCTCTCTCTGTACACCTAAGAGCCGGTAGCTTAGGCCCTGTTCCCACTACCGGTGAACGGTAAGTAGGTACTTTACGTAAAAATATTTAAAAGTAAGTATAATGTAAAGAAACTTAAGTGAATGCGGTAATAAAAATAATTTATTATGATTCAGTAACAGTCAGACTATATTTCTGTATATGTTCGATTACAAAATTAAATCTAGGTTCCGTTACAACACTTACAACGGATGGCATGTTTGGCGTAATGGCTTAGCCAAAAAACCCTCATGGATCGTCTGGCACCTGGGGAGGGGACTGGGTATGTCGGACTTATCTAAGTAAGTACCTTTATCTTATACATATATCATAGGAGCGTCTGTTTGTAATATTAAAATAACCGCTTTTAACTAAATGCATAAGAATGTATACACTTTACATATACCAAAATAAAATTTTCTACAATATTTGTCTGTCTGCCTGTCTGTTTGTTCCGGCTTATCCCTGAAACGGCTGGACTAATTTTGACGGGACTTGCACTGGCTGATAGCTGATGTAATAAGTAACTTAGGCCACTTTTATCTTAGAAATGTATATTCTTATATTATGTAAAATAGAATAGAGAAAAGCCGAGAAACCAAGCGAGCGAAGCGGCGGACGGAAAGCTAGTTACGAATAAAAACAGCACTTGCCTTCCCTTGATATGATTCGTGGCATTCGCCATGGCGATGACAGGCTGTGGTAAAAACGTTCGCTGGACCCCTGCTAAAATTGTAAAGGAGATTTTTTTGGCCTTTAAATAATTTAATAATTTCGCGCCCAAGGCTGACGCTTTAGCCTTAAGAAAGTTATAGGTATGTACACACGGCTACAGGTCAACCTATACAAAACCAGTTTAAGCGGATCTCGCATTGTATAGACTTCACATACAATAAGAGGCGAGCGTAAACAGGTTTTGTATAGCTTGATGCGTAGCCGTTTGTACACACGGCTACGCATCAACAGCGCATGTATCAGCAACGCATCACAGTTTAGACTGGCCTCCCACTGTAAAGGTTTTCCGCACAATGTATTAGTATAGCTTAATGTGTAGCCGCGTGTACATAATATTATTATTGCATAATAAAAAAAAGGATCGTTCAGAATCGTTTCTTTTGCCACTAACACACAACCACAGACAACGTTTATTTTTAATTTTGAATCAAATATGGCGTTTGTGTTCTTGTAAGCGTCAAATGAGTAGTGTTGGTTGTGGTCCGTGGCGTTTATTTTGTGTTCTCGTAAACCATGGCTGGTTTTACGGAAAACGCGTTAGTCCGAAAACTCCAAGAACTGAATTCAAGTCAACAAAGCATTCAAACTTTATCTTTGTGGCTAATTCATCACAGAAAACACCACGCCGTCGTCGTTAAAACTTGGTTCAAAGAAATACTAAAAGGTAACCTACAATAATCATTTTCTTTTTCAAATATGTCGTAAAATGTTTGAAATAACATTACTTATATAACATATATGATGCAATAATATCATGGGAATAAACGGTGGTCAATTTTATGGACGGTAATGTAAATTCTAAATCTCTTTCGTTTGTTTGTTTTATTCATGCGACAATGGCATAATCTCGTAGTTTGAATGCTGTTTTACGGTGCTTTGCTATTCCAATTTCCATAGCAGCCATGACTAGAGTATCTACGCCCAGAAAAGGCGACTAAATTTCGAAATAAGAACCTACTTTGAAAAATAAATTGATTATTTACGAAGTGTCAATTTACTTGTAGTACTTCAGTGTATATTACAGGCGTAGCTAGTATTATTACAGGGACCGAGACGTTTATTTTTATATGAAATACATAAGCCTCTAAAAGTAATGAAAATCTGAATATGATGATATTTTATTTAAATTTTTGTATTGATATATCTATTTACACAGAAGAAATGAGTTGAGTGAACTTAGGTTGTGTCATTTATAGTTATTATTGCCAATTGGTATTACATACTAAAAATTACTAGCTATAAGTAATCAGGTCACAAATAATTAAAATGCGAAAGGTTGCTGGCAGAAGCTGGATGCGAAAAGTGGAGGACAGGGTGAAATGGTGCACGCTGGGGGAGGCCTACGTCCAGCAGTGGACTAGTATAGGCTGATGATGATGATGATGATGATGATGATGAAATAATTCAATACTACAAATAACCTGCTAATTAAGGAGCAATTTTTCTAATATCAGATTACTTTAATCAAACGGATAAATTTAACTTGTGACAGTTTCTGTGTTTTCAAATCTGTCTAAATGTCAAATTTATTCATCTGATTTAACTTACTTAACTATTGATATCAGCCCTTAATGATATCTATACTAATATAATAAAGTGGTAACGTTTTTGAGGTTGTAGAGGGTAATCTTTGGATCGACTGAACCGAAGACGCAGATCATGTAGTTACAAATATTTTATGTATAGGCTTGATAATTTTTTAACAGTGACTTTTTCTGCTATCATATTCTAAGTCCCTTTACAGAAAACCTTAAGACAAATGAGACTAGTTTCTTCAGAGAAATTATGAATATACATATAAAATCTAGTCATTATTAAGTTTTTACTTTACAGCCAAAGACAGCAAGCAACTTACATTTATGTATCTTGCTAATGATGTAATACAAAATAGCAAAAAGAAAGGTCCCGAATATGGCAAAGAGTTTGGAGAGGTGTTGGTGGAGTCGTTCAAACACATGGCTAAGACAGGCATAAACACAAAGACTAAACACTCACTGCACAGAATACTCAACATTTGGGAGGAGAGGGGAGTGTATGACTCACAGAAGATACAAGAGTTCAAGGAGGCTGGTGAGTTTTGTTTTGTTCTGCAAAAGGTGCACTAAGTTCAGACCTGGGACATTCCTAAGCTTCCATGAAACATAAAAAAAATGATTATTTCAATTGTGCTTAATTTCACTGCAATAGGTATTGTTTGTTTCAAAAGTTCACAACACTAATTGTATCAGATTTGTAGATTAGAAATGGTTGTTGTGCAAGCTTAGAATTAATTATAAGTTGAAAGTGCCATAACAATATCATCATACCATTATGCCTGGGTCAGGCAGAGGTGTATTAATTAAATGTACACCCACAATTCGATGGTATGTTTAGGTCCCATGTATTAGGGAATAATTGCATAAAGATTTAGGGAGTTATAAAAAAACAAAATTTCTAAGGTGTTTATGAATAATTTTATCAAGTTCATCAAGACACTCAAAATGCACTATCAATTTTTGAGAGGGTAGTGGAACAACCTTTATTTACACATAAATTGCATTACAGTGGACCCCAGCGACGCTATTCCTAAGAAAGTGAGCAAACGCAAGTCAACCGATGTGGAAGCTAGTAAGGAACCTGAAAAGAAAGCCAAGGTGGAGGGTCGCGCCAAGCAGGAGCGTCGCTGCAGTGAGACCAAGGAGGTCGACGGGCATCTGGAGACTCATACCACACTCAGCCCCAAGACCCCTCCGGGAGACCCACCAGAGCCTGAGGAACTTATCAAGGTTAGTTATCGGTCTTCTTCTACTGGAAATACTTTTGTGCAACTATTTCCCAAAAGTTCAGTCAACCAACACACAAATATATTTATAGATTTACAGAACTGGCAATAAACACTAGAAGTGCTATAAAAAAAATGTTTTGAATTACCAATTTAATTCACAGGTTAATAAATACAGGCTAATTCATGCCGATCAATCATCAAAATCACTATATTTATAAACAGTTCGTTTTATTTGCAGGCACTGTTAGAGTTAGAGTCGAGTGCTTCAAGCGACGAGGCTGTGCGTAATAGGATCGCATCCCTGCCCGCAGAAGTATCTGAAGTTAAATTATTGTCTAAGTTAGAAGGTAAAATGACACCATACCACCGCATTAACTTTGTTATAACTCTTGTAGTAAGACTGAAAAAAATGTATACATCCCTAAAAATCATGGAAAGTCTGAAAAACACAGATAAGACATGTTCTTGTATACGTTAGATTATTATTTTACTTAGTGAAAATTTCATATTGATTTAAGTTAATCCACCCTATTACACAAAGGACTATACTAAACCCGGGTTTAAAATATTTCCTTCGGTTTTTATGTAGGTATGTCAAACTTCCATGACTATTTTAAAACCTGGCGTTTCCTTAGTCCATCTTCTGTAGTGAGGGGGTAATTCTCTAATTTTGGTTGTTCTGAGTTAGTAAATGTGATATTTTTTTTACCTGGAGTGATTTATGTTATTGACTAAGCCGACTTATAACTCATATATTGTCCGATTATATTTGTAAGCATTGACTGTGACAAAGTAGAACCTTTATCGAAACTATGGACTGCAATTAATCATAGTTAATTATAATTTCTGATGCTGCTGCATCTATCCTTATAATGATGTATTTATAGTTTAAACAACAATATTTTGAAAACACTGCCCAAATATTGTGCTTATACATACATTGTAAGTAGTTGAAAAATATTGTAAAATTGTTATTATTATATTAATAAAGACATTGCTCACAAGCCCTGTGTATTTCACTTATTCACTAATAGCCCAAATTGGTTAGATATTTCATTAATCTTGATGTAAATAGCATTTTAATTATATAAATTACTTTAAATGGTCTCTGTAACGACACTTCTACAATAGTTATTCCAGGAATTCGTTCAGATAATTTTCAGTTGTAAAGATCGAAATCTGAATTATAAAATTCTTGTTTTAAAAAGTGGTAACCCATATCAATAAAAGAGCTTTACCACAGTCAATGCAGATGCTTAATACTAAAAATGTATACTGAAAATAGTAGGTAGTATTGTACATTATTCAAGAAAGCAAAGTATATTTTTTTTGCTATCATTTCTAGTTTCCTGCAAATTTCAAAACTTGATAGTTTGATATTGTTTTGCTTCTTGGAATAATGTATGAATATAAGATATGCACTAGAACTAAATACCTTTGCTGGGTACAACATAATTACCACAACATCCTACCGTTAATTATCGTAACACACCTTATTATCAAAAGCATTAATGATTATGACGCTACCAACAATATTGATTGTATTATTTGGAATATTTCTTCAGAACTTTAAAGTTGATATTATATTCCTTCGTCGTCTATGGTATATTACAATGTATTGCGGGTAGGATTCCCAAAAATCTAAATGCAAAACTAACTAGATAGGTATACGAACATAATACTAATGATATTCCGTATCCACTATGTTCGTGAACATTTACAACTTTTGACATGGAGTTGTAAGTGTATTTAATTTTTCATGTTCCTGTAATTAATTAACTTTAAAAAAATACTTCGATCCATTTCTAAATGTTTAGTGGTTCTAAGTATGACTATGCTTTACGCTTTACTTATGTTGAAGAGGTCATCGTCTGAGTTATCAGAGATCCGCGAGGGTATATTATACCTTTTCAAACAAAATAAATACAAAATCGATACGCCAAATAAAATACCTACAGTCGATCATAGAACCTCCTCAATTTTAAAGTCGGTTGAATACAGGCCTCTCGGACATTAGACTTTATTATAACACATTAAAGACTTGATTCCTCCTTTTTTAGAGCGCTGTTACTCCATCCATTAGGGAGGAGCGAAAAGCAATATAATTTCGCGACGTAGTGGATACGCGGCTAAGATAAAATCTATTCTTGGTTGAACCGCATACTGATTTACATACTGTGTCATGTGTGCGCTTGGGATTTCTAAGTATGTACAATCAACATCAAATATATAGGAGCGAACAGATTGTTCATAATTATCTACACCGCTAGGGGAAATTAAACTTTATCTCAATTGGATAAAATATATGTCAGAATAACATCTGCTGTGTACGGTATTCATTCTAAAACGTTCTTTATGTACAGTCGCCAGCCGGTGAAGGTATACAAATCTGTCAAATTTCTTCAAATGATTTTGAACCTTAAACTGTTGAAGATAAAGTTCAAAATCAACTGAGAAAATTTGACATTTTGTGGTACCGTACCGTGAAGTGAAGTGAGTGAGATAAAGTTTAATTTCCTTAGTTGCTCCGATCATCTCGAACAGTTTGTGTAGATATATTTAATGCTCAATGTATAATGTAACCTACGTACCTATATATAAGGTCCAAATTCAAATAATACACACGCAATCAATAAAACATATACTATTGCTATCTTCTTATAGATAAGGAGTCTGCTGTAAGTCTGAGTGCTGTAGTGAACTCGGCTGTTGAACTGTTGGCGGAATACAACATGAGGCTTAGTGAAGAGCTGGAGAGGAGACGCAAGGTGGCCGCCATGCTGAGGGATTTTGCGCAGGCGCAGCGGGACCTCGCCAAGCAGGCTGAATCTAGACTAGAGGTAACTATGGGCCGGCTCGTATAAAAAAAAATAAAAAAAACTTACTAGCACTGTGGGTTACACATTACTAGTATTCTGGTTAACCCCTCGTACTAAGCTAAATGCTTGTGTTACGAGTGGGTTCACGTCGGTAGTGCAATGGGTGGGGTTTGAACCGGCAACCACATGATCGCAAGTCCGACGCCCTAGCCATTAGGCTACCGCCGCTTCTTTACTCCAGATAATTATCGCCCTAGTAGTAAGCATTAATTATTTGCAGTATGACACACTGTCTCGCGTGCTAACTAACTCCCCTATACCTCGCACTCTCGCTGCTCTGAACGCTCTCTTGGATTGTAATCTGTTTGTGTGTGAATGGTCGAAGATCCTGTCGATTCCGAGGGAAAGATTCATGAAAGACGTATCTTTAATTACTGTAATTGGTCCTAGACCGTTATATTTAAAGTATTTTTGACTAGGCACATGCAAGGGAAGGGTATTACCCCCTCATTGAGTTAGCCCTTTTTTGGTCTGCACTTCTGGATTGACAAAAAAGTTTGTTAAAAAAAAGGTTTAATAAAGAATTACAGTACCGTTTCTTTGTGGATGTACATCCTCACGCGTTGTATACATGTAGTGCATAATTATATGAATATGATTAATAAAGATCCCCATATTCTGTAAAAAGTATTTACTTTTGGTAGAACATAATAACGGAAAAGCCATTATTTTAGCCATTGCAACTGTACATTTTTATGACAGCACCTCGAATCTTTGTGTCCGAAGATTTATTACTGAGGTAGCATTTCACCATACGAGAATAGCTGCTACTCTTTGAATAAATTGAAAATTAATCGCAACTTGTATGAAATATACGGCAGAGTAATATAACAGGCACTTATCGGCATACGGCCGATAGGTTTAAAGTCGTTCTTTTCTTCTAAAGGTTTATTATCATTCCAGGAATACAATATTAAACTCCAAAAAATCTACGCGGTGAAGGCCGAGGTCAAGTCGCACATAGAGAACCTTCCGGATGTATCGCGGCTGCCGGATGTGACGGGTGGGCTGGCGCCGCTCCCCTCCGCCGGGGATCTGTTCAGCCTCTAAGAAAAACCCTCATCGTAACTGAATACACTTAGACCGTGACGTATCAACCCGCTATAATAAATAACCGTTTCCCTCAACAATTGCCAATCTTATAGTTTGTTCGAAATACCTTTACGCAGAAGTTGACCGCAAGTAGTTTTGCAGTGGTAAATCTATACTTTTTTTATATTATAAACCTGAAGAGTCTGTTTGTTTGTTTGCTTGAACGCGCTAATCTCAGGAACTACTGGTCCGATTTGAAAAAATATTTCAGTGTTAGATAGCCTATTTATCGAGAAAGGCTATAGGCTATGTGATGTTACCTGCAAGGTAGTGCGGAGCGGCTAACTTCCGACATGCACATTTTGAACGAACTGTATGCTATTTCTCGCACAACACTCACTGGGTTGTTAAAATGACCATCATTTACACATTTTACACGATAATAATTCATGAAAACAGCTGGCAACACCACACTATATAGTATATGTTGACCTCTTATTTTTAACCCCCGACGCAAATACGACGGGGTGTTATAAGTTTGACGTTCTGTGTGTGTCTGTCTGTGGCATCGTAGCTCCGATTTGGATTTAATTTCTTTTATTTAAAAGGTGAATTAGTCGGCAGTGTTCTTAGCTATGTTTGATGAAAATCGGTCGAGATATAAAGCAATTGTCGGGGTTTTTTTTATTTTTAATACAAAATGCGTAGTAGAGGCGTGGTCAGCGTATATTGGATTTAATATGCACAATGTTATATCTATTACATCTAAGTTCGACACTTTACATACTACGTACAGCCGGCACGTCAGATTATACAAAACTGACAAATTTCTCCAAATGATTTTAAACCATAAGATGATGACGATTAAGTTCAAAATCAACTCAGAAAATTTGACATTTTGTGGTACCTTGATGTGCTGGCCACCGTACCATATCTGAATTGTATAGTCTTTATACAATTCAGATATGGTAGTATGTTATAACACAAATTTGAAGGTTTTCCAATGAGTATTTCTTAAAAATCTATTGTACTTATAATCAGTTGAGGATTATCAATTAAAAATTGTGCTTCCTTCTTTATATGACACGTCTAAGTGTATTCCAAATTCCACCAAATTATTGGCTCAGTCTGGATTCCTAGTAGCTACAATTTAATTGCTTCAGTTCTATAATTATAAGTTTTGCGTTTGCAATAAGCAAATCAAGAACCATGGCTAGAAAACAGAAGTGTATGGTTATGTTGTGTTTTTCCGAGAATTGTAAGCTATTACCGGCTGAAATTGGTAGCTGTAATAATTATTGTTGATGATTAAAACATAATTATTGACGAAAAGATTTATAAGTAATTTTAAAGAATTCATTTCCTGAAATGAAGAGGTCTCGTTAATTTTATAACTGACTAGTGGACCCGACAGGCGTTGTCTTGCCTGGATTCGATCGCTGCGCCCTCTACCAGGTCCAATTAATATGAATCTAAACCACCTCTGTATTAGAGATAACAAAAAAAAATCAAGCCGTTTTTTGAGTTTATACGAAACTAACGAACGCCAATTGATTTTTATATATAAGAAAGAAGATTTGAAAATGATTCTTGATATTGCAAAATTAACCTTATGAGGTTACAATAAAGCACTTCATAGCGTTATAAAGATGGCGAGACTTATTATTAATTATTTACTATCCAGAGGATTAATATTGACTTCGCGTGTCGTTAACAGAGCAACATGCCTTTCACATTTTTGTTTAATTGTTACATTAAAAGTAATATACAGGGGGATTTAATCACCTGCACGCGTTGAAGGTGTGATTCTACACGTCATAATGACCCACTTTTTTAGGAAAAGTTGTCGAGTAATTAAGAAGTAATTTTGGACCGAATGTTAGTAAATAATTTTCGATTCGAAATGTATATTGGCTTTGTGTACAGCATGTGTAAACTGAGTGTTATGTGTGTTGCAATCGTGACAGAATTGACAGTATGTAATTATAAGATACATTATATTATAAGTGCTTATGATTTCATTACCATACACTTCTTTTCATTATAATCGAAGTTTGCCTTAATTATTGCGAATTGTTGCCTTATCATTCGCACTCACAGATATCATATTGATCATAAGAAGATAAATGAATATATTGTTGGTAAAAGCTTATTATAAGCAACCCTAGTGTATGAAAAGTGGATAGTTTATTTAACTATTTATGTTACTTTAAGTGGTTATAAATTCACTCGTATCTATAGACAAGTAAAGTGTTTACAAGTAAAAGTAATTACTTATGGTTAATTGTTTATTTAAGGCGCCAAATCATTTTTATTGGTTTTTCACAAATTGTTCGTCTATAACACATGACAGAAGTAATTATGACATTAAAATATTTACTTAAATATCGTTATTACGCGAAAAACTTAACAAAAACTGCCAAATGGACAAGTGACTCCAGTGTACTCCAGGATATATTCTGCGCTAAATAATCATATTCTCAACATCGTCTTTGCCACTAGTCAAGAGTCGTTTAGCGTCAAAGTGACGCATAGGTCACTTTGACGTTTACTAGAATAATGACTACCGGTACTTGACTGGTTTTAATTTATGAAAAAAAATTGTATCGACTATAAAGTTCTTGGTAGGGATTGAGAGGGGATGCTCTGTCCCGTCACATCTCTTTCTTTCTCCTCTAACATAAAATTAAAATGCATGTTATTTCCTTATTTTTTAACAGATTTTATTATACTTACACTGGACCTAAACACGTCTACGCTCTGCTTAACCCTTCGGGGAAGACAGGCGTAATAATATGTTTTGGATTGGCTATTAAGAATAACTTTTTTTCATGCAGTCATGAAAATAATCAGTAAATTAGCCTTTTTTGCAGCTTAGAAACAAGACATTGTCTCTAAGCTTCGATTCAGTAAGAAATATGTAACGACAAAATGAGTAATTTTGAAGAGACAGATCAAAGAGAATTCATTTCAGCACTCATTATACGAATTCCCTTTATTTTTTGTAATAAAAAAGATAATTTTAATGTATGATTATGTTTGTAATCACAGTAATCACTTACATCAGGCGGGCTGTATTCGTATTTGCCACCTTACTGGTATAAAAAAATGTGATGATGGTAGGTAAAATAAACATGAGAGTGAAAATTGATTTTGTTTGTAGCTCTTTTTGTATTTTTTATGTTTAATCTTTGAAAATGGTGGCCGATAGGCCAGTGTCCACAGTAATATCTTCAAACCACATTATCTCAAGCTATTTTCTTACAACACCTATATGTCTTAACCGAGTCCATGCTCAAAAGTGGAATTATTATTATTATGTCATTTTACAATCAGTTTTCATTAATAAAAATTCTGTGTGCTGGTTTCGCTGTCTTTCGCAAAATATAATTACTATAGTTTTTGTTTCCCATAACTAGAAATAAAATATATTGACTGTATTAGATTGGTACACAAGTACATAATTATATTGTGTTCACGAATTGATTTATAAGTTATTAAGATTATCTGAAAATAAGAAATAAAAAGAAAACTGAAGTAGGTATATTTATCTATGATTTAGCCAAAAACCATTTTAATAACTACTGCTAATACTATCCATCGTTTCATATATTTACTTTTAAATAAGTATTACTTCACATAGTAATAGGTATAATATTTACAGTTTTTGGCATTTCGTAAAGAAATATGCTATATATTTTGCATATGATGTTAATTATAATCAGGGCTCTAGATTTTTAAATTATTAATTAATCGTAAAAATGTGCTATTCCGTCAACTTCGGTTATAAATATTAAAGGTTCACGTTTGTAAACCAAATAATAGCGTAATTTGGTGTGATTAGTTAATTTATTTGGCTACCACGAATCCACTATGTATAGCTAGATATTATAGATTTAAATGAATTATAGAATTTGTTATATTAACAATATTGATATTTTATTTAACACCCTGACCTGTGTCTGAACATAAAGAAATAAATGATATTTATTTCTGTAAAAACATACTTTTTTATATAGGTAGATGGCGTCGGCAGTTACGGACTGACGACACTGAAAATAAACACCGAAACAAATTCAGAATCATGGTCTATTAAAGTCCAGAGAGCAGTAGTATTATCAGAAATGCTGTTAGTTTTACTACATAATATGTTTCTAAATAAGCCTTTTAAAGAAAGCGCCATATTGAGTTGACCTGAACATAATTTGCATTTCTTTTACCATAAATTTCATCTTACTGTTATGATTGCAAGTGAGAATGTCTCTTCAGCCGAAGAAAGCGGAATATTGACCTTAACGTTCTAAGATAGAGCTACTGTCTATATCTAAACGAAAATTATTCGGGAAAAACAATATATCAGATAAAGAAGCCATGTCCACCTCAAGTTGCATTTCAATAAATAAAGCCAATTGTATAGAACCTCTTTTTAGTAGTCTTGTATTCCGTCTAAATAAATGGACAGATACTCTTTGGTAGCAACGAAAAGTTTGGTAACTGACAACAACTTGTATTTTGACACGTGTTTATATCCACACCATCGGAAACGTTTTCGAAAAATATTAATTATTTAGATTTAGATAATATTACATTTTAAAGTGATGACTGAGAGCTTGGTAAGTTAATTGATTTATTTACAAATTTGTATTATATTGATTAATATGAATCGTTATTGTACTTACCTATTTATTGAAATGTTCAGTTTCTGTTAGGTGAATAGATACCTAGGCACTGAAAAAAAATTGTTATAAAATGAAAAACAAATCATTACCTGGGGCCCAAAACAGAATACTTACTTACTGACTGTAAACATATTTTTTTTAACTCTAAATGTGACTTTATTTCAGAGCTCTCGCACGAAATCACTGACAGAATCAGTCAACTCTGAATCTACTGATAGTCCTCAGGTATTTAAGAAAACTTTTTTTTAAAAGAAACGAGATTTTTTCGTTAGTATATTTATTTACCTACTACGATACAAGTACCATAGTTATTAAAAATACGAAAGTAATGGTAGGTATGTTTATCGGTTACTTTTTCACATCTACCAACACCTCTGAACAATTTTTGATAAAACTTCGCAAGGAGATAGATTGCAATATGCTCATTATAATTTTTTTAATGATAATTCAAATAATGAATAGTCAAGAAATGGTATGTAGTCATCTATGGTCGTGAGTAAAAACGAAGGGCAATAGCTAGTAGCTATTCTTTCCTCCTAAAGCCGGTGTCTTGCATCTTTGGTGTCTTGTTTTCATGGACAGTTTATAACTCGTAGTTCTTGTTGCTCGAAGTCGTAGTTAGACAGAATACATACAGTAAACAAAATTCTTTGATCCACTGGATAAGTTCTATGAACTTGACAAAAAAGAATCTATGAAAAATCTGCGAAATATATTAAAAACATACACTATGTATTTGGTTGGTGGAATAACATAAAATTCAGTGCCATACAGTAGCAACAGAGAAAAAAAAAAAACCGACTTCGTACGTCGTGACTACCCTCAAACCAGTTTTGAAGCTAAGTTTAAAATGAAAGAGAAAACGTTTACCTAGCTTTTTTTCCAAATTAAGTACTATTATAAATATTCGCCCACATGTATTTCTTCTTCGAATCTTTTCGAATATAATTTTGAACAGGTATCTGATCGTTGGACAAATAACATTACCTACCGCCAACTGGTAGTGTCGTCTTGCATCGGCATCTTTCAAGTATGGTGGCACCCTTACTTGTACGACTTCCGGAGGCTGTTGCCGTTCCTGTTCCTCTACAATATGTTCAGCATAATTATCGGGTACCCGATGTTTTACCTGGAGCTCGCGCTGGGAGTGGTCACCAAGAAGAGCGTGCTGAACTGCTGGGATCTATCCCCTATGGCCAGAGGTGTGTACAAATTGTGTTGTCAATTATTTATTAAAAGCTTATCTAATAAGAGCTACCTTTAGGTAATAGTGCACGGAGAAATACGCAGCTAGGTAGGTCCTTACTTTGTGCCAAAAGTGCTCATTTGTTTTACAACGTTATCTCCTAATTTGTACGTAATATGAAATATGTAATAAATAAATATTCCGGTTACCTCGTGCTGAGCACATGAAACAAGGATGTTTTTGGTAACCTTCGCCTACCCTACGAGTGTTGGTAACCGTTTTGCGGGTACTTGTGGTATAATATAGAACAAGTGCATTTGCAGCCGTCAATTCTCAAAGTAATTAGAGCTATTATACCAGGGACGTTGGTATTCGACAGGCTTAGGGTTCGCGATGCTGTCGTGCTGCGTGTTCAGCGCGCTGGCGGCGGGCGCGGTGGGCGCGTGGTGCCTGGCGCTGGCCGTGCATTCTGTGCACACGTTCCTGCCCTGGCTGCACTGCGCCGCGGCAGCACAGCCGCCCTGCGCCGCCCGCCACCGCCCCCTGCCCAACGGGAGTGAGACGCCTGCGCAATCCTTCTTCTTGTTAGTAACGATTTCACGAACATTAACTGCAAGTTTTTTTTTTTTATGATATAACTCGGCAAACGAGCAGGCGAGCTACTTGATGGTAAGTAGTCATCGCCGCCCATGGACATCTGCAAAACCAGAGAAGTTGCAGATGCGTTGCCGAGCCTATTTAGGGAAAGGGAGGGGAAGGAGAAAAGGAGAAGGAAGGGGATTGAGGGAGGAATTGGGCCTCCGGTTTATACCTACGTGTGAGTTTATACCTACAGTTATTTTAGTGAAGGAAAGGAAAGGACTTGCGGTGTCATAGTTGGTCATAGCGTCTGGTTTAACTTGTTCTTCATTTAACCAGAAGAAGCAGGTTCGAATTTTTTTCCTCTATAAAATAGCTTTGTAATCTTATCATGGAAAATACATAAAAAATACAAAAAGACATACTGCAAGATTCTTTTAGCAGAACAATGACTACACGGGTAGTTCGCATTCGGCTACCCGCAACGGGACTCCAAAAGTGTTTATTTCGCGGATTTTGACTATATCCTAGTCAAAATTGGTCAAAATTGGTTGGATATCACCATACCTACCTACTAAGGTAAAATGTGGATAACCGTCTATCGTTATTGTTATCAGACTGACGATTGTACATTTTCCTACGTAGGAGTGGAGTATGTGTCTATTAGGTATTAATCTCGATCGTTGTTTCAGTAACTTTGTGTTGGATCTGAAGCGTGACGGGCTGACGGGCGGGCTGGGCAACGTCGTGTGGGAGCTCACCACCTACTACATGATATGCTTGGTACTGGTGTACTTCATCGTGATCAAACGGATGTACAGCTGGTCAAAAGTGAGTTAAAGCGAAGCGTCTCTCCTCTGGCGCGCTTTTCTTTTTATTTATTTTTTTTGGTTTTTCATATAGGTATTGTACCTACATCTGTAATATATTCTAGGTTTATGGCAGTAGAAATTGTGACATCAACTAGGTATAATTAATTTACAATAATTGAGTTGGTATTAAAACTTTAGCTTAGAAATCGTCCTTGTGTAAATTTCTGTATTTTGGCAGAATCCTCTCTCTTGAACTCCTGTATTCTATATTTATATATATATATGAACCTCTATTCATAGTTATGAGTATTTTATGGCTGATGTCGCAATTCTTACCACTGTAACAAACGTACAATTTTAAAATCCTAGATACATTTAAGATTTGCACTACGACAGACATGAAGCGGCACTAGTCAAGAGTCATCTGGAAAATAGTGAAGTCATATCGCACCCTTATTCCAATACCGTCACTAAACGAATTTTTGTGCCCCACATAAGTAGGTACTCTGTAATGTTAGACCGCGTTCAGAACCAATTCACTTGCTATTTGTACAAGTACAAGATATATGGGGTATACTCGTTTTACCCACTGGATTTATTCATTCATGCATATCCGTCGACATTTAACGCTGGTCTCCTACTTGGTGAAGGTCCTTCAAGTACATTTATATACCCTCACGCCTTTTTCCCACAGGGGTAGGCAGAAACTATAGACCACAACTTGTTACGACTCTTGTATACTTACCTCTTTCGGTTCTTCCATATTCATACATCACAAGCGCCGGTTGCGATTAAAAAACACTTGTCCTTTTGGAGAACTTCGTCAATAAGATCGGTCAGGGAGATCACGATCGCCGAAGGACATAATCTTCGGGCAGCTTCGGGAGAGGTCGGCCTACGACCTCTCCCGAAGCTGCCGCTGACATTTACCAAATAAATCCCTTTTGTGACAATCCCCATATTTTATTATACTTAGTCCTATTTTCGCTATCCACAGTTGGTGTTATTCAAAGACGTGTTGACGTACTTCGTGCTGGTGTGTGTGGCGGTGGGCGCGCTACAGCTGAAGGGCGCGGGCCGCATGTTCAATGACTGCGATTGGAGCGTCCTGCTGGAAGGACTGGAGGTTTGTGTGTGGACATGATTAAAATTTGCTCTTGATTATCTCCGTAACAATTTGGTACATTTTTACCAATTTTGCTATAGTACTCGTATAATTAGATCTTAGACTGGGATATAGGCTACTTTTTGTCTCGAAAAGTCCTTTGGAATGCAAGACGACAAAAGTCCTTTGGAATGCAAGACGACAGATGACATGAATCGTTAGTAAGCTTCCAGCGTAAATAAATCGCTTTCAAAACAAGCTAAATTTTATTATATTCTTCAATACCTATAATTCAGTTTAATGTGTAACCAGACTATAATGTTCTCACTGCTGCTGGGACACAGGCCTCCTCTCGGTGAGAGGGAGTTGGTCGTAATCCACCACTCGGGTCCAGTGCGGGTTGGTAGATGTCACTTTTCGTCGATTATTTTATTCTAAGACATCCTCTTCAGATGTTTTAACCTTTTGAACGCCATTGTCACATAAATGTGACAAACGAAATCTTACCCTGAACGCCAACGTCACAAATATATGACAAATATACGTCGCACCATATTATGAAATAAACAATTTAATCATTACTTTAGTGTGTTTTCACTACTTTGTGGAATTTGAGAGAAAAAGTGGCCTGGCGTCAGGGGTACGGCGATACGTTTATACTCTGGCGTGGAAAAAGGTTAAGCTTCTTAGGAGCAGCTAGTAGCAAATTTATTCTATTAAAAGGCTAAACGTTCAGCCTTGGCCGCCAAATTCAATATTTTTTTGGTTATTCGCATATCGTTCGTCTATAAAGTATTCTAGGTACACCTACAAATATAATTTTAATTCTTTGTTAGATTTGGCGGGTGGCGATGGAATTTGCATTGATCCAGATGTCAGTGAGCCAAGGTTCGCTGGTGATGCTGGGCTCGTACTGTCCGAAAGCCCAACACCGGCTGGGCATGACGGCACTGCTCGCGTTTGCCGTGTCCAAGACTGCCTGCATGACCTCCGCACTCGTGCTCGGCGCCACGCATGGAGCACTCTACAAGGACTATGAAAATGCTACACATATTTGGCCAGGCAAGTTTATAATATTTAAATTAACTGCCTCAATGATCTGGTGGTGAAAAGTGCGGCTGATGAGCGAGAGATCCTGCGTGTAAGTGTCGAACAAATTGTTGTCTTTTTAAATAAAACTAGCTGTGCCTCTCGGCTTCCGATTACGTCTTTTTGCTTAGCTCCTTAGGGTTATAGCGTGATGTAAAATACCCTAGTGACTCCTCATAGCTTTCTGCCAGTGAAACTCCCGTCAAAATTGGTCGAGCCTTTTTGGAGATAACAAACAGACAAACATAGACCTTCATAATCATAATTATTATGCATTTAGTAAAAAGCTGTCCGCCAGCACGTTTCCATCCAAACTTCTGACTTTTTTGAGGGATTTTCAAAAAAAAAATCGTACATCCATGTGGCAATGTTTTTTTTTCTTAAGTCAGTTATATTCTTAGTGGCAGCTTCGAGTTTGTAATCGTGATCGGTTATATGAATGGCAATAGGCTTAAAATATATTAACATACTGTGGGTGTAGATACTACGCTTCTACGTAACCCTTTGGGGAATACAATAAATAATTAATTAGTTCTTTCTTTGATAATGATTTGTCTCTGATAATTATTAACATTAGACAGGAGGCAACCTGTCTCCAGCAGTCTGATAGTAAATGGGTTTATCATGACTGCTTAGCTATTGTTACTGCAAGTAATATTATGTAGGTAAGGACGATACTTTAGACTGCCCCGTGCTCTTTACAGGATCTTCAGCAGCCATGATCCTATGGTCTGACTACGTGGCCAGGATACCTGGCAGTCAGTTCTGGTCTGCTCTCATATTCTTCACACTCTTCGTCCTAGCAATTACTACAACGGTAAGTGGACACTGCATTTCTTAAATGGGTTATTGATATAGGTACATAAAACATAGCTATACATAAATTTGTATGTATGAGACTTAATTCTACATGTATAACACCACTGTATTACCACATTTTTGCAAATAAAGATTATGATTATCATATCGTTTCATATTCAAACAAGCATTTTGGACGAAAGCTTTAGCTCGAATGGTTGATGTATTTGTTGCAGGCACTGTTAGTTCAAACAGTGATGTCGACGTTTACGGGGCGGTCCATCAGGAAGATCACCTGGGCCTTCCTCGTACTTATATGCTTGCTGTTCTGTCTTATCGGCTTCATCACTCTATGTACGCAGGTATGATAACAGAACTTTGTGATAACTAACAATCTGAGTCAGCAAGCTAAGTAGCGTAACAATCCTACTACTATTAGTTACTTACTATATATCTATAAATTATGAATTCATAATACCTCTAATAAATACTTAATTTATATACCTAATAGACTTTAAAACAGATTTGTATTAGCTCTAGTTTGGATAATTATCGTTTATGAGTAAGGGGTAAACACAAGACACTACCGCTCTGTATTTTTAACGCTTACATAAAATCGAATATGGAAGAAAAGGCCACGATATAAATATAGGAGGAACTGCCAGCTGTTGGCACCGGAGTTATTAACGCCAATTGTCGTTTCCGGTTGCGGCATTTAGACTTAGAACGCTTCTTTGCTTCAATAACGTGGCAAGTCCAAATTCTCCGATTTTTTTTATTTTAATATTATCAAATCTCTCTTTTAATTTCAGAATTGTTATGTATCTACAAAATTTTAAATTAAGGTAAAAAAATCAGTTATGGTAAAATAGTTTTTCTTTTTGTAAAAAATAGCAGACTGTAAAATTGTGTTTTTCAAGATATTTCGTTGTTGAACCAAACAAGCGAATGTAAATATAGTTCATTGATTTCAATACCGTATGTATCCTTTAGGATTTTTCAAATAGGTACCCATTTTGCAATGCATCATGAAAGCTGTAGGTAATTCCTGTTCTCTAGGGTGGTTTATACATAATGAACTTCCTGATGCGCTGGCCGGCATCGAAGTCGCGCGTGCCGATCACGGCGCTAGTGGCCACCGTGGTCACCTACGTGTACGGACAGACTACCTTCTGCGAGGACGTGTACTTCGCAGTCGGCGAGTACCCCAGTATCTTCATGAGGATTTGCTGGGCAATCTCACCAGCTATTATGATGGTTAGTATCTTTGTAATACTTTCCGCCCACAGCTTCGCCCGCGTATTTTCTCCACTTTTCTCTATATGTTTTATACATATAGACCTTCCTCTTTAATCACTCTATCTATTAAAGAAAACCGCATCAAACTCCGTTGAGTAGTTTTAAAGGTCTAAGCATACGTAGGGACAGAGAGACGAAAGCGAGGGAAGCGACTTTGTTTTATACTGTTACGAGCTGGGGTTCGGGATAAATTAATTAAACCAATTTACCAATAATCAAACAAACACTAATTAAGTTCGCAAAAACACAATAGAAATCACCACAACGTCACTATACTTGTTCACTACACACAACAATATCGCAACTTGTCAACTCGCTTAAATCTTCACTTGTTCGCTTCCAACACAAGACTACTCTGCCTAGCCCTCACGACCGGTATTTATACGCGCGATGAAGATTCTAGAGTCGAACACTCCCGATTAGCCAATAAAAATTGTGTAGGCCTATTCGCCTATTGTTTCCGGGCGTTGACCCTTGACCTTGGCCTTGAACTCTTATTATTCGCGAGCGGCGCAATCGGGTACATTATTTTGTGTTTCGACGTGCTTCTATGGCGGATCTAGAACGTTCGTGGCCTATCCACGTTTTTCTATTAGCCGTGTAACTACACGGCGTAACAATACTATGTAGTGATAGATTGTATATGTGCAGTCACTTGAATTTTCTAGTAATGAAATGAAATAAATTGAAGTTTCAAGTAATGTCAAAATAACAGTTTTTTACATAAAAAATGTCTGTTCCGGCTAATCTCTGTAAAGGCGGAACCGATTTTAAAGTTTTGATCCAATTATGTTTCGCATCCGTTATCTTACCTTCCGGGCCATTTTCTTAATTGATCCTTGTTTTTAGAGCGTATTCGCGGCCGGGGCGGGTCCGTGGCATGCGGACGAAGCAACGGCGGGCTGGGTGCTAGTGGGACTGGCGGTTATGCCTATCATTGTTGTCATGATTTGCTACGGTATATTCAAGTGCAGAGTCAGAGTAAGTACCAAAACAATGCATTTCTTTAAAAAGCTAAGCAAGTGTAGCCTTTTAGTGTGATGTTGCGAGAACTTTTAATAATGATGGTATGACTGGAACTGGTTTAAAAAGTTTAAACAAAACGGATAATACTTTTTTGATTTGCTTTCAGAATATTGTTCGTGATGAAAAATGATAGATTAAAATAAAAATAAACGTGATTTTTACTCAGTTTTTTCAATGAAAAATAAAACATTGAAATCAGAATGACATCTTATTTTATTCACAAAATTTTTCATAACACCAATTTGTTACCAAAATAAAGGATTATTTTATAATTAGTCATACACACATATCCACATAACAACTTAGAAAGCTGATCATAATAAATAATGCACGAGGTTTAAACATTGGCTTTTTTTTGTCTTTTTTTAAAGTGAACATTATCTATTATGATCAACAGGAGTATTTTTTACACAATATTTAATTCAGTTGTATATGTTAAATAAACACATTTAATCAGCTTCGCTTGATTGGGGAAAAAACACTCCTTCTATTAATACAGCCTTGGATCTTATCTCTAAAATTAACCATAACTTAAATAATGAACTTCTCATATAAAAATAATAATGATAAGCATTACTACATACATCTTTTTAATAGTTTATAATCTAAGTAGATAGACCGCCAGTGTTCATTGTAAAGTTACTCAATTTATCTATTCGTTAAATACAGACTATTGCATCGTGTTCAAAAAATAATAATTTACAGTGGTAAATAATTTAGCGACGGTAACGAATAAAACTCTTCGATATAATAATATACAATATGGATTGCACCGAATGATATTCTGATGGGGGACTAGACGAGTAATTAGAAAACAAATTAACACTTGTTCACGATATACACAAGAGGAAGTTTAATATTTGGCTTCAATATAATTTAGAATAATAAATCCATCAATTGAAATTGTTACGTCAGGCTAGTCTGACTAAAGTTTTAAAACCGTAATGTGATGATTAGTTTAGTTTATTGACGGAAATGGTTTGGCTTTAGACTTACACTTGCTCTATGATACATTACAAAATTATGTAACTCTTGTTGACTGTACATTAATCCCTTCCCGAAAAGTCTATTGTACGGACTATAAACTTTTCGAGAGTTTTGGTCATCTGCACTTCTGGGCCGGGACAGTAATATTTATAGACACTGAAAATATTGATTCATGTTTATGGTTGTCGAAGTATGTATTCGCGTTCTCAGCTTCTGGGAGCATTATTATTATATTTTATGAATTTATTAATAAATTTCAATCTTCATATCTGTGTATAGACTTAGACAATGGTAAATCATTTATTTCAGTATTTTTTATGTATATAGTTACAATGCTCAAAGAAATTGTTCTTTTTTTTAAGTCTCCCAGATATTAGGTTAAAATAATGATGGTAATTAACTTAGAACCTCATCCAGATATACCAGAATAACATTTTATGTATATAGACGCTGACATTCAATTATAAAATTTATTATTACTAATTACACTTAATTTTAGATAAAGGTACGGACTGATATATTGTATTATTGGTATCAATTTTATTGAAAACGCGAATTGTTTATTAACTGTAAAGCTGTTTTAGACTAACCCCATGAATGACCATTATTATAGTACATAACATCAACTTTAATAATATATAAATAATACACCTTTACTACGTAAGGATGGCTCACTCAACCCAAACCCAGCCTAAAATATATCCATCTCTTTCCAATGTCATATAATAAAGAGAGGGCTATTTTAGAACTTTTTTCAGAGACCATATTATTTTGTGGTGAGGGAGAAATTTTAATTAAAAAATTTAATTAGGCTAAACTCTTAACTTTGAGAAACAAGCTAGTATTTTAATTAATTGAAGCATATTGTGAGGAAATACAAATATTATGCTCTATTACATTCTGTAATAGATGGAAACCAACATCGTCATTTCCAGTCACATAAAAGTTTACTGGTATTGTTGTTGTATTTCGAGAATTAGTGAAAGAAAATAAAAATTAAGCTGCTCTCTGCTGTAAATAAAACTAGTTAAAAAGTTCGATTTCACTCAACTATTTTGATCTGTTATAAATAACTATCATCAGGAACATTCACTAATTGATTAAACTCTTCAAAACTAATTATCCATAATGCAATAATTTAACATCTATCATTATACTGATTAGTATATCATAGTCATGTAGTCAATTTGTGATTTGGGTGACTGATACAAAGATTTGCATAAACAAAGTGAACATGTGGCTACTTGTGTTTGTAACACTAATCGACAACCATATCACAGCCCACTACGTGATCCAGTTACTACAGAACTGCTACATACTTATACATACGCTAACGTTACTTTACAATCGTGCATCAATATTGATATCCCACTTCCAAACATGTTCGAACTGTTTATGCAATGCACCTGAACAAAGTGCGTGGTCAACCGATACGCGACATTACATGACTGTTTACTCCATAACATTTAAATAAATATGCAACACAGACACTTAACTAAAAGGCAGCGTTTATTACTATCAAATCTTACTCGCTATGTGTGCTCGTGTTCACGTCACGTCCTAATAAAAACATAAATTACAGACATTCGGGGACCCTGCGCTCAGTCTTACGCATAAGATTCCACCAAATACACTGGAGGACATGCTAGTACGTACAGATTTACGTTAAGGCTTACATGTAATACAACAAAGTCTAATTACAAGCCATAGTATGTTACAGAGTTACAGGTATCACTAGCTAATACCTAAATTAATATAATCTAACAAAAAATAAGAAAACCAATACAATGATTCCTCCAACGTAAACGAATCAAGTGTCAATGTACTGTTGTAACATTATTTCTATTTCGCACCTAACTGAAAAGTTCACAAAACTGAAGCATACAAACACATTAACGAACAGTATCTTCAGCAATATTTCACACTCGATAAATAAATATCGCTAAAACGAAAGGAACAGATTTTTAAAACTAATAGATAATATAAAATTGTGCAAGTAAAAATGCTGTAAGTTGAAGACCAGCGACAACGCGGCTCATGAGAATGGATTACTGATTATTATTCTATTATAAATAGATGAATAAATTCGTTATTCTTATGGAACATTTAATGTAATCGTTATGTACAATTAATTGCAAGCAGCTGCAATATTATTTTTATAATTCGATTTGTGTGCTCTTTACGCAATAAATTACAAAAGGACAGTCGTTCGAATAAAATACTTTGTTGCATCATGAATCAAGATGTTAATTTAAGTAGTTAACAAAATGTTAAGAAAGTTAACAAAATGTTATAAGAATGAATGATGACTAGTTTAGATATCTGATAATACACATTATTCCGTTATATTACATACATTAATAGTAAGTGTCTGTGTAGTATTAAGTCTTATTGTTTAGTGAAGGTAATAGGAACTGATGTTTGAAGAACATAGGAACATATTGACTCTTCAAGGGCGAACTCAAGTCACGTTTATATGTACCAAGATTGGTGCGATCGCCACCTTGATTCACATGTATCAATACATTCTCACGACCGTCCAGCACATTGCTTCCCGTTCGACGTAATATCGCCATAAGCTGAACTAACAATACATTATCGCCAGTAAAACCGCTAACTACACTAATACCTACCCACAATCCAAAATAAACGAATTAACAACAACCAAGTTATACATATAAAAAGCTTAGCAAGTTAGTATTTAACTCTGTTTTAGAAACTATCATACAAAACTAAACCTATTTCGTTTTCATTATAGTAATAGTTAAATTGACTAATTATAAGATTAAATACTCCTTCATTATAATTTGGACACAACTGAAGTGCATATGAAGATACCATTTTAACGCCTAAATAGTGTTGGCTTTTAATTATGATTTTTATATCTCTAAGTAGAAAAGCTAGAATAGCAGCAATTTCAAATAATATCCATACTTTTTGGTCAATTTCGTAACATTAACATTCAAATACATTCCTAATAAGGCCTGATGTATTGCCTTCATCATTTTAAGCAAATTTACATCCGAACTCGTGATAATTCCCAAACAACAACAATATGAGTGAGATCAAAATGGTTCACTATCAATTTACAATAATAAATGAATAGCATAGCTATTAATAAAATTGTAATATCAAACTAGCTAGTTAACTCTAAAAAAATTAACTTTATTAACATGCAAAAATGAATTAAGGTATTAATTACTAGTGGACACTAACATAATCATAGCACTCGTGCTACCTCACACACTTTCTTTCTACTTGAATAACTATGTCATTTTGAATGTTAATAATGATAAAAAGACATGTAAAATTTATTATACCCAACAGTCAGCTAGTTTGATCGCATAATCAGGAGGGCATTCGTAACACAGAGGGATCGCACCGTTATATTAAGAATGCCATCCTTTATTTGGAAAATTTCAAACAGAATAAGAATAGACCTCAATGAATTTGAATAATATTAAAAACAGACATTCCCCACAACATACCAACGGCGAGATAATAATATAATCTATTTAAATTTAACACTTATATTGTTATAACAATATCTATACAATTGAGTGTACAACTAATCAAACTGCTGTAATCGTCCACAAGCACTCGTTATCACAAGAATCATAGGGCACATATCACTCACTGCCATAGTCAGTCCGTCTCAGCACCGATACCATTAACTTTAGCCAGCGTTAACTATACACGACCCCTTAATTTATAGTTACGCCTAACTTAAATAATTCAAGTTACATATTTTTCCTTCGCGAACAATTGCGCCAGCCGCAAAATACCAGCGTCTACGTGTACCAATGTATTTTTTTATACAGATACTGGTATATTTGGGACTAATATCACATCAGTCAGGGCTTTGTACTATTTAACAGCTGATTTAATCAATTATGCATTAAATATTTTAGAATTGAGCAGGAATAATATGTATCATGAATTGTGTAGTAGTTATCCTACATATTTTTTTACATTTTTTATAATTTATAAACACCACAATTCCATATTGTCGAGGAGAAAAACTATAGGTAGATTAAAAAGGGGAGGCACAATTTGTAAACCATGAATCGCGTCGAACGTCAACACTAATGTGAAATCTCCGGGAGCGGGACCGTCGGCCTCCTATCCCCGGACGTACTAAATACTATTTACACCAATCATGCTCGTAAACTATTCAAATTATTTTACAATCGTTCAATCACGAGTTAAGTTCAACTATGTACAGGCCGCCATCGGGCTCGAGTCATCGAACGGAACTTCAATTTTGTACTTTTAAACGATAGAAATAATAAACGAAACAGTCAGATCTATTGTACGAGGCTGCGCGATAACGTGAGGCGGGCTCACTCACTCGGGCTTGGCGCGGTGCGGCGGCAGCGTGTCATGCCGGCGGTACATGAGCAGGTAGGGCATGCGCGGGGCCTTGCCCGCCCGCACGCTGGCCTCACTCACTCACTCGGGCTTGGCGCGGTGCGGCGGCAGCGTGTCATGCCGGCGGTACATGAGCAGGTAGGGCATGCGCGGGGCCTTGCCCGCCCGCACGCTGGCCTCACTCACTCACTCGGGCTTGGCGCGGTGCGGCGGCAGCGTGTCATGCCGGCGGTACATGAGCAGGTAGGGCATGCGCGGGGCCTTGCCCGCCCGCACGCTGGCCTCACTCACTCACTCGGGCTTGGCGCGGTGCGGCGGCAGCGTGTCATGCCGGCGGTACATGAGCAGGTAGGGCATGCGCGGGGCCTTGCCCGCCCGCACGCTGGCCTCACTCACTCACTCGGGCTTGGCGCGGTGCGGCGGCAGCGTGTCATGCCGGCGGTACATGAGCAGGTAGGGCATGCGCGGGGCCTTGCCCGCCCGCACGCTGGCCTCACTCACTCACTCGGGCTTGGCGCGGTGCGGCGGCAGCGTGTCATGCCGGCGGTACATGAGCAGGTAGGGCATGCGCGGGGCCTTGCCCGCCCGCACGCTGGCCTCACTCACTCACTCGGGCTTGGCGCGGTGCGGCGGCAGCGTGTCATGCCGGCGGTACATGAGCAGGTAGGGCATGCGCGGGGCCTTGCCCGCCCGCACGCTGGCCTCACTCACTCACTCGGGCTTGGCGCGGTGCGGCGGCAGCGTGTCATGCCGGCGGTACATGAGCAGGTAGGGCATGCGCGGGGCCTTGCCCGCCCGCACGCTGGCCTCACTCACTCACTCGGGCTTGGCGCGGTGCGGCGGCAGCGTGTCATGCCGGCGGTACATGAGCAGGTAGGGCATGCGCGGGGCCTTGCCCGCCCGCACGCTGGCCTCACTCACTCACTCGGGCTTGGCGCGGTGCGGCGGCAGCGTGTCATGCCGGCGGTACATGAGCAGGTAGGGCATGCGCGGGGCCTTGCCCGCCCGCACGCTGGCCTCACTCACTCACTCGGGCTTGGCGCGGTGCGGCGGCAGCGTGTCATGCCGGCGGTACATGAGCAGGTAGGGCATGCGCGGGGCCTTGCCCGCCCGCACGCTGGCCTCACTCACTCACTCGGGCTTGGCGCGGTGCGGCGGCAGCGTGTCATGCCGGCGGTACATGAGCAGGTAGGGCATGCGCGGGGCCTTGCCCGCCCGCACGCTGGCCTCACTCACTCACTCGGGCTTGGCGCGGTGCGGCGGCAGCGTGTCATGCCGGCGGTACATGAGCAGGTAGGGCATGCGCGGGGCCTTGCCCGCCCGCACGCTGGCCTCACTCACTCACTCGGGCTTGGCGCGGTGCGGCGGCAGCGTGTCATGCCGGCGGTACATGAGCAGGTAGGGCATGCGCGGGGCCTTGCCCGCCCGCACGCTGGCCTCACTAACCTGCGTCACTGTAGAGTCGTCGTACCTGCGCATAAGACATCTTACTCACTATTCCCCTTCGCCCGGGTTCACACCACAGTAGAGCACACAATTTACTCAGTCAAAGTTGTCCACATTTTCCGTGATGGTATCACGATTGGAGACGAAAAATAATGTCATCATTGATTATAGCAATTAAAATTCTTTTGGGCAATTATGCATCATCATAAGTATAATAACATCGTCTTATATAATATACAGGACTAATATGCAAGATTGTTGAAAAACTCACCTAATCCAGCCCACTTGTCCATGGAAGGTATCAGTAAGGTAATGTCCCTTTACTGCCTCGACTCCCTCATGGTACACTACGGCGAACAACTTGTACACGCGTTGCTTCGACGTATATTTCAGTTTGGACGACATTATTTCTGAAATAATAATAATTAAGTATTATCATCAAAGATTCAATCAATACAAAAGTGTGTAACATTTATTTCAGTTTACTCAGTAATTTTTTACCACAAATGTACGACATAATTATGTCATTTCAGAGACGAAAAATAAGAACATCATTGAATATTTTTATAAAAAAAACATATAAAGGCTGACTAATATTCTAACTATGATATTCGTTCTGACTGATAAGGGCATAAAAAAAGCTCAACTACATACTAGGATCAATTTTCAAGTCAATGGGGAAGTCAATGTTCTTGACGATCTTGGCGGTGTGTCCGTCGGCGTCCAGCTGGAAGCACTTGAGGTGCAGCAGCAGCACCACGGGCAGCTGCTCCAGCGACAGCTGCTGCCACGCGTCGCCCACGCCCTCCAGCGTGTCCTTGCCGGCCAGCAGCTCCAGCGCGTCCTTCACGCTGTTGGCGCGCTGCAATCATATTTCGACCATTTTAAACAAATTCTGGCTGTGTGCGTCTGCTGGAATTTATGTAGAATTAACTCAGCTAATTCTGACAACATTGAAGTGTTTTTTAACACTTTCAGAGACGAAAAATAAATACCATCATGGTGAATTCGTTTGAAGAAAAATGTATCACAGTTCAGTTATCGAGTTTATAAATACGATGTTTATGTATGCTAGCTAGCTAGGATAAAAAAGTTACCTCGATGTCGAGTTGCAGCGTGAAGAACGGTTGCACTGCGTCGGTGACGTCATGGTGCTGTGCGCGGTGCAGGCGCAGGCGCGTGCGGCCGCGGAAGATGTCGGCGACGGGCGTGCGACGTGCTGCCCACCGGCGCTCGACGGCGCCCCGGTTGCGCGGGCCCATGACCTTCCACTCG
>OY292526.1:10441253-10584019 GCA_958496365.1 Subacronicta megacephala
TGAATTGTCATCCAATCCCACAATAATAATAATTAATTTTTTTTTACTAAATACAATAAATTTAATAAATACCAAGAATGACAAAATAAAGGTAGGTTGTCACTTTCCATACTAAGTTGGCCTTGCTGAAGAACTTCTATTGCATCTCCATGTCACTGTTCTAGTCTATACAGAAAAAACCTGCATTAAATGCTTCCTTATCGATCACAAGTTCAAATGAAATCGTTTTAAATCCTTGAAGTCTGAAATAACTTTAAAAGTATAATTAACCAACACCTAATATTCGAAATGTATTTTTCTTGCTTTCCAGATATGATTTAAACTTTATATAATACATATCTTCATTAGTTAATGCATACTTGAATAACTAACAGTGTGTCAACAAACAATATATTACTATTATTTGTGATAGCAATTGCATGTGTACATGTTGAAATTTTAATATATTGTTTGCAAAAACAAAACAGCTTACCACAGATTGTGATAAATGTACTCAAGATATAAAAAGAGCATGAAATTACAATGCCAAAAAGAATTTAGTATGGATAGGGACCCCTCCTTAGATATAATAGGGTAGAAGACTAAGTTAATAACAAGTTTTTTAATTTAACTCTGTGGAAAATAATCCAAAAGAAAGAAAAGCAACATAGTATGTAACAAATTCAATATTAATCTTAGAATTAACTTATGATCATTGGTTTATAACTTAGTATTGTTGAAGTCACTTCAATATCTCACGGTAAAATAAAACAGTTGTTTCTATAACTTTCCAGTTCAAGTACTGCTGTTAACTTTTGTGAACGAACGAATAGTCGCAGTGTAATTGTGTAAAAATAATGAATCCCTACTGTCTAAGTGTTCCATGTACTGTACAGTTCCGACTAAATCATTGGAGGTCTCTGAAGTTAGCGATTTCGAACGGTCGCGTATGTCAACAATTACTAACATACGCGAAACATTTAAGACCCATTTACACTGAGTTTTTATCTAAGACAGTTACTCGCGAACTCTAAAAGCAGTCATATTGTCAATGGTGTACCTACTTAGAACGAAATTTTTTTCATTTACATCAGTTTTACATTAACTATATATTTTAATGTCAGTTTTGTGTTAACGTTTTGATATCAGTCAACTACCCTATTATGTTGGTAGGTATTTAAAATTTACAAGTAACCCCTTATATAATATAAATTTTGTCATTTGCAAAGAGACCCTAATTATTTATACTAGGACTCTTCATTTAATTGGGTTATTTGGGAAGTATTCAGTTTATTTATGTATTTTTTACATGATAGTGACTTATAGAACTAACATCAGTTCCAAGACACATCCGTCAACGAATGCTGTGATTACATGTCTAAAAAACGTTAGTGATTCAGTATTGATATACATTCAAGAATATAAACATAATTATCATTATCATTTATTACCAGTTGTTAACATCATAGTTGTTTCAGAATGTATACTATCTTTCTTTAAAAACAGTACTGGATTTTGTGTAGTTTCTATTGTCATATTATTTAACAAGGTACTTCAATCGAGTAATTCATCTGTTCAGAATATAGGATAGATATTAAAGGTTTTGCTTACAGTGAAGCACATTATTGCCTAGATTTTTACAACCTGCCTGACCTTTGAACCCATAAATTTCACTTTCATTAGGTACCTAAACTAGGCACCAATAGGGGAGTTTACTGGTGCTGATTTATTAAAAATGATATTACTGAAAAATAATAGGAATCGACTTAAAAAGTACCAAGACAAGGTATTAAAGTTTTTCGTAGATTGAGAGGAGATGCTATGTCCCTTTCCCGCACAACGATTGCAGTAAAGTTGTATCGCGCACACACGGTTTAACGTCACAACGTGCTATAGTGCGACCTCTGTCTAGCATGAATTTAAAATGCCAAAATAAACTTGTTTATTTTTTTACAGATTATAATTTTGATTTCGTTGTGCAGCTCTTTATGAAACTATAAAAAAATCAGTCAACTAGCCTATTGTGCATTGGCAGTCACATAGCAAAGTCGGCTGGTGAAGATAAGAAATTACAATGTATATTCAAGAACAAGTTGTAATTTTGAGTTACCATTCAACTTATGAATAACAGACTTGTATCTTATACACTGTGACTAATTGAGTCTGCAAGATTAACAGCCTCAGTCATAAAAAAAAACATCTATTAAACCCCCAATTTGTCATCTTTCCCTGCAAGACAACACATTAATAGCTATAGGCACTCCTCTAAATAATCTTTAATTATGCCAAATCTCACACTGTGCGCGCAATGTGCTTTAAAAGGGGTATAATTTTATTTCACATATTATTATACATTATGAATAAGACCATTGGGCGTATTTACACGATAGTAGACGTCGGACATTAAATAATAATGCAATAAAATATGTAACAAGTAGTTTCATTTCAAGATTGAGAACTAGTCCTAACTTTTTTTGGAGGCATTTGCATAATATTTAATCTACATACTTTATAATATCAGTTAAGGAAAAAATTAAGAATATGATTAAGCTATGATTTGAATGAGTGTGGCAAATGAAGAACATATAATACTGGTTGCCAACTTTTCCCACCCTATGCACATAATAATAAAAGTGAAAAGTTGACCACCACAATGATTATCAATTGTACACTACATACAAGCTAATTGTCATGCTTGCTTAGCAATAAGATTAGTTCCATGGTTATATCAACTTCATTATTGCTTTATGCAATAAGTACTTACACATACTGCAAATGAATACTCAAATAGAACCTGCATACAAATAAATTGCCTTGCTATACATCCTGTACCCCTTTGGGGTCCACAAATTATTTCTGCCAAAAATAGTATAAAATATTACTTTGACTAAGATGGTTATTTTTCCATCACTGTCTTCAATGGAATAAAGCCTTTTATTGCAATAAAATAAAGCATTAAGGTAACATTGAATGATGCTCCTAGTATTCCAATATCAAACTATCATCATCATCAGCCACTGCTGGACATGGGCCTCTTCAAATGAATGCCACATAGCCAAAATTATACCTATAACCTAATATTCTATCATAAAACATGAAAATTTATCCCACATGCCTAGAAAAAATAAAACATTCATGTATTTAAACTAAGGAATAAAGTGAGTAACAAATTTAGCATTCTTAGGTAGATGAATTTCATTTTTTAATCATACCACAGTATAATAATAGCATGCAGGCTGCAATTGCAACCAACACATTATGTTAAGATCCATCTCAATTGCACATAAACATTGTAGCATTACAAAATGTGGGTATTACCCATAAACCATAAAGTTGATGTTTGATGTAGGATAAATATTTATAGATTTTCATTAACAAATTGTACTACATACTTTCAGAACATAATTATAATAAACAAATGCACAATAATACACCAACATTCAAAGCAATAGTCCTTGAGTTTCACACTCTTTTGTTCTGGGATAAACATCAAATAATCATAACAAATATAAAATAGCACAAAACACCACCCATTCAAGTAGCATTTTATATTTATGAAAAGAATGTGGTGCTGGAAGGAGATGGAGATCACTTGCATATAAACAAAAGCAAATGAAGTCAGAGTGAGAAGTACAGAATATAGGTGGGGAATGGTGATTGGCTGTTTGCCGGTTAGGTGCAACAATTTCTATTGTAGAAAGCAAAATTTAAGCAAAGTCAAGAAAGGGAAGAAAGACATACTTTGTATAGCAACAAAAGGAGAAAGTGGGAATTATGTTGTATCCCCAAGGAGGGTAGGGAGCAGAAGCTTTTCTCAGTGTGAGCCGAGCTAGCAAGAATAAAACCGAGAATAATTTTATTTGGATACAAAATAAAAATTGGCTTTTAAACATGACAAATAGTATAAAAACTGTAATAAGCCAATGTTTGGCTAGAGAGGTACTATTGTGAATTTTATTTTACATAATTTTACTAGATAAGTACACAAGCTTGATCAACAATATTAATAGAGACCATACTTATTCTTTCTATATAATATAATACACTTCAAACTTAATGCATCCAAATATCAAAGTTGTTCCTCAACATGCATTTCGTCTGAAATAAGTGATTTAGCAGGTCCTAAATTGTTGATTAACAAACTGTAAACATCTACATAACATTAATAGGTTATATAACGACATTTGTGATTATTAATTTTGAAGAATTATTGGGTACATTTAAGATAAATCCTGAGTTTTATTTGACTGTTTAAGTTACAGGTTCTGTCTTCTAATAAATTTTACTTTAATTAATAAAAGTGGATAGACTTATTTCAAGTAAAATCGACATAAAAGTTTACCTGGATTACAGTGTGAAATCAAAAATTCTGATGAAACCGATTGCAACAACTTGATTAGCTACAAAACTTTTTTTTAAAAGAAAAGGTAACCTTGAGTTTTGCTACAGAGTGTACAAATATGACAAGCAGTTTGAACGTTGGACTTCACTACAGCTTGTCAAATTTATAGGTTAGATGATATGATTTAGAACTTTGCGAGTCATAGTATGTACAGAAGCTCATCATACCATACAATCATGTATATTTAGTACTAGGCGACTTTTCAGCATGCAAAAAACATATTAAGCAATAGCTTCCGTACCGACTAAACAATAACAAATCCGTAGCACATGTGGTTCTTCAAGTCATGGAATGTATAGCAGTGAAAATGACATACCTATAGCCGTACCAATAATAGTCGAATTGACTTCCAATGGAATTATTTTAGACTACAGCATGATTTACGGAACTTACTTTTCTTTTTCACTAAATGAAAACTGCAAAATATGCGGAACATTTGGAGGACTATAAGATGGCGTAACAACGCTCAGTTGCCGGGTGCCATCAGAGTATTGACAAATCAACATATTGGTGATTATTATTGCGTACACCCGAAACTGGACACTATCTATTTAACAAAAACTATTGGCACTTACCTCCCACGTGCATACAATGTCTGGAAAGAGATATTTTTTCTAATGTAATGGCCAGTTTCAATATCACCAAAACAAGAAACAAAAGCCAAACAAATGTAAAAGTAAATGTACTGCAAATATAATTTCCTTACCGTTTTCATCAAATCCATGGCCTTTTTAGGAACACCATCACGAAATTTAACACCGTCAATATTTTATATACAGCGGCGGCGTTGAAGGAAAATATCTTAGAACGGGATCAACGTCGAGGCCATGCACTCGCCCAACACATAACAGGATATGACAAAACGCGCGCCATTTTTAAGTCGCCGTTTTGTAGCCAATAGGATTGCAATATTCTAACCATAAAGCATAAAGAATTGCTTGTAGAGTTGCTCGGATGTGCGATATTCATACGCGGCCGCGGTATTAGCCATAATAAACCATAGACAAAATAGTGAGTGGGTTTATTTTAGTTAAACTTTTAGTCGAGTTGTTAGGTATTTGAATAAATTCTTTATAACTCATCACTCTACTACTATCATATTAGTTGCTGGCCGCAGCTGGATGTGAAAAGTGCAAGACAGGGTGCAATGGCGTACACCTGTGGCGCACACCAGGGGAGGTCTACGTCCAGCAGTGGACTACAATAGTATAGACTGATAATGATGATGATGACAGTCATATTAGTTTAGGTGAACTTATCTTTTCACCACAGCAAATTTATTTAAATTAGGTATTAATGTTATTATGTTATTATTATGTTGTTATTTAAATTATTGACATACGACAGGCTGCAGGGCGGAAATTCTGATTTCCATCAAATCCATCCAAAGGCGACATACACGTTGGTCTTAAGCTGTCCGAATAATTACTAATTGTTCTGAGCTTTCGCGTCAATCTCACACAAAATATAATGACTCCTTTGGACAGTCTTTTACTTGAGATTTTACTACTTACACTCAAATATAAATAACATAATATACCTAATTATCCAAAGTAATATTATAAAGAGGGAAGATTTGATTGTTTGTTTGCAATAGGCTGTGAAAGTACTGGATAGATTTGAAAAATTCTTTCACCAATAGAAAACTACATTATTCCTGAGTGACATAAGCTATATAATATTATATTATCCCTTCACGCGGGCGACGCCGCGAGCGGAAAGCTAGTAAATAATAAATCTATTTTTATGACTTAATAAGTATATTTAAGTAAATTCTCAGTGCAAGCGCAATTAAATAATATATAGCATTCTTGGAAAATAATGTTAAATAATATATACCTAACATTCTTGGGCAGTGCCTATTTTTTAAAATTAAATTTTAGCATCAAATAATGCGAAATGTTCATAAAGATGATTTTCCTATTGAAAGATAATTTCTTAGTGAAAGCTTAGTTAGGTAGCTTAGTTGGTAAAGCGTCTGGTCTTCTTAACCAGAGGGATGCAGGTTCAAACCTTGCCTGAGGCCGAATTTTTCTTTCACCAGGAAATTTTCTATCAATAGAAAATCCTTAACTTTGTGAACGTTCTTGGGTAGTGCTTACTGGCGAGCGTCAGATTTCTTTCAACAGTTCGATATTGTGCAACGGATGTGGATGTGGACCGGGTAAAACTGGAAGACGCGCTGCTCACCGGGACGTTCTTTTTTCGTCGTAGGTACGTAGTAGTAGTCATTCGTCGTACGCAAAGAGTAGAATAATATTCGTACGTCGTAGCTAGAATATAGACCAGTACAAAAATAACATCTTATATATTGTTTTATTTTTTAACTTGAAGTGTAAGTACTAATAAATAAAAATAAATAGTTATTCAAATATTGAAAGTACGGTGGGCAGCACATCAAGTCACCACAAAATGTCAAATTATCTCAGTGGATTTTGAACTTAGTCAGCAACACTTGAAGGTTTAAAATCATTTGGAGAAATTTTACAGTTTTGTATAACCTGATGTGCTGGTACACTGTACATTCATCATCACATCAGGTTATACAAAACTGTCAAATTTCTACAAATGATTTTAAACCAAACAATTTTTAAGGTTTTGTTGATCATGTTCAAAATCAAATGAGAAAATTTGACAGTGTGTGGTACCTTGATGTGCTGTGTGACCGTACTATGAACATTTGAACAGATATTGCATATCAGCGTTATACCATACCTAGATTTTAACAATGAATAATATTAATATTTTAAATACTGCCGATTTTTTGACGAGAAAGGTAGGTCTCGGTAGCTTAGTTGGCAAAGCGTCTGCAGGTTCAAACCCTGCCTGAGATCGAATTTTTCTTTCACTAGAAATTTTCTTTAATTAGAAAATTCAGTTCTTTGTGGAAATTTCGCAATGTTTAATGCTGAAAAATAATAAAATATAAGCATAATACGGTAAGGCAACATCGTTCGACATTGAACTGCCTGTAAAAGCAGTCGTGTTGGTTGAAAGACATAGTAATGTCTTCAATAGATGGTGCTGACGTCGCCTCAAGACGCAGAATGTGGAAGAGAAATTCGACATCACAGGCAGTGGTCTCGGTAGCTTAGTTGGCAAAGCGTCTGGTGTACTTAACTAGAGAGACGCAGGTTCAAACCCTGCCTGAGATAAAATTTTTCTTTCACTAGAAATTTTCTTTAATTAGAAAATTCAGTTCTTTGAGAAAGGTAAGTAGGGGTAACCCTCGCTACGGCAGCACACTATCATTCCCAACAGCGAGTTAGCTTGTCAATCATTATGATGGATATGATAACAACTAGTCAAAAATAATATATATGAAATATGTATACCTACAGGGTGGACATCGATGCACAACCGCTTATTATGAATTCAGTACCTACATGATTCTGGAACCTCCAAGCTTTGAAAATTTTCGCCGGCTAATTTTTTTTTTTTTTTTTTAAAAAAAGCTTACTAACGATGTGGGTCACACATTGCTAGTATTCTTATTAACCCCTCGTGCTAAGCTAAATGCTTGTGTTACGAGTGGGTTCACGTCGGTAGTGCAATGGGTGAGGTTCGAACCGGCAACCATATGATCGCAAGTCCGCCGCCCTAGCCATTAGGGTACCGACGAATTTTAAAAAAACAGCTGTTTTATACACTTTGACCGTGTAGGTATAGCACTTTTATATAACCGACGAAAAATATCAACGCAAGGAGGTCCAGAATCATGACTTCAGTTTTAAAACCTTATTGACTACATTTTTTTTTTGAAAATTATGTTATTATTGCTAATAAAACTTTTTACTACTGTGTAGGTACCTATATAAAACCCGTAATTAAAAGTATACTTCTTAGTTTAAGTGATCTATATTCGCCTACGATATTGTAAGACAATAAGAAGGTAATCACTAAAGTGGGCCGAAGTCTACGTGATAGCTCGTCCCCACCTGACTACGACTAAATACACTATATCTATTAGCGACACTCATCTTCACAAATATTGGACTGTTTGCTTTGGTCGGCTAATTCAAATGCTACGTGACACATTACTTTATTATTTTCATCCTAATAATTCTCAGGATTTTTGGTAAGGCAAGATCAGCATTAAATTATTTAATATTGTGTCTACTAGCCCGTGTTCCCATTTGCATCTCAAATAACTTTCTTAAGTATAGGTCCCCAAAGTCTAATCTATCCCCATAAAAAACACATATACGACGACGGACTATGGTTCGCGACAAACCATAGTCCGTCGCGAAGGTCGAAGATCAAACACCAACGGTCAAAGCTCAAAAAGGTCAAAAGTTCAAAGTCCAAGTCGCGAAGGTAGACGGCCGAAGGTCAAAGGTCAAGGGACTTTCGACTTCGACCATCGAATTTTAACTTTCGACTTTTACCTGTCAGTTTTCGACTTTCGACCTTGGAACTTGGACTTTGGACCTTGGGCCTTGGACCTTGGACCTTGGACCTTGGACCTTGGACCTTGGACCTTGGACCTTGGACCTTGGACCTTGGACCTTGGACCTTGGACCTTGGACCTTGGACCTTGGACCTTGGACCTTGGACCTGGGACCTAAAACTTTCGACTTTCGACTTGACTCAACTTTCGACCATCGACTTTCGACTTTCGACTGTCAGTTTTCGACTTTCGAGTTTCCTCAAAATTTCAAACTTCTATCATTTGTGGTTTCGGCTGGGCGATGATTTGTCAGTCGGGACATAGCCTTTTATATAAATATGTAAATATATGTAGGTATATAGATAGATAAAATATAATGTAACAGGTATAATTTATTGTTAGACTTTTCCTTGAAAAGATAGATTGCCTGAAGCTGGCTTCCTTGATCTCTTTGATCTATAATGGAAGTAAAGGAGTGTTAGCTAAATTTAAGCTGACGGGGTAAAGTGAATGACAGGTCAGACTTACTTATATTTTTATACAACAGACTTTCTTTTGTCATGTAGAAATAAAGTATTTTCTATTAAATTTATCTAACTAGCTGTGTATGTACAGACGCTAGCAGGTCAAGGTATACAAAACTGTCAAATTTCTCCAAATGATTTTAAACCTTAAAATTCAGTTTTTTAAGTTCAAAATCGACTGAGAAAATTTGACTTTTTGTGGTAACTTGATGTGCTGGCCACCGTACTTATTTTTTAATTAAGCATCGTTAGAAAATATAGGTCAAATTCTGCATCATATTGCAGAGTAGTGGTAGCGTGTACCTAGCCGATAGCTTGTAGAGTCCAGGTCGTGTTTCACATCACAGCTTTCCATTTCCCTATATTGAATATATCGAATGAAGCGTATGGAAAATTTTATTTGCAACACAATGCAAACTCACATTTCGCACAATATACTCCATAACAAACTTTCAATGGAAAGTGCATGTAATTTAGTTCTTGTGGTTGACAGTTCACAAAACTACACTTTAACAATCTAGGCTTAAAGTTTAATATTCAACGTACTGTTTGTTTGAGTTGTTCCCTTCGGAAATGGTTATATACGGAGAGTTAGTGATGTGACAAAAGCGGCATTTTTAGTTGCAACAACAATTTTTAGTTGCTTCTCCAGTATTTTATGTTCCTACAGTAAAATTTATGTAGTCATAATTGAAAATGGGACATCTACCTACATTTTTACCTATTTCATTAGTGTAGTGGTCACAAAAGCAGCTGGGCACCGAGAGATTTTTGGTTCGATTCCCAGATCGAGCAGTACTATTACATTTTCTACAAAAGAGTATCAGCTACTTTTTTTATGGGATAACTTGGGAAACGAGTAGGCAAGCCACCTGATGGTAAGTAGTCAACGTCGCCCATGGACATCTACAAAACCAAAAGAGTTGCAGATGCGTTGCCGAGCGTATTTAAGGCAAAGGGAAGGGAAGGAGAAAGAAGGGGACTGAGGGAGGATTGTAGACGTCCAGCGCAACACTACTACTACTAAAAGTAGTTTAGGTTTGTGTCCGGTTAATGGCAATACGCTTGTCCCATAATACACGGCTATCTGTAGGCGTTCATGAGAACAAACTCTACATATCAAAGCTTACGAGTACATATTATTTAAGTGTAAGTATAATAAGTCGTCCCCCACTACATGAGGTTTAAGTATACCGGCGAAATAAGGTTGTACTTAGGTACATAGTACTTATACCTCTTCCTAACCCTCCAGGGAATACTGGCATTTTTGTAAAATTAATGGATAATTTTAAATAAATTACTATAAAGTTGATGATAGCTTAGTGATATGACCATTGGACTGCCAAGTCAAAGGTCTCGAGTTCGAATCCAAGCCACGCACCTCTGTCTTTTCGAAGTCATGTGCGTATTAATAATTAATTATCACGCGCTTAAACGGTGAAGGAAAACATCATGAGGTAACCTGCATGCCCGAGAGATTTTCTTGACGGCATGTGAAGTCTGCCAACCCGCAGTAGGCTAGCGTGGTGGACTATAGCCTAATCCCTCTCGTGCTGAGAGGAGACCCGTGCCCAACAGTAAAATGCCTTACACAATAAAATAAAGAGAGTAGGAGAAATGAGAATGTAAAGAAACATATCTAATAACACTATATTACCACATACATACATAATTAATATAAATATACGATGGATACCACACCTATAACTCATCTACTTAATATTATTAGGTAAGTAAGAAAACCATAAGAAACCTACTAGATATACAAATCGTTTAGTTATGTGTCTTTGTAAAGACATTCCTAATTTAAAATCGATTTTAAAGTATGTCTGTTTAAACAAGACACATTACATAAAGTGAGTCACATCACTAATATCAGCTTTGGGATTTCAATAATGTTTCTGGTTATTGTAGCTATATGATGGTTGGCTTGGCTCTGTGTTGCCCATAATACTCGATTTGTTTATTCAAAAAGATTCAACTTGAAAACCTAGCATCAACATCAACCCACATATTGTCCCATTGCTGGGCACGGGTCTCCTCTCAGAGTGAGAGGGATTAGGCTGTAGTCCACCACGCTAGCCTACTGAGGGTTAGCAGACTTCACACGCCATCGAGAAAATCTCTCAAGCATGCAGGTTTCCTCACGATGTTTTCCTTCACCGTTTAAGCGAGTGATAAATAAGTATTAATACGCACATGACTTCGAAAAGTCAGAGGTGCGTGCCTTGGATTCAACTCGAGACCTTTGACATGACAATCCTAAGGTCATATCATATCACAAGGCTATCACTGCACTTTTAACCTAGCAAAACCTAGCATAGCATAGCATAATCAGCCTATAGTGGTCCCACTGCTGGGCTACAGCCCTCCTCTCAGTGAGAGGGAGTGGGCCGTAATCCACCACGCGGGAGTCTTGTTGGTAGATGTCACAGGTCAGGTATGGTAGGTCATGGTAGACACATCGGTTTCATATAAGATGTGTCTGTTGTTGTCGGATGACAGACACATGAATCTAAGCCATCCAAAGCATAAAATGTTTACTAGAACTTTGTAGAGCCTGGAGTTGAAGTACCTGCAATTGAAAAATGCGAAGTGCAAATAGAGTATTGAAGCGATTATTGCACATTGATTCTATTGATGCCACTAACTCCTTTAAGTATTCGCGTCACGAGAATATCATGAGTATCCTGAATGTCAAAAATATCCTGATTTAGCACCTGTAAAGGTCAAATGTGGGTAGTAGAGCTGGCACAGTAAAACAAACGTCATTTTATACGATGGGATAATAAATTGATTGAAAGCTTATTGAAAATAAACTGTATTACTATATAGTAAATTACTGGTTTTTGATAGTTCAACAAAAATGAAATGTAGCTGTTAATAATTTTGACATAAACACGTCTGACAGCGAACGGTTAAGGATGAAACGTCGAGAGTTAAATAATATAGTTGCCGGTTCAAACCCCACCCATTGCACTACCGACGTGAACCCACGAACGCAAGAATACTAACTAATGTGTGACCCAAATTACTAGTAAGCATTTAAAACTTAATGCGATAAGATCCTTAAAAAAATTTATTCCAAAGCATTATCCTTACTTTATTCAATAAGAAAATGTGTTCCTAATTACAGAAATAAGAAGCTATTGTGGGGTAAAACCAATCTGTACCATGGTAGGCTGTTATCCATCAATGGGAGCGGAGGTCAATTAAATCTAGAGATGGGACCAGTAATCAATTATGCGACACATACCAATCATTGGGGGGAGAGATTAGGGGAGATAACGGTTCTATTCCCCCTTGAGTCAAAAACACGGCATGAAAGAAATTTCAGGTTTTGATACACTATAGGATGTCTCCTTAACGATAAGAACGCTACTAAGATAAGAATACTGATACTTAACATGATTTAGAAAACTTTACATTGCACTACTTCTTGCAGTGCAATTTATAGAATATTCTTTATATTTATATTCTTTACTGACTAAAAAAAGAGCGACCCGTACGTATTTAATCTTGTTGGAATCACATAATATTAATTAAATGGCTACTTCTAAACAGATACGCCAAGTTTTGGGGTATGTATTTTTTTAAGTACTCGTATATTTTTGTCCACGCATTTCTCAGAAACTAGAAATCAAATTGCAATAATTATATTATTGGAATAAGTATCTTTTAACTACAGTACAGTCAGTGTCGGAAACTAAAGTTTCAACCAAATCAAAGGATTGCCTTTGTTGCGATACACTCGCCCTAGGGTTCGAGCCTATTGCAATAAACTGCCCACAAAACGACTGCGAATTTATTTGACAAACTCAATATATGACAATAGTAATACACTAACCCAGGACCGCTAGCCTAGCCAAGTCGCACTTAGAACAACTACTTAGACTAATAAGGCAGGCTAACTGATTAGCGGGTAACTGATTTCATACTTTGTTTCACTTAGGAATCGAGCCGTTTGCGACCCGTGGCTAGTCTGTTTTCAAATTTATAATTCTGCATATTTGAATACCTCTCGGTGCTTAAATTCACTACACTATATTCAATTACTTCTGAAATTCAACGTAAATTTGACCAAATCCTTTAGAAAACTTATTGATGAAATGAAAAACGTAGTTATGTTTTATTTTATTGCGTCTTAGGGACGTGACTGGAAACGTGAAATTTTTACGCGAAAGTTGCTACTGATACAAGTTCTTTTTTAATTTGTTCAATAGTCGGAGTGAGGGAATAATAAAATGTTTAGATTAAATTTAGTACCTATTTGTAATTATATTTATAGGCCTAGCTCTAACAATGGACGGTTACGGGCTGATGATGATGATAAATTATATTTGACGGCATGATATAACGCACTGGTTGAATTATCGATTGACTCCTGTGCTGTAGATTCCGGATTTGATACCCGAGTGGAATCCCAAAAGGATGAACGAAAACAGCGTGAGGGAATGTAATTTTTCTAACCCGCAATGGGTCCGCATGGTGGATTACGAAAGAGGAGAGGAGGCCTGTGTCCTAGGATTGGGAATGACCCATAATTATTATTATAGGCCGATTACAGATATACAGACAGACGGACCAAGTTTTCATGTCATGTTAAAAATGGTAGTTGTTCCTGGTGTGGATATTTGTGTGTATGAGAATTTGTGTTAGGTAGTCCTTGGTTAATAAAGTTATTTTTTTATAGCTAGACCAAGGTACGCACCTCTGATTGTCAAGAACATATTAAGAGTATTAATTAATTATCACTTGCTTATACGGTGAACGAAAACATTTTGAGAGAACTTGCATGCGTGATCACATCGGCGAGCATGTGAAGATCTGCGAACCCGCAGGCTAGCGTGGTGGACTATAGCCTAATCCCTCCCATTCCAAAAGAATACACGTGCCCAGTAACAGGACAGTTAATTGGTTAATGATGTTGACTGCTCATAGTTGTCAACTTTCAAATAACCGGTAACTTAAGAATATTGAGTGAAGTGATTTATGGCGAAACTTTAAATCAACTTTAGTAGAGCCAGTTCAATCAGCAGTCAATCCTAGTATTATTAATGTATTTTCGATGTACATAATTAGGGGTGTACCTTGGTTGGTAACGAGGTAAAGAGGCATGTATCTCTATCTTTTTAATTCAAAGTATTTGACGTGTTGGAAGTAATAGTTGGAAATAAGAAGTAGGCTTTTAAAGATCCAAAGATTTCTTAGTTTTATAAATCTAAAGGTCACATTCATTTAAATAAAACCTTTTGAAGACTTAAACATGGTTACAAACACAGCTCAGAGTTTAAAAAATATGAGTTACTTATTTCCTAATGATATTTAGATACACACGATTTACTTGTTGCTATAAAATACGTAGGTATTAATAAAATAATTTATAATAAACACAGAAAAATAATAACTACTCTGTCAGCTCTTGTTATTTATGCTAAATACTTAGCATCCGACTAAACAGTGACAATTTTTATTGCAATATCGCAAAAATAATAAGCATTGGTACATTTCCTATTAATTAAGTAATACATGCAAAAAAGAATAAGTATTATAAGAATGTCAGTATAAAAATGTACATGTATGTAATAAATAACAACTTATACTCGTGTATAGCTCATAAGAGTTACAAAAATAAAACAGCAGGAACAAATTATATTTCTAGACAGTCTTATTTCCTGAAAGTAAATGATATATTGAAGTCGCAGAACGTAAGCAAAGTGAGAATTCCCGTGTTGGGAATAATACATAATGGCACAAGTAGTGGGGTGGGTGACACGACACAGGCGCTCTCAGGCCGCCCGAGAGAAATCAAAGATAACTCTACCTACACTGGGACATAGGATAGAACACGGAAGGCTTGATAAACATTAACGATATTCGGCACGATTTTTTTTTACAACATCATATATACATCTCTAATTGTGTGTTTTGAATGTGGAACGATAAGTTATAAGTATGACTGTTATCATTTTCCTTTGTCTGTTCACTTGGACTTAAGTATAAATATTTTATCAGACTGAACATTAATTTGCTTAAGTATGTAATCTAATACCTATTTGTGAGTGGGGTCAACGCAGAACTGGTAGTAGTGCCTGCTGGCATGTCTACATGCTAGCATGACCGGGGAACTCCTACTCTCCCACAGAATATCGACGTCAAGTTCTAAGCAGTAGCCCGATTCACGTAATTAAAACCGTAGCGATTTCGCAGCGACTTAATCGTTGAAACAGTTTTCGTTGTTATGTGAATACTGTCAAGCCAACGTTTTACTACGATCCTCGCTCAACGAATATGTGTGAATACGGTTCAACGATTTTTCAATAGGACGACTTCTAAATCGGTCCGATCGAAGGATGTGAATAGGAAATCTGTTTCAACAATTAAGCTGCGAAATCGCTATGGTTTTGATTACGTGAATTGGGCTACAGTATGTATACTGTTGCGTTTCGTACGGTGAGCGGTGAGTGTGGTGTGGAGCGCCGCAGGTCTAATTACGCTCTCAGTCCCCTTCCTTCTCCTTTCGCCTACCTATTCCTTTTCCTTGGCTCGGCAACGCAACTGCACCTCCTTTTATGGGTTTGGAGATGTCCAAAGGTGACGCTGACTACTTAACATCAGGTAGATCGCCTGCTCGTTTACCGACTACGTTTAGGTCTTATTTAGGCTCGTCCTCTATTTTATGGGACCTTAACATACCGGTGAACTGTGGCTGTACATTAGTACACCTCTGCCTAACTCTTCGGGTAATAGAGCCGTGATGGTATGTTTATTTTAAAAGAGGTACTTTACATATTTAAAACCATCATGATCTCAATTTTTAGGCTAAGTATTTTTTACTTATACTTTATATTAAGTACCTATTTTGCATAATCATAATCTTTGTCACATTAAAATTTAAATAATAAATAGGTTTTTATATCAAACCTTGTACCTTTAGAACGTGCTTACTGTGTGTAAATAAAATTCAAATAGTGTTTAAATACCTAAGTATGTAAATTTTATTACAAGTTAGAATCTAGTGGATTACTTACTATTGCCTGGGAGAGCTCTATCAGATTAGATCATACCTAATAAAGTCTATGTAATAGAAATACCATTTCAATAGTGATTAAATGTGTCTATCCGGGCGGCGTGTGCGTAATGGACAAAGAGATTGAGTAAATGAAGTGCTGGGCTTAATTCTGTACCGAGAGCCGCTCATTAAGTTTGTAAACTGATAAATGCTGGTTTGGCGATGAAGGCAGTATTTTGCAAACAATATTTTAAAGTTATTATAGTGAAAGAAGAATTTTACTGCTGGCAGGATTCAATTTTTTCCTTCACTAAAATAAAAAGATAACAATATTTTAGAAGATATAGAATTAATCTTGAAATGGAAGAACGGCAACGAATTCAAAACTTTATCTTTTTACGCTGGGAAGATTTTGTTGTAAATATCTACAAAACCTAGCAAGCTTAGAGGTTGGATTGTAAGCTGCCTGTCTGACTTGGTTATAATTATGCTTAATTTATTTGTACAACATTTACGTCTAAAAAAGAAATGCTGTATATTTGATATCATTCCATTTACTATCTACTCTGTGGTTGTAGCGGACAGTTACTATGCGTCACTGATCACTTACCCGCACTTATGTAATGAGCTCGCTTCGCTATACAAGATTCCAACTAGTTGTGGGATCCGAAGAGATTTTTCCTCTGTATAAATGTATGTAGGTATTTATAAGGAAAGTACGTGTGTTCAGGCCACGTCTTCGTGTACTTTTCGGACCTTAAAAAAGTTATTGAATTAGGCTCTTTTTGTTGTGGTCTCATTTTGGCCAGTTTAGGTCTGGATTACTGAGGCCTAATGGTAGGTCTTTTCCCGTGCTTGTGAATAGGGGAATATAGATAGTTATTCCAGAAATTGATATGGATACGGTTCAAGCTATTATATTTTTATTGATTTTCAATTAAGGAAACTGGTTATTTCGAAAGTCCATAAGTGTAGTTTTTGTATGCCTTAAGATCCATATGATTTCAAAGAAATAACTTAATCGGATATGTAATAATGATGGTAAATCCCAAAGAGATCCCTACCAAAAAACTCAACCCTGTACATAAATCTTTTAGCCCCTAATTAGGCGTTAGTCGTGGGCGTCTGGAAAGCCTTAAGCTAAAACTGTCAGTTAAAAGTAAGGTTAGCAGGGATGTCGAACGAGCGACACCTGTGCTCCCTGCCTTGTTGACCGTTCCATCGTTATCTCAGACTTACATTTACGACCTTTTACCGCCTTTTTTATGACACAATCGTCACACATATGCTGCAAAAGTGGATTGTCTTTTAACAGTGTCTAATATATTTAACAAATATTGCTTGTAGTTATATTAAAGAAATAGCAAAGTAGTCGTATTTTTGAGAATAAAAAAATGTAATTAGTCAGCGAAAATTGCTAGTTGACTCATGCACAGCAAACATATCTAAATCAATCAGCATTAGAACAATTTCTTTAATCCAAGAAAAATCTTCATATCCTGTCAAAATAACTTATAAGCTGATTTGTAAGCATGAAAGTCAAATATATACGTGCCTACAGAAAATGTTTTTTTTTGTATTAATAGCGCATAATTTAATTTAATGAGTGCTTTCAGTCAAAGATCTCCCATCCATTCACTGACCATGGCAAACACACCTTGCAGATCGTTTGATTAGTAGCCACGATACCACGGGCCTTTTTAATTTATTAGGTAATTTCCACAAGAATAAGAATGGATAAGTGCAATATGACATATTTATATAGCATGGGGGATAAAATTCTACATTCAGCAATTCATTTCAATCAATTCGTATTTAGAATAGCTAAATTTCCAAAAAAAAAAATATATTATGAATCATAACTTTCATTATCAAAATTAGCCATTCCTCCCTCATCATTTATTTTCAAGTCCTTTTTAACTTGGTAGATACTGTAACGTTCAGATGATGATGATTTTGTGGCTCACGATACTCACTTTCAGTTAGGTACAGTCCTATCAGGCCCCGAATGTGTGTCCAAAAATAGTACTTTTTACTTTTTTGTCTACTCCGCCCCAGAATGAAAGAAAAATATAGAGCATATCCTTGTTAAACTGCTCTAGTAAAATTGTCCAGGAAAAATATAACTGTGTTTTATGAAAATTGTTGAAAAATTAGTACATGTCCTAATTTGAATTTATTTCTAGACTTTAAATAACGTAAACGCACTTAGCCATTAGCCATCTTATTAAATTAATCCATTTGGGAGTTTTTATTTCCGAAATAGGAGGAAATGGATTCAAGAAGTAATGTCTCTTCCTTTTCGGATTTCACATAAATATACATACATAGTATCACGCCAGTATTCTCCGAAGGCTTTGGCAGAGGAGTACTAATGTACACCCACAGGTCACCGGTATGATTAGGTCCTATGGAATAGGGGGTGAGTCTGTTGTCATTAACTTGGCACACATACAAACTTCGAGCTGCTACTGAGAATTTGAACTGATGCTGAGAAAACCCAATAACATTATTTCCGGATTCCACAATTAAATAATATACATTTCTTGCATAAAAATAATAGATTTATTGAAAATTATAAACAAAATATTTTACTTCGATTTGAGTGTTAATTAATTCGATATACAATATAAACAATAATTCTTCTTAACACAAAAGCTTTTGACAAGACATTCAAAAGCAAGGAATTTAATAACACGATCTAATAATCTCTATCTTCTATTCTTTCAAAGCGACGCTGCGTTGTGATTTTTCTATTAAGTTTTATTTGAATCTTTTTAAATTAAACTTTTTGAATTACTTTTATAACGACATAAGTGTCAGGATAAAACAATATAATTCCCATCTATTTTTGTCACTTCTAAAACAAATATAAACTTTTGCGTGTAACTTTCAAAGCCGACATTGGGAGGATTTATGCTGGTGTTAAAACTTGCCAAAGATCCTTTTCAATATAATTTTCATTAAATCTTACCTGAAGTTACCGGTTATAAATTATTAATTAAACAAAATCGGCGAGTCTCGCAGGTTAATTCACGTATTTCCTGTCGGTATAAACATCCGGTTGTTTTAGAAAATTTAATTTAATTTAACAATGCATTCGATTACGAATCTCGAATAGTATAATAGTATAATATAATTATTAAGGTAGCATGCCGTAGGCCGGTGCCTACGCACGCCTACGCGGGGCGCGGCGTAGCGGCGTAGCACCAACCGCTACGCTTTAAGAGTTACCCCTTGTTTGACTCGGGTATATAAACGGGTGTGCGAAGTTCTATGGCCATTTGAGTAGCACCGTCTCAGCGCGCAACACGCGCACTTTCCCGCTCAGTGTTACAGTGCACCACTCGTACAGTTTCGGACAACTCCAACTCGCAGGTAAGTCCGTTAGTGCCTCGTATTAGTTCCATCGGACGAGTAAGGTAGCAAAATTCGTGTTTTTTTTTGTTTATATAAGGGAAATAATTTTGTGTAGGTGAATATTAAATTCAAAACTTTTAAATGTTCAATATAATTTTCGTGAAAAATTACAATTCAGCCTTTTTTCAATACTTATACCTACCTACTTACTAGCATTTAATAACGTTCTTTTAGTTTTCTTCGGTATATCTAAAAAACATTTTCATTAAATCTTATATTATCAATTACCTAATCAATAAAATTAAAGTTAAGTTATTAATATTTGATATGTAATCGTCCATAGTTAATACGATGCAGGGGTGCCTACTGACCTATGTGACACGATCTAGTTACCTCGATAGCTTAGATCATCGGCTAAAATGAAATTATTCAATAAAAATTAATAATATTTTTCATTCCACAAAAAGAAAAAAATAAATAAAAAATAACTAGGTATTTTTTGCTACTACAGTGTTGCCCATAGCTTCGGCCGTAAAAGATCTTAGTTATCCTGCTGGAAAATAAATAGTCTATTTTAATAAGAAATTATGTATCTTTCTAATGGGGTACTTTCAAAATGTATCGAAACATACAAAAAATCATTCCTCTTTATAATATTAGTATAAATAACCTAATGTTTTTATGGTAGTTAATAATCACAAGTATGTTAGTTTCTTTGTAATTTATTTGATAATATACTCGTAATCGTGTAAACAATTATCAATATGAACATTACAGAACACAAACAGAATTATAAAAATATAAGTTAAAGTAAAAAAATAAAATAATTATGTTATATAAAACCTAAAATAATTTTACAATGTCAGTAAAATTATTTAAATATATCTCATGATTTCGTCGCACATAACGTTAACAGTAAAGATGATCTATAAAAAACCTGACTTTAATAAAAAAGGTTTAAACAAAATAGCACCACATCCACGCCGGATATTGGAAAACTCTAGCAAACTTAATATTTCTTATTATTATTCAAGAAACGTTTACTTTATCAGTATTGAGAATTTTAAATCTATATTATATTACTTACTGATCTAATAGACCTGATACAAGTACCTACACGTGAGATGTACCTACCTTAGGCATCATGCTTTGAAATCCTGAAAAACGATTTGTTTAACAGTGAAGTAGGCCACCTATAAAAATAGCAGGCGACACATAGTAAGTCCTGACAGTCTGTGGGCATAACATAACATACCATCACGCCTATAGTCCCCGAAGGGTTAGGCAGAGGCGCACTAATGTACACCCACATTTCGCCGGTATGTTTAGGTCCCATGTAATAGGGGGCGAGCCTATTGCCATTAACCGGGCACAAATCCAGACTCCGAGCTGCTACTGAGAATTTCATGAAAAAACCCAATAACACTTTGCTCGACCTGGGGATCGAACCCAGGACCTCTAGCGTAGCAGTCGCGCTTAGGACCACTAGACTAATGAGGCAGTCTGTGGGGATGATATTTATTTATGATTTTTATCTTACAATGTTTGTGGTGCCATCAGGCAAAGCATCCAATTGCATACAAATGCACTTATTCAACCAGTTATTTTTCGTCGTCGTCGCAATTTCTACTGCCATGTACCTAGAGTGTGTATAGCCGAATAATTTGCGAAAAACCAGGAAAAAAATATTTGCGCAAAGCCGTAACCCCTCTTATTAAGCTACGGTAGTGCAAGAACGCTTTACGTCGGTAGTGCAAGGGGTAGGTTTCAAACCGGCAACCACATTTTCGCAAGTCCGACGCCCTTGCTATTAGGCTACCGCTGTTTCAATGTACCTACTTAACTACGTTTTTTAAAGTTTTCGAGACATGTTAACGAGTGTTACAGAATATTAGGTAGACTAGCTGAGTCTGTATATGTTTATTCTTAAGGGACATTTGCAAAATGTTACAAACGAACTTCTCATTGCGATGTACTACACAATCAACATAGTTAAACTCGTTCAAAGGCATCCGCTGTTCGCCAATAACACCAGAATTCGGATCACATCAAAGGGCTGTTCATTTAACCGTTGTCTGTGAAACTTCCACAGTTAACTCGGAAAAGAAAGTGTATTTTTTAAATTGGATTCACTTTGAAGTGTTAATTAATTAACAACCACTTTATTAAAACCTTCAAAATTTTGGGATAATCGAACATACCTTTTTTATTCTGCGAAGGGCTTAATTTTCTTAACAAAGTATATTGAGTAGGGTTTAGGAACTGTTGGTATAGTACGGGTTGGTGTTATTATTAAAAAGGTTACAACATTCCTAAGAATAACGTAAATAAAAAGTTGAGTAGATAATAGAAAGGTAACTCTATCTGGATAGGTAACTAAACTAGGTAACTTAATCTTATTAAGTTATTTAACTTAATCCTATTGAGATTTCAGCACAGATTTACGAAATCTCTTTGTTATAAGAATATTTAATGTAAAATATATTTATAGTGCCTTCTCATTGTTAAATTTAAAACATTCAATATCCACAAAGATATGAATTTTCTAGTTAAAGAAAAATATGATCTCATGCAGGAGTCGAATCTGCGTCCCTCCGGTTAAGTACACCGAACGCTTTAGCAATTAAGCTTCCGAGACCATTGCCTGTTGTATCAAATTTCTCTTCCACATTCTACGTCTTAAGGTGACGTCAGCGCTCAATAAAATAATTGGTACATTCAAAAATGCTTCATGTATTCATCATTAGAAATAGCCGCGAGTTTACCTATATGTTAAGGTAAAGGTTTGCAAAACCGTGAAAAATTCCATCCAATCTGATTTAAAAGATCTAAGTAACAAGTTAAATAAAAATACAAAAAAAATTACTAGACATAAGAATACATGTCACATACATGCAAATCTAAAAGTTTTATAAATAAATCGCTAATCACTGAAAAGGTTATTAAAAAAAGGTTATAATTGACAGAAATCCCGGTCAGCCGTCGGTTGCCGTCATAAAGTATTCACGGGAAAAAGTACAGCCTGAAAAGTGGCCTGATTAAGTTAAAAACGCGCTAAACATTTCAGTTTGATTTTAGAATAACACAACCGAATTCCGCTCTTAAATTTATTAACATATTTTCATTTACATCCTTTTTGTTACTATTCTAACAACAATGTTAAAAAAATATGGATTTACTAATTAAAAAATCTACAGCGCGTTTTAAAACCATTAAAATTAAATTATGCGGGCATCCCGACTTTCAAACATTTCATCGGGATTTATTTTTGTGAAATTCAAATTTTTGTCCAACAAGGTTGCGAATGTGTTAATATTAGTTGAAAACTTTTTGGAAGTCGAATTACATTGATATTGACCGCTTTTTGTCAAAAAAAAATTGACGTAGCCTTACAAAATACGAAAAAACAAAATGAATTATTTTTTATTTGCAAATGGCATCGGATGTTTTTTTTGACATAACTGGCAGTATTATAATAATATTTTAGTTCAAAACTTTTTGGAAGTTTTTGAAACAAATAACATTATTATTGACCACTTTACGTAAAAAAATGGGCGTAGCCTTATATAATATGAAAAAACAAAATGAATTATTTTTTATTTGCAAATGGCATTAGATGTTTTTGGCATAACTGCCAGTATTATAATAATATTAAAAAGTTCGACTTAGTACATACTAAAATAAATAGATTTAATGGTCAAAGTGAATTAAACCTTTAAGCGCCATATTTGTAGATACGATGAAAAATCTATTGTTTAACACTCATGAGGCAAGCACATGCATCAGTGAATTAATAAATTATTTACGAACTCTATAATAATATATATATATATATATATAATATCCTCCTGATTTTTAAAATATCATTTTTATATAAATAATGTCTATGAATTTAGCTAGTTTAATCCTTTATGTTTAACTGTGATTTGTACTTTTGGACCTACGAATTACTGATTTTGTAAATTTTAGCTTTTTGTGGAACTCCTTTTTTGAGGATAGATGCCTACCCGTATGGATAGTTGCCCTACCATGAAAATACTAAGAAGGATAGATGCCCTTCATACTGTATAAACGAAAAACTTAACAAAAAATATTTGAGGTTTTGAGGACAATTGGTGTTTTAGCAGTAGAAGCCTACTCCTACACTACACTACTACAAAAATTGGTTCCAATAAACATGGGTCTAATATGTAACAAGAAGCATTTTGCAGTTTTAAAATAATTGTCATAGTATCACATCATATTACGAGTGGGTCCACGTCGGTAGTGTAATGGGTGGGTTTCGAACCAGCAACCACATGATCGCAAGTCCGACGCCCTAGCCATTAGGCTACCGCCGCTTTTTACTACTATTTTTTCTTAGTCGCGACTTTGGGAAGTTAGGTTTTTTGAAAATGAGGCATCTATCCCACTGGGGCATCTATACCGCCTTTACCCTACTTTCTAGTGTTGCATCGTCTACTTGTAGATAAAAAATAGGTTTAACCTTTACCAGTTTGCGAACGCAACAAGATAGTGCATAGCAGGATAGAAGAAAGTTTAAAAGACAAGCAAATTACGAACTAAACTGGAATAAAGAGTTTGTTTGACACGACTTTATTAATCTCGTAAGAAACATGTAGAACATTTAAAACTTTTTTAATTTACGCCTTTTTTCATTGCTTGTGATAAAATATCTAGGGTTCCTTATTAATTGTGGTCAATAATGATTACTAAGTAAGTTGAATAGCTCATTTATTTTATAAATTCATAATATTAGCCCTGTATTCCACAGTAAGTAATATTTTCTTCATCGTGTGTCAATAAAATACATTGAAAAAGCACAAGAATAATAGTTTAGTATGAAATTATAATTTGACATATACATAGACATAATTATCTTTTTATTAAATTCATCTTAAAGGTACTCTTTAAAGGTTCATCGTAAGGCACTATGAAATTAGGCTTAATATAGTAATTCGATATTCATTTCAAGTTTATATCTCAAACCATCTCAGAGAAAAACACACTTGACACACGGACAGACAAAAGTACAACACATTGATTCCATTACGTATACATTTTTTAATTACGGGGTAGGCAAGGCATCCTAAAAAAAAAGATTTTTTAAGTATTTATTAAGTATTAGAAATAACCCCAAAATCCCACAAAATGCTCATACCGGGCTATTTTTTACCAAAGCTGGGAAAATTCCAAAAGCTTTATTTTTATTTAACACGGCTTGCGTTTATTCAATTACATCTACTGGTTTAACCAATCAGTAGGTACTAAATTATTGTAATCAGAACAAAAAGAAATAAAACAGGCTTTTATTTCATAATTTTATTGGCGTGCTTATATTTTAGGAATGAAAAAAAGGTTCAGTATAGTTTTTTTTATTATCTACTTTTACGTCGCTATGATACCTACCCTGTACTCGGCCTGTACCCTCAAAGGATTAGGCAAAGATTCAATGCTACAATTCACTAGTATTAATTTGGTCCCATGTAATAACCTCATCTATTGCCGTTAACTGAATTGCCGGACACAAATCCAAGTCCGAACTCATACTAAAAAAAACCTAAGGTCGAAAAACCCAATACGTTTTGCTCAACTATCCAAAATAGCCGAGAAGTTCAGCAGCCGCGCTTAAAACTTTTCTGACATTTAGTAAGTTATTTTTGAAATATTATTCCCTAAGATATGACACAACACTACAACATCAAGGGCAGAATCAAGGGTCCTTTAAACCTACCTCGCATCCGCACCAGAGCAGATTTTTAAGCGTTTGTCATTTCCGAACGAAGGTAAACTTAAAATAAAAAATACTTTAAGTTTAAATTTAGAATATAAAAACAAAATTGGATATTCTTGAGAAAAAGACTACTAAAATATTAAAACCTTTTTGCATCATTAATGATAAAAAATGGCGTGATTATAATAGAAATCCTGAGTGCGTGAACATCAGCTTGTAATTCATAATAATATTTAAAAACCTAGTACCTACTTATTTGGATAAAGACGCATTTATTCAATTAGTTAAAATCACAATATATGTATCAATGAAAAAACAATGGGATTAAAGTAATGTATTTTTTTACTATAATTAACATTTTTAGCAGTAAAAACTCGTTGTGATTTATTTTATAAATTAAAAGATACTGGCTAGTTGATGTGGGAATATTTCCAAATAACCATTAAATAAAAAAAAATAGATTTTATTTTTATAGAGCAAAAGGCATTCCAGTATTTTTTTTGGAATATTGTGGCCAGTAACTTTTGATAAACATTGTCCGTGAAGATAAATTATTAGAAGAATTAAAATTATGGCACAAAGGCCTCTGAAGCCATGCCCACAATATTAAAAAAAAAAACATACCAAAATGTAAAAAAAAATGAATTTAGTAAAATAATCAAACTAGGTAGGTATTATACACAAAACTTAAATTATTTTCATTTTGTTTTTATTAGATTCACACATTAAATTGTATTTTTTTAGCTATGTAAAAGCAGTTTTTGCGTTGAATACATAAAAAAAAAAACAAAATAGATGCATGTCACGTTATAAATTAATGGAAAACTTCAAAGAGTATGTAACCACTACGAACTAATAGTTTCGCTGCCAATATCAAAGCTAACCCTAAACTTATTACTTCCCCAACGCGAAATACTGGGTAAAGCTTGTTCATTCTGTGCCAACCTTAATGGATACTGTATTGCGGACTGCCTGAACACATCCTATTACGAACATAGATGACATGTTACTAATAATAGTCACGTACGTTTCCTTGCTGTCATTTGCAATAAAAACTATATAAAAGCTTCTGGTGAGGCTATTAAGTGGTCTATACAAACCTTCAATGTTTCACTATTGACAAGGTGCTTCAACTAGCCCTTCCGAGCAGTTTATTAAGAACTTTATGTAAGTAAGTACGGGAATTGTTCATATTTTTCCGAATAATTAACTTTAATAACTATTGTTCCGAAGTGTTTTATCTAAAGAAGGAAACTTCAATGAAAAGACTGATTATAAGTTAGTCTCATTCTATAATATGCGATTCGTAGTATACATATAAACCGTTGCGTATAAGTCGAACCCCTTGAGGGGCTCGTGGCTAAGTTGTATCCGTGCTGATTAACACATCTGCAAGGTTAAGCTTCATCTGCCGTGGTCACTCTGTGGATGGTGGCCAATTTTAACACATAGAGATCACTTCGTGCCTCAGAGAACACGTAAGGCCATTGGTCCTGGTTGCCAAACGAACACCAATGAAAATTACTACGTAATATTTAAGGGACCATATCTGGACTAATACTCTATCAAATAAAAAATCTACTAGTTAACGATTACTTTACATATTTTAAAAGTTTATATCAATTTAAAATTCTTCTTTCCTTCTCTTTGGCCTGTTGAAAAAAAACGGGATTTGAAGTCTCATCCTCATGTCAAATCTCAATTAAAATAATTGAATAAATAAAATTAAATAATAAATATTGTGTAACTTCACAATATTTTCTTAATTCTTTACTAACCCACTCAATTAGCGTATGAGGCATAAAATATTTTTAGATCCGTTATGCTTAATTAAAATTTTATACCCACGCAAAAACAACATTCTTGATATGCTCATACCAAAAATTTAAATATATTATAATATCTTCCTACTCGGAATGAAAGTCGAATCATATTAAGCATACATTTAATAACCGATATTCCGTTATATTAGTTATAAATAAGTAGATACTTATTCGTTGTAATTAATATTAAATAATAATTAAAAGGTTATGCTTAATATATCTACTAAAAGTAAATAAGGTTTCGTTACATAAAACAACGTGCCTAACATTACGCCTATATCCCCGAAGATTAAGGCAGAGGTTTAGTATTGTGGACAAAAAACAATGAAATTTTATTTCAAAAAATATACCTTTAGTGAGCACACGTCATTTGCATTCAGATTCAATGTCGACCGCAATGGTCATGAACAATCAGAAACCTGAATTACGGAAAAAGTACTGTTTTTGTGAAAAATTGGAAATGAAAAGGGCAAAGGTGTTATATTGTAGTTATATTATATCACCTGTACCCCCTTCGTTGGGTGATACAGCCTGTGACATTCAGAAATAACGTGGCTTTCTATTGGTAAAAGAATTTTCAAAATCGGTTTTGCAGATCCAGAGATTCTGATTACCCTCACAACCCCACAAACTCACAAACATTACCTCTAAATAAAATTAAGCATAGATTACTGTCAACCATTATTTAATAAATTTTGATTTAGCCGACGTGGTGGCAGTTCTAAGGTCTCCACTGGTAACAATAAACCTTATAGAATTCTAGAAGATAGCTGTTACCTTATGCATTTCTAGTATAATATGAACTCTCGGAAATCCTTTTTGCGAGGGCAGCCTACATTGGTTTTGTATATTTTCGTGTCTATAACACGTATTTAAAATCAAATAAATATTTGTTCCGTGAATCGATCTTGCGTCCAGTGGCACGAAAACCAGTCGCTCGGGCACTGAATCATCAAGCTGTTTATTATAACCTGGTTTGGACAAACTCCCAAGACAGGAGCGAACTCATAATAGCCTGAGGACTCTCTGAGAAGACACAGTGCTAAGTTTTAACTATCAAAACTTTGCTTACTTAGTGATATTTCATACCTTGAAAGTAGCTAGATTGTGAAATTAAGTTTTAATGAGTTTATTTTATAAAAAAAACATTGGTAGATTTGAAATAGTAAAACTTCTTTGAAACGGCCTTTATAAAGGTTGTTCATCTGTTTGTCTTCCTATTTTTATTTTGTGCTGTTAATACTGATAACTAATAACTGTTTTACAGTTTTTGGATAGAAGTGAGTCGATGATGGGCCGTAATGTTAAACTTTATTCTTATCAGATAAAAAATATCCCTAAATATTTGAGTTTGCTCCGATTGCAATAACGGCGAAAGTATTTGACTTTATTTTCGGATATCCTATTCAATCCTTTAACTCGTAACAGATGTATAATAAACTTCTCTGACAGTTTTGAGTATTTCACATGATCTACACAAATGTCTTGTTGATCTGGTATCGTTGGGCGACGGGTCGTTGAGCTCCCTATAAAATGGTTGAGCTACACGATGACTGATGTATGCGTGCCGTCAGTTAGGACAGGTCAAATCAAAGCTGCTATGGCTCTTTCATCAAAAGGCCTGTTCAAATTTTGCCCTACATTGTTAAACTCGCATGTCTAATAACATAACTATTGTCTGGACTTTAAAAGAGACCATGATTCTCTGAGTTTGTTTCGACGTTTCTTCGCAGAGGTCGTCAGATAGGAAACGTTGGTGCCATCTAGTTAAAGAAAAAAAAAAAAACGATTTGTAAAAGTGTCTTTAAGAGATCTATTTACAGAAATAAATATCATTTCATTTCAACCTAACGCGGCTAAGTGTAAGTACTAGGAGCTGAGGCTGAATGAGGTCCATGGATGAACTACAGCTTAATTGTGAAGAGACCCACTTATTTTTAGTTTCCCGTAAGCAACACATAATTAGTACCTCAGTTTTAATATAGGTCATAACTAACATAATTATTAAGTTTCAGTAACGTTCCAGTTACGATACGTTCAACCATTCTTTTGTAATGAGGTAACAAACACAGATAAATCCAAACCTTCGTAATGTATTTATAAAGGACAACTATTTTTCTCATAAATATTAAAACATACACTGAATAAATACGATCTATTTGAGACAAAGTAATGAGATTAAATATTCATGGTTACCTTTTATGTACTCTGCTATTCCTGAAACTAAATCTTATAATTAAGGGAATAAATAGGTGCCTACTTACCTTATGTATCTAAATCTGGCAATTAATAAAAAAAAAAAAATGTTAAACTATAGTAAAATTACATTTTTTTTTAATCACTGATAGGCTTATTTTCCTATAGGTATCTCAGTATTTTATTTGTGGTTTTTTTTTAAACGGAAATCACCTAATCTTATTAACACAAATAGGTACCTATCTCATTGCGTTGACATTACGCAGAGCAGAATCCCCATTGAAAGTAACAATTCACTTATAAAATGCTAAATGACGTGAAAAGTCTAGTATTTCTTTGCACACACGTCACTCCGAATACCTATTTTTTTAGTAGAAATATATATATCAGCACTGCAGTTCTTAGATATTTGAGAGAATCGTACAGTTTCTAACAGCGGGATGATAATTTTGAGTAACTTATCCTCAATACTAACATGCGTATTAAATACGTGGCCTACGGAAATGACCAAATCTAACTCGAGGAAGCGACGGGTTGTGTTGAGGTTCCTAAAGAGGGTAAGCTTCGAAATGACTGATGCATGCGTGCTGTCTGTTGGGAAGAGTAGCTATGGCTCTTTCTTTAAAAGGCCATTATCAGACATTGTGATACATACTTCATCATCAACCCGTTACATTGTCCCACTGCTGGGCACGGGTCTCCTCTCAATACGAGAGGGATTAGGCTATACTGCCGTGGTATGACAAAACACTGTAATTTTAGTTAAAAAGTAACTTAAGTTACAGTGTTTTGTCATGACACGGCAGTATAGTCCACCACCAACTTCACATGCCGTCAAGAAAATCTCTCAGGCATGCAGGTTTCCTCACGATATTTTCCTTCACCGTTTAAGCGCGTGATAATTAATTATTAATACGCACGTAACTTCGAAAAGTTAGAGATGCGATGCCTTGGATTCGAACTTGAGATCATATTTCTGTTTCAATAGAAAATGCATATCTTTATGATTAAGTAATAGGGTTAAAAAAAAACCTTAATAGTAGCAACACACAACAAGAACACACCAATCATTCATTTGTCTCGCAGCACCTCAGCTTAGGTTTGTTTTGTTGCCATCTGTGATGACGTAGGTCTTGCCACACTAATGCAACCATCCGGTAGAGGAACTGTGCACACGTGTACTAATGAGTACACAAACTTGTGATCTGTGCCACAAGTCTGGATATAGCTAGCTGTATAGATCCTGTAGGGAATAACTACGGATTCTAGAGATAATATTTCAGACTGTCAACTGAACCCCACACAAATAACCCCTAAACCTATGGATACGCTATTATGGTTATTATTACTATTATGGGTTCTCTTGTAATACCTAAATTAGGTAGATGTTGTAGTATAAACTTTTCTTATTCGAGACGAAAATACAAGATAAAATTTTAATATAACTTGACCAGGTATATCAGATTGAAGTCCATAAAAAGAACATTATATAAATGTTCCTATTATAAGTAGGCTCACAAAATTAACCTTCAGCTGTACCACTATTAATAACCGAGTTTCTTTATATTATACTAATAACCGAAATTTAAAATTTAAAATTTGACACATGTCACTTTTCCTTAAGGTGTTCCATTTCCTTAGTTGGCAGTTCCGCTCTCTCGTGTAGGGTTATGAATAATTTAGAGAACCGTTTGGTTGGGCAACACGTGCCTGACATAATGGTCCTCTACACCGAGGAAGTTATTGTGTAACTTTCAACCTTTGCACTGACGGTGAAAAATGATACAATAGCGCGTACCCATCGACGGGTCACACCTCGTATTTCATACAATATGTCATATAAAGGTATATTTTAAGACTATGTAAGGAACACCTTTTTCCTGAAATTCTTAGAATTATAAGCCATTGTGGCTCACTTCACTCTGAGTGCTGTGATACGTTTGCCAATTTAAGCGCCATAAAATGTTATTGGACGTTTAAAAAAAAATTTGTAGTAAGAATGTAACGTTCTTAAATTGAATTAAAACAAAATGACATCGAAAATAACATGAATGATGCTCATTATGATACTTTCCGTTTATAATAATTAAATTCACAAGATTAACGCAAAATAAACATTTTTGAATTTAGATGAAACAAATGACTGTTAGCCAAAAATCGTAGGCTCAGCTATTCAAGAGAACACATTGTTTGGAGGCGGGAGATTTCAATTAACCGGGGAATGACGCGGCTTTTGCTTCGATGTAATTAATGACAAGGCATGGTAAGATTCAGCTCTCATTATCACGTTATGAACAGACTGTTGGAAGGTTTGACACCTCTAAGGTTAAGCAGGGGTTATATCGACGAGTTCATTAGTGGTGTGCGGTCACGACGCGGGATCAATCACCATATTATTATTGATTAACAGCGATTAATATTGTTTTAATCTCGTCATAATGTTAAATAATCGGTTTCTCGAACAGCATGGTTATCTAATGCTTTATATGTACTCAATGTTTACATAAAAGGAGTACCAAATCACAATGTTGTTGTGAGTAACATCGTTTAATTATCTCGGTGTACTTTATCGATTCTTAAAATTGTCACTTGCCGGGTGATGTAGAAAGAATAGAATTATAAATCATGGAATGGTCATAAAGAAACTGCTATCTAGTAGGTATCTACGAGTCAAAGAACTATTGAAATATGGGTAAATTAGAGTAACAAACGGAAGTTGTTATCATTCCAACATAAAATACTACGTGTTGATCCCCAACATAAATTTCGATTTCGGATATCCGAAATATGACATTTTAATCCTTTTAAGTACGAGCATAAGGTCTCATCGGTGATAGCGAGAACCATAATCTCTGAGCTCAAATGTACATAAGCTTATTTACTGTTTATTTAAGCTTTCAAGGGTATCTGTTCGTATAGGTCAACACAAATACAATAAGGTTTCAGAAATAGGCTGTTTTGTAAACAGATTATTTTAATCATAATTTATTGATTTCCTTCTTATCCTTAAATCGGCTTTATTATAAACGATATCTAAGGCCGCTCTATAAAATCAGATTTCCTTGTAGGTTCAATAACGCCTCTTTCAAGCACTTTTTGGTAGATTGACATATTCTTTCTTGTCACGCGACGGGATAACACATCCCTCGGGGCGGGAAAGGGTACACAATTTTTATTTTGCTGTTATTTACAAGTCAATTTACATGATAATAGTTTGCAGTTTCAATAACTGCCAAGAATTTGTTCGGTCAACTTCGTAAAAGGGTAGTGTTTGTTGAAACAGTTTATGATTTAATTAGTTGGAGATTCAGAGCCACCACGGTTTAATTGAATGCCTTAATTACTCAAAGGAGAGCCGAAGATTGGCAAGACTATTCAAAGCAATAATATTTCGTTTGTTTTACTTACCGCAGTGGCCGGGTGTGAGGTTTACTCCTGCTTTTATCTTGTAAACAAAGTTACTTCAAGTTCCGTGAGCAACTTAATCGCAGTAAGTTAGACGTTGCCGCGTCGTTTAAAACAAAATCTAAACTTACTTATATGGTGTTGTTGGTTATTTCAGTGAGATAGCAACTTGGAGGCTTAAAGTGAAGATTTAGACAATTTGTAGTTGTTTATGGTATGTTTAATATGGAGAAATCATAAAAATATAGCTAAATCTATAAATAAATATATAGCTAAGTAAATCTATAATTAAAACATGTAAGTAGTAGGTAACTTAGGCTGTTTAACATAACACCATGACTCTTAAAAGCCGAGCAAAAAGAAATAGTTCGTATTTAGGGGTATTCTCTAAGAACAGTGTTCAACTTTGAACCAGTCATGGGCTCGTATGAAAAATTGAGAAAAGTTTTAAAAAAATAGGATTTTTCATTTTACGTGCTTACAAAATTTTAGATTTTTGATAGTTCTTCGAAGTAATACTACCTACTTTTTAACGAGCAAATACAAACTTTTCAACGGTATCCTTTATAACTAGTTTTAGGTACTTGAATATTTTTACAGAAAATAGTTATTTTAGTTTGAACACTTAGATTTTTTTAAAGAATATCTGAGTTTTTAAATAAAATCTTAAAAAAGGTATCAGTTAGAACATATAATATTATAACAATACCTTTATTTGACACTAGTATTCTCCCGTAGTTTTACTCGCAGCGCAAAGGACTTTTTGAAGCAAAAGATAACCTAAATCCTTCAAGCCTTCATCAGAATGCAGTTCTTCTATTGCCAAATTTTACCGAAATCTGTTCAGCGCTTTAGGCTTGAAATGGTAACAAACAAACATGCACGTTTTAGTATAGTACCTATACATTAGTAGGTATAGGTAGAAGTATGGATTAACACCATAATCTAGCTTTAAAAACCTTTTATAATTATATCATACATATTATTACATTTGATTTATGCGTCATCAACTGTAAGTAATGGTTTAATTAGTCAACAATCTTACTAAATATTTTTGGACAAAAGTCTCTCGGTATAAATCCCTACATATTGACATGGACATGAAAGTCGCACCCTGCATATTTGTGGGCGTGACGATACGATAAGTTGTACTTCGCTATAATAATTATCATTCATTACTTTGTTTATATTTCCTCCGGGGATACAACAGGCCTAGTGAGGGGTAATGGAGCGAGAATTTCACTGACCACTTCATATGATTACAATTTGCTTGGATTCTTAAATAATAAACTTCGAAGACTGATAACCTTGGCCTTCTGTAGTAGTTCTTTGTAATAAGGAACAAACTTACGCAAGAAAAAGATTTGTAAAAAATTTAATACACCTGTGACGGTTGCCAATTATTTGTCGGTAACACCTCTTTTAAATAATGTATTCATGGTAAACATGTTGTCAATGTCATTATAATATGTTGTCAACACTTAACAGCAACGTTAAATGTTGCTAGAAACAAATTTTACAACCTTTTTGATGTCCAACAAATCGTCAATAGAGCAATAAGTTCCCTAAATGTTGCTCAACATAAAAAAATATTTTTTCTAATAAATCATATAAAAATCTCTCAATACAAAATAGACAATACTGGAATAGGAACAGTTCGTTTAGTAAGTAACTTAACTTCTATTACTCTCCAAAGATAAATTATGTAATGATATTATTATTTTTTAGTTACTAAATATATATTAGGAATTCATAAAACGAACTCATCTTTTATTTAATGATATTTTAATCCACATTAGTAGCACAGAAGTATTTCAGCTCTATGATATGGGTCGTCCCATTCAGTAAGCCATATTGAAAGCAAAAGTTGATGTGATTTCGTTGATTGTGTTTTTCTAATACCTACATTATGATCATGTGAATGATGTATTCCTGATATTTATGGAAATAACTTCATGAAAGTAATGTCAAAATTAATATATAATTACATTTCTAACGCCAAACAGAAATGGAAAAACAGCTTTATGGCGCTCAACTTAAAGAAGAAGAGAAAAAATAAAATGATGTTAACGTTAATATATTATAATTACACTAGCTTTCCGCTCACGGCTTCACCCGGGTCTTTTTTTTCGACTTTTCTGTACTATGATATGTATGTATTATACACACAAACCTACTCTATCTATTTTAAAAAAACCGCATCCAAGTCCGTTGCGTAGTTTTAAAGATCTAAGCATACATAGGGACAGACAGACAGCGAGAAGCGACTTTGTTTTATACTATGTAGTGATTTCTAACGCAAAACAGAAATGGAAAAACAGCTTTATGACGCTCAACCACATTCAAATAACGCAAAAGACATTTTTAAAATTATGTAATAGATAACTTACATTATTATTAAGGTTATAGCGATAATCAGGGACGACTTGACCCATCCCTCGTTGATTGAATTCTACGTGGTCGTAAAATCGTTTAAATTTCGCACACTCGACGGATCACCGCGATCCAATAAGATTCAAATGTGATATCTGACCCCTGGACTTTTATAACTCTTGAACAATTTATTTAAGCCGATTTATGTGGCTTAACACATGTAGGTAGCCAACCAAATTGAATACCGAATTGACACTGATTTACATAAAATTTTGCCTACTTTCATACAATCAGTTTTTACATTTTTAATAGAATTGTTTAGTAGTGAAACGGTTTTTTTTTACTAAATAAGTAAGAAAAAGATTGTGCTTAGTTTTCCTTTTTATGTATAACCAAAGACAAAAGAAGATAGATAATACGAAATGCAAAAACAAAATGTAACACAATATTTAGTTAGGCCAGGTTAGCTCAAAACTGCTAAGGCTCTTTCTTTAAAAGGCCTGCTCAGATATTTCGATACATTGTGAAACTCGCATATCAATAATACTACTTACTTTAAAAGAGACCATATTGTTTGAGTTTTTTTTTGGCATTTCTTTTAAGAGGTCTTCAGATAGAAAATGCCGGCGCCGTCTAGTTTATTAAAAATGAAAAACAACGACTTATAAAAGTGTCTTTAAAAGACCTATTTATAGAAATGAATATCATTTATAATTTAAACCATCCTTCAAATTATTATAAAAGATGGATTATATAAAATTTCTACATTGAATAAAGAGGGTCACCAGATCGAACGAAGGTTCTTAACCCGTGTAAAATAGCTAACCCGTTTTATGTTATCGCTCAACCTCAGTTTTTCATTTTAGGCGGTACTTATTTTTACATCTTTAAAAGGAAGCAATTCAAATCATTGTTGTCTCGTCGCGTAATAAAAATGTACGCAAATAAAAATGTGTGAGGTTAAATGTGTTCGTGTAATGCAATATTAAATACGACAAACAAGGGTGATGTCAGAAACAAATTAAAGTAGGAAAGGTATAGCTGCATATTATTATATAGATATATAGCCTAAGGGATGCTGAAGACATATTAAAAAGTATTGCAAAGAATATGTATAATGGAATATATTTAGAATAAAACATATTTATTGCAAAGTATGTGGAAATAAATGATTGAAAATGTGGTATATTGGTCGGACAGACATAAGTAGTCTATATGTTCTAAAAGGTCAAATTATTATTATTGTGAAGCACATAATGTCATTGTGACCTGTGTGCCTAAAAAACTAGCTATACTCCAGTACCAATATTTTATGTATTTTAAAAATGCCTCTAATTTAAAAGGCGTATTTCTGAATCAATTTTATATGTAGTACCTAAATAAAATACCATTATTTCAAAATACACCTTTTAAATCCAAAATTGTAAAAGATTAAAAGCAACACTTCGAATATGGAATCAGAATCTGTTACTTTTAAAAAGAGACAAATGACGAAAGTTTTCTCATCGTTTTCGTGAACTCGTCGCTTTTAGCGCTTTATAAAGCGATCTGACCTCAGGAGACAAAGCCGTCATGGAGAACAATAAAGCTGTTAGGATGATAAATCCACAAAATAATAAAAGCCCTACCTTTATTAACATCTTTGTAACTTCAAGAAGTCTTAAATTCCAATATATTTTTATTGTTCAAGTGTTTTATATTGAGATGATTTTTTGTACCGCTGTAAATTCCTCTAAGTATATGTATTTTTTAAGGAAAAACTTACAGTGCCGTATTAGTCTCACTCAAAGCGTGACTGCTACGCTAGAGGTTCTGGGTTCGATTCTCAGGTCGAGCAAAGTGTTATGTGTTGTATGAGTCTGCAAATGTAATGTTAATAGAACAAGCACAAATCTCATTTGATTATATTTCGGTTGATTTTTGAAATTAAATTGATTTTCGTTTTTTTGTTGTAGTCGTTCGAATAACGTTATCACAAATTATATTCAAAACGATACATCGAATTACCTATCAGATTGCAACAGGTGTATAATGATTCATTGTAGTACAATACAGCCTCATAAAATATAATAATTAAAGTTTTGTAACAGTTTTAATTATACTTTAAAGAAACATGGGTTCACATACAGGGTATAGCTAACCGTCTGTCTGTTGTCAATTTTGGGGACGTAAACATGCCTATGCTTGTCAAAAACACTACGGACTGTCCCATGTGGCCTAGTTAGGGTAATTATAAGTGTATTTGCGTAATCAATTTTCATGGTGTGACATATTTCGCTATAGTTTTGGTGTTGTTTTAATTGGTAATACTTTTTTTTTTTATTGGTGAATTTTTGTCAAGTCTGTTGTCTAAAGGTGATTACGAAACGTTATCAGCAATTATATATACTTAGAGATATTTAACCAAGCTTCCAGCAATTTATTGTAGTCTGTTTTGAGCTGGCCGGATACCATGACTTAACAATCTATTGACTTGCATCGCTACAAACCTGCGACACTGTTCTACCATACGGCTTCTATTCCAGACGTAAATGCAGAATACGGAGAAAAAAAAACTTGTTATTTTACCCCAAAAGGATATATACTGTTCATTGCTGGCAATTTCTGCAGAAGTTACACTGAAGTTCGATTTGATAAGTATTCCTTTTATTATGTTCTTTATTTTACTTTCTATAGACCTTTTTCTAAAGAGTTTATGTAGCGTAAGTTAGTATTTTTTTTAATATTAATTTAATAAACAGTTCAGTTCTTTGTTTTTATATGAATAAAAAAAGTACCTATAATGGTAACTACGGTAAAAGGGTAGGGCGGTGCCTTTTCTTATTAATAAAAGTGAATATTTTTTTGAACAACAATTTTTACCATATATTATGATAATGGTGACTACGGTGAAATGGTGGTGCGTTATCTTAAATTAATAAATTCTTTCTCAACTAATAATTTACAATATGAGTTATGGTGTCAAAAGTTACATAAGTAGGTACTTAACTTAGTCAAAATTTGGTGTGATTATTTTTTTCCAAATGTGAGTTTTTGAGCCTTAAGATAAAAAAAAATCCCCATAAAGAAAAACTTACGTTAAATCAATTCGCGTGGTTAAGTGCAGGGAGTCAGTTTAGTCAATTTAGTCGCTTCTCGTAATTTGCAGGGAAAAATAAAGTAAGGTAAATGCTTTTCCCTATTCCCAATTGACGTCGGTGTATCAGTATTTGTAAACGGAAATTCCGTTATTTGTTCCCAAATCTCCCAGGGTATTCACTGGACATAACAATTGGAGGTGTATAAGCAGTTTTAATTGTCCCAAAATATACCTAATGGGTATGCGTATTTACTATTAGCTGCACCTTCGCTTGCGTATTTGGATATGTTTTTTAGGGTTCCGTAGCCAAATGGCAAAACACGGAACCCTTATAGATTCGTCATGTCTGTCTGTCTGTCCGTCCGTATGTCACAGATTTTTTTCTCTGAAACTATAAGAGCTATCCTGTTTAAACTTGGTAAGTAGATGTATTCTGTGCACCGCATTAGGAATTTTACACAAATAGAAAAAAACAAAAAAAATGGGGGTTCCCCATACTTAAAACTAAAACTCAAACATTTTTTTTTCATCAAATCCATCCGTATGCGGTATCTATGGACAGGTCTTCAAAAATGATATTGACGTTTTTAATATCATTGTTTTCTAAACTGAACTTGCGCGAGGGACACTTCCAAAGTGGTAAAATGTGTGTCCCCCTGTAACTTCTAAAATAAGAGAAGGCTAAAACTAAAAAAAATATATGATGTACATTACCATGTAAACTTTCAACGAAAATTGGTTTGAAAGAGATCTAGTAAGTACTTTTTTTTAATACGTCATAAATCTTAATGGCACGGAACCTTCCGTGCGCGAGTCCGACTCGCACTTGGCCGGTTTTTTTTTCAATGTAAGTACTTACTAGCTTTGCCAACGCCGCCGTGTTGAAATACCTCTTTTTCGATTTGTGGGTAATGGGTTTTATCCTTTGATTATATAATTAAAGGTTTTACCATTAATCTTCTACTGATACAATGATACGAATCCTGGAAACCGCTTTTTGCAGTTGCACTTGATGCCACTAGGCCAATAGTCATGAGGCATCACGAGCATTGTAGGTCCCACAGGCTCTTTCTACCCGTGGTAGGGTTTCATATTCAGAGATTTTGTGACAAGTCAGCTGTGTTTGGTAGCTAAGGTATGCAATATGGAGAAAGTTTTGCCATTAACTGTCATCTATTTAGAATATTACTGCTGTCGTTGAAATGTGGGAGTTGGAACGTGGAAACATTCCGAATGTCGCTTTGATTGTGACTGGGAGCTTGAGATTTGGTATTTTCAATTATTATTATGCAGAATTTGTAGCTCAGAGAAAGTACCTCCTATTATGAAAATTGTTGACATCTGAAATATAGACTTAGACTTAGTCATAAAATAAAAGAAAATATTTTTATTTTATAACTTAGATACCTAGGTACTAATTAGCTAAAAAAAAGGTATGTGGGTCTTAGTACGTGAAATTAAGGTACTCGTTAAATTCTTTATTTCTTATGGAAAAAAACGTGTTAAGTAAGTTTTGAAAACCTGTTCAATGCGATTTTAATAGAGAACGATAATAGAAAATAATGGTTATTTTTTAATCAGCCAATCACTGTTGAAATGGAATCTACAACGATCAGCGTTAAAGATATTATTCAAAGCAGGAACGAGATGGAGGAAAAACTAATGAATAATACTGTCTCGTTTTACCAACCACACAATGATGACATTAACATAATTATATGACACGATAATACGGCCTAGTAATAATGTCACTCAACAACTGTAAATTAATAAAATTGTAAAGTATTATAATGGCCATTAGTGTGACGTGAACGGTTTGGTTCGATAATTCAAAACATAAATATTCAGGTAGCATTACAACAAGACTTGTAGGTATGTATTTTATATCGTTATTGAAACTACTACATAATGTCTCCTAAGGCAGTCAACTGCTAAAATTCTGATAGCTTAATTAACCCAAAAAGCTTACAATAGCCCAAACATTAGGTACCTCTCTCTACACCCCTCTTCGTAGAGTTGCGTCTTCACACGCAATACAAATTGCGTAAAAGCAAATAGATAAGTTTGTATTCAAAGAATAAGACATTTGTTGCTTGTTTCTAGGCCTCTATTCTATTTTTTTCTCGTGATATATGTTATGTACATGCATATCGCGATATATCTATAATAACTATCACAGTTTTTCGGTCTCTTTCCTCGTAAATATCCACAAAAGCTAAACGAACCGTTTTTTACCAACTTTGAAATTGGGGTGTAAAAAGCTTTCTCCCGCGAATCTTATTCATTTTGTTTTTATAAATACTTGTTGTCTTTTTGACTTAGGTGCCATTCTTCTTAGGATTTGATGCGATTAATATTTTCGAGTAAGACGTTTGGGTCAAAAAGTTTGAAAATTGTGACCTCATTTGTATCAGTTTTTATAGCTCCATCCGGAGGAACAAATCTTGCTTTCGGACGACGCCTTTTCACAATTTTGCCCATTTCAAATCAAATGACCAAAGACGCCAACCTTTTTAGTTTAAGAAAATGACATTTTTGCAGTCTGTAAGAATCTATAATCCTCTATAACTTTGGAATCTAAAAAAATCTACGGATTCCTAATTTGTGCCAAGCCAAAATGCTTCTAATATGATGAACACAGTGACGCACAATCGATGATAATCCATATCTTTGTGAGTATTTTATAGGTTACAGGTAAAAAAGGGACCACTTCCCGAAATCTTTGAATACTACAATCTCATTTTCTTTAAACAGAACGTAACAAGGCCTTGTTTGACCGTAAAGGAGTTCGTTACGGTGAAATTTGCGATGTTTGGCGGGATCGAGGTGATAAAATCAGAATCATTGATCAATTAGTGTCGTCCGTTAGATATATCGATGTTGTTACGATAAGCGGGGGCTCGGGATGCTCTGTTGCTATTGTTCGTCATTATGTGAGTATCACCTGTAGATTTATTTGTTTTGAGTCCGAAAAGATCTTATTATAATCCCTGCTAAACTATAGTAGCGTGAGTAACGACTGGGAAATACGACAAATGATATTGTCCGTCTTCACTGTATAATTGATTTGCGTATAACGCCAATAAAGCCTTTCCAATAAGGATTCTTTGTAATGATAACAGTGTAACATTAAATAAACATTGCCCCTGTCCCCAGTCAGGGTAAACTATAAACACTGTCACACAACAGGTTTTAAACGGTTCGCACGATGCAATAATGCGATTTAGTTCCGGATATAGAGTTAGATTAGCCCGGGATTAGGGCTTCTCGCGTCCCGTCCGTGCCGGGCCGTGCGTGCCGGTGACACGACGCAACAGAACGACGAATTACATGCATGTTTTGGAACACACGATGCTATCAGATTGTGTCTAAAGTACGTATAACGCTAGTGTGTGAACACTGATTGTTGTGAACCGTAATGTATTTGTTTGTGTATGTTTTCTGTTCCTCATGTAGGTAATAAAGAAATATGAAATTTATACATTATAGCTTATATATATTAGATAGGAAAATTTAAATCATTCAAGAATTATAAGAACTTGGTAATTCGCTTTTATTTTAAATAACAAATGAAACACGAAGACCACCTTATGTTGACAATTTTAAAGAGTTCAGTTTTGCTGACTGTTATAACATCCGCTGTACAAGAGGACGAATGTTTGATTCCTGCTCGTGGTCAAAATTTGCCTCGACATTTTTTATATCTTTAGAAATTTATTAGTAAATACTAAGGTATTCTATTTTGTTCAAGTTTAACACATAGGTATCATGACCGATTTATAAGCTATTAGAACTGAAATTATATTCTTTTTTTTTGGGTAAGGCTTCTAAATTGTTATCATTTAGCACAATGCATTCTAATATCAGAAATCCCGATTAGCGATTACGTTTCGTCTGTTGACAATGACCAAATCAAATTAGCATTTTGCTGCATTCATGCTGTTCATGCAGGCAGGTGGGCCATATTCAGACCTCAACCGTTTGGATTAGGCCATTTCACTAATTGACATGTTGGCATTTGTTGACAAAATGTTACGCCAATATTGCCCCAAAGGCTTAGGTAGAGATGTTCACATGCATAGTCCGCCGGTATATTTAAGAGAGCAAGCCTATTTTGTCTTTTAAAAAGCACAAGTACTAACAATGTGGGTCGCACATTACTAGTATTCTTGTTAACCCCTCGTGCTTACTTAAAATGCTTGTGTTACGAGTGGGTTCACGTCGGTAGTGCAATGGGTGGGGTTCGAACCGGCAACCACGTGATCGCAAGTCAGACGCCCTCGCCATTAGGCTACAACCACTTCAAATGCCATTATTATATTCTGTTGCCATTAACCGGGCAGATGTCCAAACCTCTAGTTGCTTCTTTGAATATTATTAAACGTATTATTCAGGCGTGATGGTATGTTATGCTATGTTATATATGTCACTTACGTCCACTAAGTGTCTTCATGGTGGGTCCCAAGAGGCCCAGACTTGCCCACGTTCCTTAAGAAACAGAGCTCTAAAACAGCCGTTACTCCTTTATACTGCACTTGGAAAACTTAACTAAAGTTTTGTAACCTTATACATACATATACGTAATTGTCACGCGTTCGTAAAACTGATGAATACATTACATACCATTACGCCTGTATTCCCCGAGGGGTGTCGAGGCGTATTTTAATTTATATCCATAGTCCACCGATATGCTTATGTCACATGTACCTAATAGGGGTAAAATAGATATTTTTTTTCGGATAAAACTTTGTGTTCCTCCCCGTAATAAAAACTTCATATTTAATGTTACAAATGCTACATTACATACATATTTAATAAAATATATTCATCATATTATCATGCAAGAGCGAAGTTTGTAACCGCCTTAATGGCATATTTTTTTTAATCTATCCAGTTAGGACGTAACAAGGTATAGTTGAATGCAAAGTCGGAGTAATGGGTAATAACATCCTCCGGTACTAGAGCAGTCCATTACCGTCTGTCATGTTTATGACGTGCGAGTGTAGTGAAGACTTTGATGGTCTAATGTAGAGTATCCACTAGTCTAATACCCAGGTAGTTTAAACACAATAACGCGGTTTTTCAGTATCAAAAATTACTACTACCATCGCTATGGAATGGGTCCTTATAGGTACTGGTGCGAGAATATTTTAACACATTGAATTTAAGGGGTGGAAAGTTAACAACAGTAATACAATACAATGATCATTTTAAGGTATTTTTTTACAGTTCCTAAACTGGTAAACTTTTTAGTCTTTTGATGTATTAATAGTTCTCCCTAAATTAACTTTTCTTCTATTCGTAAGCTCAGATCAAATAAAACCGGCCGGCTAAAGTACGCCTTGCCGTATTCAAATACAATTACACGCACACACGTATACCGAAACTACGCCTTATCTTGTCAGTCGAGCTTTCGATTCGAGTTCGTAAGAAGGTATTATTTCTTGAACAGTCTTAACCCGTGTTGGCTGATTTTATGTATTAAAACACTTATCACCTTGCCTCCTTGTTCGCAGCAATGAATATCTCAATGCACCTAGCGGTAGCGGTAGCGGCGGCGGCGTGTCTGTGCGTGGTGGCCGCGGCGCCCGAGGGCCGACTCGCGCGCACCAAGCAGCAGCGCCCCACCCGCGGTTTCAAGAATGTCGAGATGATGACCGCTCGCGGTTTCGGCAAGCGGGACAGGCCGCACACCAGGGCTGAGCGTGAGTTGTTTTAATTTGAATTTAGAACGACACATTTCGAGGGTTTGATGACATTTTATGATTAAGATCTTTAACATTTTTTGTCAGGCAATGATTTCAAATAATAATGAACAGAAAATGTAGACAGCATACCTTATACAAACAAACATAACAATTAATATTCCATAAATGTCATATCTAAATATATATAACTCAAAGGTGACTGACTGACCGACATAGTGATCTATCAACGCACAGCCCAAACCACTGGACGGATTGGGCTGAAATTTGGCATGCGGGTAGATGTTATGACGTAGGCATCCGTTAAGAAAGGATTTTTATTAATTCTACCCCCAAGGGGATAAAATAGGGAATGAAATTTTTGTATGAGAAAACACGCGGGCGAAGCTGTGGACAGAAAGCTAGTTCTTGAATTAAAAGGCAAGAAAAAACTTTTATGTAATTATATTATGGCAACTGAATAAGTAAAAATAATTTAAACAATGTTTGAAAAGTAGGTTATTTCGAAAATGTCGTAATTCTGATAAAATTACAGTTAAACCTATAGGTAATAATACCAATTGGGTAAAATATTAACATCGTCTATATTTTGTCAAAGATTAATGAAGTAACCTAGTTTAGCCGCTGCGTCACCGCTTTCGAGTAAGTGAAAACAAATAGAACGCGAACAATCCACGAATTAATTCGGTTAATGTGTATAATTTACAGTTCAATAATATTTTGTTGGTTTCTGTATTTAATAACAAAAAAAAATTGTCGGGTTTGCGTTAGCAAATGAACTCGAAAATTCTATGGCCCCAAAAATAATTTGGGTACAAACGTCAATAGTAGCGGATTTCGTCCTTATTATCATTGAAATAAGGATGGACTGTACCGTGCCTGGGTATAGGATGGACCACCATTGTTTAAGTTCAAAAGAGTATGTCATAACCCTTGTTATTTTTTAATTTAATGCCACTAGATAATATTCCATGTAACTTTTAAATATGTTCTGTATAATATTATTACATGTATATTTGTACATATTATTACTTCACTAAGTTGGAACAGTATTTGATCTACTGAATTTTACATTGTAATAATGTTAATTACTGTAAATATTAATGTTCCCTTACTTCTAAGCTAATAACAATGCATAAAAAAATTCAAATTGATAATAATAAAATACATAGGTATTACATGAATTTGGACATAATTACTAGTGTGATGTATGCGAGTTAGAACACAAATTATGAAGCATCCATCTTGTTAGCACGTCAACTTATAAGTTGCACTCAATTATCACTAATGGAGCGCATAATTCGCACAGCACTAGCATCATAGGAACACATACCTTAGGATAGCTTTTGTTTAAATTCAAATAACCTACGAAATGTAGCACAAGTTTATGCAACTTTCCACTTCTTACTGTCCACTTTCGTATCTAAAGTTCAATTGTTGGTATTGAATCGAAATATTTGCGATTACCATAATCTTTCGAGGATGAAATTGTGCTATTCAAACGTACAATACACATTGTGATTATTTGTGAGCGAAGGGTAAATAAGTTTACGTTGAAGGTAGCTTGGGAACGAGCCGGTAGATCTTTTCAAAATGTAACAGTAAGGGTAACGAATCTAAGAATAGTTACATTATTCCTGAAGGGGACGTAGAGCAGCAGACGAGGAGGTTGCACCGCGGAACGCCTACCTTTAAGAGTCCCACTGTTGGGATCGCAAGAGATTTCGGTAAAAGAACTCCGGAATCGGACGCTGAAGGTACCACAAAGAGCTTGATTGGGTTTCCGGCCTCGCAACATTGAATGGCAAAATTACACGGAAGCCCACCGAATGTCCGAACGTGTAACAGACTTAAGCACAGTGTGTGTTAGGAAATAAAAGCTGAAATCCATTTGGAACTGGAGCGAGAAGCCTTTGGACAGGCCCTTTTCGAAGCTGTGTCGCTTTGCAGTTGTTTGTGAGACGACAGTAATCCCGTTACCGCTCGATATAACCTACATACTCGTAGGTTCACGTAGGAGTAACCGTTTCAATAACTCCTTTACTCAGACAAAAGTCACGAATAGTATTTCGTGGGAAATCGCGCTCAAATAAGACGCATTTTCAATCATAACAAAGCGAGTTTTGCATACAATAGTTCCCGTTTTAGTTTGAAATTTTCGTGATTAATTCTCTGAATAAAGGAGCTAGTTTTCAACTTGAGATAAACGTTTCAACTGAAAGAATTTAAAATAAAATCAAGAAAAGTATCAAAGTGGTAAACTTTAAATGGTTTTCTATGACTAGAAAATGCTGTGGAGCTTATACAAAACAAATGATTAATTTTAACACCTCTTCGACTGGTGATAGGCTTTTGCGTTTTGATTGCTTTTGGTAACACTGGTTATCACCATACAAGTACTAGTCCATACATATACCAACTAGTTCATAAACATTATAATATTGTTTTAACTGAATCATACATCGACAGACCAAGACAGCTATGAAGGCCACGCCCGCAGGAAGTTTAACCCCAAGAACAGTCTCATGGTTGCTTATGACTTTGGCAAAAGGAGTGGTAATGATGAAATTAACAACGAAGGTAAAATAATATGATGGAGCTCTTGCAATGTAACGCTAACCGAGCTTTCAATAACAAAAACAAAAACAATAAAATTACAGATACCAAAAAATATATTTTTTTTTGTTTAAAAACTATGCTTGCAGTAAATCAAAAGATACCGCTTCCTATCGCTTTGTAACGTGATCTAAAATAATTTACCACCGTGACTTGGCATTTCAACAGAGGAAGAAATTAGAGTGACCAGGGGAACTTTCAGACCCAACTCAAACGTACTTATCGCGAGGGGTTTCGGGAAAAGAACCCCCTTGCTAAAGAACGATCGAGGTATTAATCGAGATAATCTTTGATCCAATATCAAAGAAATCACGCTCTATCGGTGACTTTTGGATGTCGTCCATCGAAAAACCGGCTTAATACCATCACGCCTGTATTCCCCGAAGGGTTAGGCAGAGGTGTACTTATTGTGTACACCCACAGTACAAAAACCGGCTTAAAGCCGCAAAAATGTTATTTATACGACAAATATTCGTATCGACCGCTATTAAAGCCTCAGGGGACTGGCCAGACGGCGTATTGGGCCAACAAAAACATGCGATACTCGCTTATTAAAACATGCAAACTTTAACACGTGAAACATTGAAATAAACAACACACATTGGAGCTTCTGTTCGCTTTTTGAACGTTCAGGGTTGTGTCTTGGTGCTGGTTTTGTGAGCGCAGAAATACGCCATCGTTACGGATAACAAGAGCGATCTTTTTTTGTAAGAACTTTTTTTTTATATGTGACATCCTTGTTCTTTAGGATTATAGTTCTTTATTCATTCAGTTCGTATCGATGCCGTATTTATGTGCGTGTGTGGCGCTGATATGGCCACGAGTGTGCTTTTGTTTCTTGTCTCAGTCCTTTATGAATAGAAGGACATTGCGAGGGGTCATCTCTCTTGAGGAGATTTACTCTCTCAGCTTCGTGTGCTTATACGGGCTTTTATTGTGAGCGCTGTGATTGAAGCTCGAGTAAATGTAACCTATTACGTCGTGTGAATGCTGCATTATTAGGTTAATCGAAAAGAGTAAATTGTACTGGTCTCTTCATTTAGTGACATAATAAATTGTCAGTCTTGTGACATGCTTAAATGATATCTTGTTTCAACGTTACAAATACGAGACGTATGTAATTCTAGCATCTGTGTATACAAGAAATAAAAATAATGTCGACAATCGAATAAAATTATAATTAGAAATTTCGATTGTTTGGACATTGCATGGCATGGCATGGAGCCAATAAGAAAAAGAAATATTTTTGAAAAGTTAATTCCTGTTTGTTTTTAGCAGTGTACGGTCTGGACAATTTCTGGGAGATGCTTGAGGCTGCGCCGGAGAGGGAAGGACAAGATGCCAACGATGACAAGGCTTTGGAAAGGTAACATATCGACAATAGGCACGGTATGGTAAGAATAGCGTGTGTGAACCTGTAGTTTAAAAGTGGTAAACACGATAATAACCGGTGCAATTGTGGTCATAAATACTTCTCATGTGTGATTATTGTTTTGTCTTATTTCCATATTTTTCTCCAAACATAAGTGATTTTACTTGTGCGGCCGTTACTTATTGCTAACTTCGGACAGTTATTTTGAAATAACTGAAGTTTTATGTACAATTCAATTTATAGTAGATAGTTTCTTTACCAATTTTCTAAATATTGGAAATATTTTATTTTTTTCAGTTTGGCTTCTCATAGTATGGAATAAGGAGTGAATGTTTTGTATTTGATTCAACTTCTATTGAGTTAGGTTTCCCGTCTATTGCCACAGATACATTTTTTTTTTTTTTAATAAGTAGTTTATATAATTTATTTATTTTAATAAGTAGTTTGTACATGGTATACAAAGTTGATTGTCCTATATAATTAGATGTTATAAAAAAATAGAACCGGTACAACATATATAAAATGGGCCATAGGACTCCCTTTCCTAAACTAGGCAGAAAATCTGTCTGTATCTTAGGAAAGAGTATCCATTCACAGTGTCTTATTACGGTTACAAAAAAATAAAAAAATATTAGTACATGCAGTAGGCGAACAAAGTACTTATGTTAAGTTAAAGTATAAAAATTTAAAAGAACAAAAGATGAAATAAAAACATGACTGTGTGTGGGTGTATGTGTGTGGGTGTATGGGCGTGTGTGTGTGTAAGTATGGGCGTGTATGTGTGTGTATGGCCGTGTGTTTATGGGTGTGTATTGGGGTGTGTGGGTGTGTGTTTAAGTGTATGTGTGTGTGCGTGCGCATGCGTGTGTATGTGGGACTGCTTACATGCCTGTGTGTATGAGTAGGTGGATATGTTGTGTTCTGTGTATAAACCTATCTCTTTACTGTACAGTGGTTAGGAGCTCTTCGGTATCACTATATGTCAATATCTGTAGCCAGGAGTTAAGCTTGTTTTTTAACTCGCTCTTAGTCAAGGCGTAAATATGTAATTGTTTATGGGCTTTATTATACAGCCTAGCACTTAGCCCATTAAACTGACGTCTTGCGAAGGCAGTCCTGCAAGAGACATCAGGGCATAAAGGAAAGCCACGACGCCGCTGACTGATAAGCTCCTTATTGAAAGAGATCATAGAGTGCTTGTAAAGGATGGATCTTAAGATGTACAATTTCCTAACAGTTAAGACTTTGCATTCTGAATATAGCATATTTGTGGGGTAGTTACGAGGTTTGAAGTGAATTACTTTTAGCACAGCCCTTTGAGCTCTTTCTAGTTTTAATAACTCAGTTTTATGAGTCCCACCCCACACAGGGATACAGTACATCAGGATTGTTTGACACAGGGCCAAATAAACCATACGGAGAGTATTTTTATCAGCTGAAAACCTTAAATTTTTAAAAATATAAATTAGTCTTCTGGTGCGAGAGGTTAATGACTCCAATTGAGTGGTCCAGTCTAGTTTCTCATCGATGAACACTCCGAGATATCGTATGGATTCCACCATAGACAATGAGAGACACTTACAAGCTTCTGTCTTTTGTTGACAGTTATGGGCTTTTAGATTTCCGGTTTCTTCAGCTGGTTTTGATGTATGCGGTAGAGTGAAACGTAAAAATTTGGTCTTATCAATATTTAAAGTTAAAAGATTACTTGCTAACCAGTGCATTACTCTTCGCAATGCGTTTTCCGAATGCAATTTAGCGTCATCCCAATTCTTACCATATGCTACTAGTGCAGTGTCGTCTGCGTAAGTGAAAATATCACAGTTGACGAGAGGCAGATTACAAAGGTCGTTTATATAGATTTGGAAGAGGGTTGGGCCCAGAATGCTTCCCTGGGGGACCCCGAAGGTTATTTGTTCCTCTGCGCTAATTGTATTGTCGATCTTGACGGACTGTCTCCGGTCAGAAAGATAATCTTTAAAGATCTCAAGAGCTAGACCACGTATACCTACATTTTCCATTTTCTCTATTAGTTTGAAAATACAAACAGTGTCGAACGCTTTACTGAGATCTAGAAAAATGCCATAACATTTCAGTTTTTGGTCCAGTTTGTTAGCTACCGACTGCACAAGGTCGACTACGGCATCTTCCGTAGAGATGCCATGTCGGAAACCATATTGATTATTGGCGAGAATGTGGAATTTGGTTAAGTAACTGGTTAGGCAGTTGTTAAGAACTCGTTCCATGATTTTAGACAAAGCGCTTAAGACAGAGATGGGGCGATAATTTGAGATCTGATCTTTATCTCCAGTTTTGTACACGGGTGTTACTAACGCCGTTTTAAAGGCCCTCGGAAAAACCCCTTGTGAAAAGGCAAGGTTGCAGATATGAGTAATGGGAGGCACGAGGACGTTTCGAGTCATTTTGATTAATTTGGCTGGTATGTTGTCCCATCCCGTGGCACAGTTATCCCGAAGTGATTTTATAATTAACTCCACATCACTTTCACTGACTGGGAGAAGCGCGATCGAATTTAGCGTGCTGTGTTTGGATGTTAGGTCTCCGTCTGTAGGGGGAATAGTTATTGTAGATGCCAACGTCTTACCTACATTAGCAAAATAATTATTTATTACGTTAACCGAGGAAATCATCACCGAGGTATCATCAGGTCACAATTTCAATAAGTTGAATTATCTGTATACTATATATATAAAAATCAATGCCACTTTTCGTTGTAATTTTATATCTCAAGAACGGGCTCACCTATCCAAACCAAATTTTTAGGCTTCGGACTATTTAGTAGATGGTTTATGTGAAGTTTGCACAAAATCGGTCGAGCGGTTCTTCATTTATCACATTTTTTGTAACAAATGAATTCAATAAATGGCGGATCATTTTGTTAATGGGGATTTTGCTGTCAAATTGAAACAAACTCGCGGGCAACGCCGTGGGCGGAAAGCTAGTCTAATATAACAAAGAAAGAAAAAAAAAATAGTTTGTGAGTTTCTATGTAGGAGATAATCTCCTAAATTCATGATCCAATTCTGAAAATTATGTTATTGGTGTTTATAAATAACATTAACTCCGAGATTAGGTATAACTTTATAATTATAGTTCTAATGCATAAACAAATCTCAAAGGACATTACAATAATAAATATCCTCCATAGATAAAATCCCTTATTTATTAAGTACTTATGCTTATATCATAATATTATACTCGTAGATACGGTATCCGAATATTTATTGCGCCACGGGGAAAAAATGGCAACACTAACAAGATCTCGTTACGTTGACCGGCCAAAGTTGCCAGAAATAAAATATCAAACTAAATGACAAAGATGTTCTGTCCTGTAATAGGATTACTTACGCAAAAGCGAATGCTTAATAATAAATTAAGGCATTAGTGTTGCCACTACTGGGCACATGCCTCCTTCTGGAATGACAACAGGGTCATTGATTAGGTCATGGTCCAACACGGGTTAAGTACACAAGCTACAAATCAAGCTATACATGACCTCCAATTGTAAAGGTTTTCGGCAGAAGTCAAGGCCAGCCTATACTGGATTCGTGTCCAATTTACATAGTGGCTGCTAGGTATTAATTTCATATTATAATTTAGTTAGCCTTTCGAAACTGCCGCACAACCAAAATCGCTTAATTAAGTGTTTTTACATAAAAATCTAAATTGGTAAAGAAAATAATCACGAATGCGAAACATAAGCGCCCCAAATTGTCTTCACACCAACACTAAATATAAAAATTTACCGCTTGCGGACTACCTACTTCACACGGGTACAGTTATTTCAAACAAACTGCAATCTAATCGAACCCTAAGTTGCCAAAGTAAATTTGCAATAAATTCTTATGCATCTTTAAAAATAAATTATTTGAATTTTACGTCGATGTGGTGTACCAATAAACAATAACAAAACACTCATTTAATTAACATTTCACATGGCAAAATTTTCTGCGAAACTTGCAAATTATATGTAACCGCACTAATAAGGAATTTATTACCGATTGCAACACCGATTAGTGATACCGAAATCCAATTATGAAACTACGAAATTAACATTAGTTAATTAATTTCATTGACAACTTTGTTGTTGTTGATTTCATATTATTATACGGTACTTTGACTTCGACCTTCTTCCAGAATATGTGTTTATATCGGAAATGTTGAGGTCTAATATCTATATCATATCTATAAAATGAACTGATTAATTTGTCGTAAGCGGGACTGCTGAGCGTGAAGTGATGGGTTCCATTTCCGGTTGCGAAAAGAGATATTGAGTTTTTCAATGAACTTTTTTATAGTACTGCAAAATAATTAATATTTAAATATCTCAGTTTGAACTACAAGTCGGAATTGAAAAATTGTTTTTGTACATGATAGCTACAATCACCAAGGAAAGCTATTAGCTACGCTAGGATCCTAAGGAGCGGGGCAAAACGAGTGCAACCGCGGGACACAGCTATATTAACTATTATCGCGCGAGGTCTGTCAACCCCCTGCCGACACTTTGCCAGCTTGCCGGATTATTATAACTTACCCTATCATTATGAGAGAAGACCTTTTTTTGTTTCCGGGGGGAAACCTTCAAAAGGCGACCGGTCTTTGGGGATTAGAACGGGCAGTGTGGAATTCTTACCGACTAAAAAAAACCCGGTGGCCACCATCAGCACATAGCGAGGGGCACTGTGTCCTTTTAATAGACCACCCCAGAACTGTCTTGTGCAACGCCAGTTAGGGTACATCTCTGGGGTTGAGAGAAGACCTGGGTCCAGCAATGACACAGTCATCATCATCATCATCAGCCTATACTAGTCCACTGCTCGACGTAGGCCTCTCCTAGTGTGCGCCATTTCACCCTGTCCTCCGCGTTTCGCAAATCATCACGCCACCTTGCCGGGATCAGATGTTAATGCACAATAAATACTCACAAATAAATGCCCTTCCTTACAGAATATAACACTGTACTATCGTTAACATTGACATTATAAATGGATAATCCTTGTCAATCGGCTGTGTGCCCAATAATTTAATTTACCGTTACATGGCAATATTTGCGTGGAGAATTGTGTTGAAATAAGGCATTTACATTGAGATCTTCAGCAAACGGTGGGCTTAATCGGTAAAATGACGGAATTCTTGCAGAAAACTTGTAACTGTTCAATTGTATCCCTTAATGAACTGCCACATTTGTCTAGTGGTCTCAAGCGCGACTGCTAGATGTCCTGGGTTCGAATCCCGTGTCGAACAGAGTTCTTCTATGATCTATGAAAGGTAAGGTATTAGGTTTTTCTATGAAATTCGCGGTAGCAGCTCGGAGGTTGTGTTTCTGCCCGATTAATGGCAATAATCTCACCCTCTATTACATGGGACCTCAACATACGCCCGTTTGGGTGTACATTAGTACACCTCTGCCTAACCCTTCTGCGAAAACAGACGTGATGGATGGTATAATTGGATGAATTGCTTACCTGTCTTACCTAACTAGATACGGCTGAATATAATTATTTTTTACGAAGCAATGAGTCATGAAACCTCTCTCACCCAATTATTGGGCATTATCCTAAGCATAAACTGGATAGTTTTATCAACAATGTAAAGAAAGAAGCATCAGTTTCGCGGTCAAACAGATTTTTTATTCGGCTACAAATCGTGTGAGTTGTGGGCGATAAGTCCGGGGACAAACGAATCGCCTCCGCGTCTGTCCGTTCTGTTTCACTGATAAGGAGGGCATTTAACAGATCCGATCTGCAAATCGAGCCACCAGGGCTACTATAAACAAAGGCCCAACTTTGTTTCCATAAATAGATGGTACTTTTAACTGGTACAAATTTACGTAGAGGATTTGCTAAAAATAGATATTTGCAAATAGACTAATAAACGTAATAATTTAACAATGATTTTATAGATGGCAAAATGTTCTAAATTAACAAATAAAATTCACTAGTCACTTATCTCAAGGTCCCATATATATAACAATAAAAAAATTGAGGTTTTTTATATCGAATTTGAATCAATTTACTGTTTATTTATTTATATACATATTACTTTACATCTTTAAATATTTTTACAAACAATATAAAAACATTTAAGGATATAAAAAATCTACAACTATATGACAATACATATTCAAATAATAAATAATAACTGCTTCGTTAAGCTACGTGCTGTGCTACGCATTGTGCTACGTGCGTAGTTCGTAGCAGCTACGTGCTACGAACCGTAGATTTAAAGTCTTTCGAATCGTAAGATTCTAACTATATACACTCGCTCCTAGTTTCCTAAATAATAAATATTCAGTTGTTTAAGCTATCATAAGTATTATCTGACTCTTTAAAGCAGGAAATAATTTATCCTGCCTAAAAACAATTTGCAAATTAATAGAGAATTCTGTATAAGTTTTACTTTGATGTGCAAATTCATTGACATCTTTTATAATCATATTATTATGACGTCATTTTGAGAATACAGCATCAATACCGCTCCATTATCATATTTTCTCACTTTTTCTTATTTTCTTCGTCACGCAGTTTGTATGCGACCTCCGTGTAAGCACGTTTTTTAAATTTAGATACGTCTCAATGATAATAAATCGTCTTTTGAATATTATTTAGGGTTACGATCGAAAAAGGTATCTCGTGCTTTGTCACTTTTCATTTCTTTCTATAAAAAAAATACGTCATTTCTTATAAATCAGCCGTGAAATTCATGAATACTATCACACATGCATTCCCGAAGCGTAAGGCAAATGGGTACCGATGTACACCCACGATTTGCCGATATGGCTTTAAGTCCAATATTATTAGTGCCATTACTACTAAGAATTTCACAGAAAATCCCAAAAATAGCTTTCTCGATCTGGGAATTGAAGCCAGGACATATCATTCAGTTTCGCTTGCGGTAATTATTTATACTAATGAGGTATGTTCATTTTAACAAAAATCATGCCACTTTTCCTAAAACAGAGATTGTTAGAAAATTTGATTTTTTGTTAAAACTTTTTTTTTTCACAGTATTCCGCTGGATTGGTTTGTGAACGAGATGATGAATAATCCCGACTTCGCGCGATCTGTGGTCCGCAAGTTCGTTGACCTGAATCAGGTAATATCTCTAAGTGTACTTATAAATTATTATATTAAGAGGTGTGAATATTGCGTTGTAGAGTAATAGATTACATTTAAATTTGTATATAAGCAGGTAATCATATTTTAGATATCATACATTACGCCTTTTTTTCAAAGGGGTAGGCAGAAAATACAGAACGCCATTTGCTATGATTCTTGCATATTTCTTTTGCTACGCCCACATTCATACATAACGTCGCCGGTTACGGGTACTACGCCCCTAACCTTATTTTGGAGAAACAAGAAAGAAAAGTAATTTAATTGCGAAAATCGTGAAAGTTCGATTGAAAGTCGATTTACTTATGACAATTACACTGCATTATTTACGGTGTCTGTTTAACATGTATAAATGTATATAATAAACATTTATACATGATGAACAGACACCATAAATAATGCAGATAATGTATATAATATATAATAAAATGTATATAATAAACATTAAAGTGTAAATACATAAAGAAATATCGTGATCAAACCAGCCTCCTATAAAACTATATTCCACATACTTTGTTCACGTATTATTCCAGTTCAAATAATCATACATACCATCACGCCTGTATTCCCGAAGGGTAAGGCAGAGGTGTACTAATGTACACCCACATTTCGCCGTTATGTTTAGGTCCCATGTAATAGGGGGCGAGCCTATTGCCATTAACCGGGCACAAATCCAGACTCCGAGCTGCTACTGGGAATTTCATAGAAAAACCCAATAACACTTTGCTCGACCTGGGAATCGAACCCAGTACCTCTAGCGTAGCAGTCGTGCTTGGGACCACTAGACTAACGAGGCAGCTCAAATAATCATTTCTGCTATAATATGTAATAATAAACACACAACGTAATTACATACAAATGTACAATATAAATAATATAATACAAATACAATATACGTAATTACTTATTATACAAACCTTTTCTCATCGTTACTTAATTAAACACAATTTGGCAGAAATAGAGATGGAATATGACTTAATGAGGAAATAAATTATATCACTTACATATGAATGGAGTTAATATTTGATTTGATACTGTTATTATTCTGAATCTGTTACTATACCTACAAAGTGAGAAAAAATATCTATCTATTATAAAAGTATAAACTGTTACAGAAATTTGTATGATCCCAAATAATATTATTGTCACTTAATGTTGAATAAGCAAATAAATTGAATGATTTTGCATTCATCTATTGTATTTGACACTATATACCTAATATAAAATTCGAATAAAAAATTTGAGTGATTTTAAGATTGTTCTTAATTTCATATAAATAATAGGGTGTTAATAAGTGTTGTCTACATCCGCCTAACATCCCGCTTGACGAAGTACACAATGATAACAATAAACGAATATAAATATTGTCTACATCTGCTTAAGATTATGTTAACGCGTTAAGACGCTGGTCGATCATCAGCATAACAGTTTATAAAGGAGGAAAGGTAACTTAATCTCGTATAATCATCTCTATATAGGTTAATAAGAGTCGACTGATCCCAATTATCAGTGTACAGGCTGATAAAGAACTTAATTACCGAAACAGATTAACTTAAGTCTTAGCAAAGTTATTCTTGTAAGGTGAAATTATTATGCACGACGATGTTCCTACTGTACGTAGATGGGCTATGTAAAGCGGCTTACTACCAGCTGATCCAGATTTAGTGAAGTGTATGACACGGCAGTGTTGGGTGTTGCGGTTAAGAAAATAGGTAACTCAAACCAATTTTTTTAACCACCTGGATTCGTTTAACAGAAATAATATTACTTGCGGATAGCGTTGTTTTGAAGATCTTAATGTGCGACCAACCTCCGGAGACTTCCGCATTTCGTAACTAGGAGTATCCATAAGGAGTTCCACAGGTAAGAAAAAGTAACAGTTACCCAGTGTTTCTTGGGTCCTGCTGACTGATGGAACAGTAACGTATGTTTTGGCTTCTAAATTCTTAGTAGCAACTCAAAGTTTGAATTTGTGCCCGGTTAATGGCAATACGATCGCCCACTATTTAACAGCACCTAAATATATCAGCAAACTATGGATGTGCATTGCTACACAACTGCTTTTAAGTGAATACATGCATTATGGTAGGTATGTTTAAAAATGTTTTGTTGGAAGGCGCTAGAACGTTTATTGATTTTCAGATAATTAATTTTATTAGAGCCCCTAGTATGTATCAAGCCTTTCGGTTAAAAGTAAGTCTCCATTTCCCCAAGCAACTGAAACACTATGCAAATGTGGGGTTGAATGCAGTTACTGTGTAGTTTCGGCAACTAGGAATCGAATTATGAGAATTTAAAGTTTTGTGTTTATGTTAGTTATCTATGAGTTTCTAGGTACCTGCTAAATTCATAAATAGTTTAGTATTTTTGATACCGACGCGGTTCGTTTAATTTTTGTATTTGGTAAGAAATATTATCTTTAAATCACTCACGATCTAAAAAACGAAGCTACTTAGTTACATCTATACAATATCTTAAATCATAGTGACGATATCTGCTATCAACAATTTTATATTACGTAATGCGATTAGGGCTTCTATACACGCGACGCTTTTTGTATCTCTCTGTTATAGATGAGGCATGTTGCGACTCTGTCGACGCAAGTAGTTCTTGTCTGAATAAGATCGCGCTAAACGGCGTAGCCACCACGGAGCTTAAGCTACATCGAGCTTACAAAAAGCGATTAAATCGTTTTCGAAACGAATACGAAACAATTTTTCAATGTGTTGTTTCACTAACTATTTTGTTTTAAATGTGTAACAAAACACTTTCAGTTTGTGTAAAGAAATTTGGGTACTTTTCCAAAAGATTTTGATTAGCAATATAATTGAGAAGTTTGTCGTTACCGAAATCGAAACTTTTCATTTATACCTACTTTACTTAAGCAAGAGAGACCTTTTCGTAACAGCGAAACGGATTATGTTGGGATTGGGGAAAATTTGTAGTGTTAACAAATTCAATCAGCGACGTGAGGTTATACGCAAGATTTGTTTTCAAAGATTAAGACATCATTATAGTATTAAGAATTATTATCGTGAACCATTCATTATACTATTGGAGGGCACGAGAGGGGAGGGGAGGGGGTTTGTGGGCTTCAAATATCTTTGTGAAAAATTATAAGGTTGCAGGTCCACAATTTTTTTTCATGTCGTTTGAGCGAGTGACAATATTAAGCACATAATTTTGTTTTTTTTTCGAACACTATTTTTGAACTGCGGACTAATACTATGTACTAAGACTGGTAAAAAATGCCGTAGGCATTAAGTCCGCGTCTGTACTATTTGTGCATAAAACAATTCTACTACGACTGGTCTACGGTCTGTCTTGTCGCTATTTGTCTGTCGTGTAATGGTTGCAATTAATAACTTACTTCTCTTGACACCGAAATTGAAAATTGAATTTATTATAAAGGTTATGTCAAATTTGGCAAGTTATTAATTTCGATCATAATAAGTTCAAACAAAGAAGAAGTATTTGCATTTCATCGAATCGTCTTATTCTCTGTAAGACACACAACCCGTATGTATCGTATTATGATCACTATAATAATAGGTACTTTTTTTTTTGCAGGATGGCATGCTATCACCCGATGAACTACTAAGGAACGTCGTTTAAACATGTATTTAGTTTTTTACTGGAGTTTATATTGTTTGAAATTTGTTACTGCATTCACAAAAAATCTATACGATATGAGTAAATACATGTATAGTCTATTTATTGTTCAGTTACAGAACTTGTAACGTTAATGTGATATCAAATTATTGTCTTTGCATTCAAAAAAAAAAAAAAAAAGGTTCATACGTTTATTTTAGATTTAATTTAAGAACGGTATTGTTGTTCGGATGTAACGATTGCTGTAAATAATTAAATATATATTATGTCGATGGCATTGGATGGAATTTTCTATCCATAGAGTACTCTTTAAATCTATAAACGTGGATCATTCTTTTCATTTCTTCAAAAGTTCATTTTATCTTTTGTTTTTTGTTTAAATTAAATGAAATTGACTTCTCGATGATGGTTTGGATTGCGATAAATATTATTATATTTTTTCTATTATTATGAGATTTGATGTTAAAGTAAGTAATTGGGATTGTACTCAGTCGAGATGGAATACTTTTCTGAAACTCCATTCTCACCTTCTTCTCTTTTATACTTACAGTCACGTTAAGCTTCTATGGTTGATAATAGTAAACATTATTGTCTTACATGAATTGACTTTTCGCTACTGGAAACCAATATACAGAATCTGTGGTGACATCAGCTTAATATAAGAGGGACAAGACTTATGTATTTTAATGTTAGTCATTATTTAAAGTCTCAAATTACATGTCTCAATATAGTCTCGTTCCAATGTGATTTTCAATTTATATAAGGGGAAAGGCAACTCAATTAATAAATATATATGGATATCTTCTACGATCACTTAGGCTGGGTCACAATATATCCTGTTCATGTCAATTTCATAGATGAAATCCACTCTACATACATACATTTGTATAATTAATTAGGTAATTATTGTAATGGATATAGTAAAAATATTTTTAGGCGGTAAAATATTCAAAAAATGAATGTTTGGATACCCATTATTCAATTAGTTCGTTGTTTACTACCAGTGTCGACGTTATGGATGATATAAAATAAATATATCGGGTATCGACATGATTGTTTTCTTTTCAAACCCTTTATTCCAAAATATATTTTTTTTTTTTTAATAACAGGTAATTTTTCTGCACTCCGCTAGTATTTATAACAAAAATGGGTTTTGTTTTTAATACTGTGGCTGAGTTATAACTACGGTGATCAACAGAACTGTAAGGATAAACTGAGCCAATCACGGTCAGTCACTGGATGGTGATGATTCTGAACATATTGAGACACGGAGGCTCGGGGAGCACTTAAAGTCGGTCGTAGTTTGTCATACGAACACCTATGATGAGTAAAATGAAATGAAATGATATTTTATTTGTCTAAATAAAAGTAAGTAATCTTTTAAAGACACTTTTATAAGTCGATTTTTAATTATTTTTTTTAAACTAGATGGCTCCGGCATTTCCTATCTGACGACCTCTGAGAAGAAATGCCGAAATGAACTCAGAGAATCATGGTCTCTTTTAAAGTTCAGACAATAATTATATTATTCGATAAGTATGCTAGTTTAACTATGCAGGACAAACCTGAACAGGTCTTTTGAAGAAAGAAAGAAAGAAGAAGAAAGCTTTGAGTCGACCTATCCTGACTGACGGCACGCATACATCAGCCATCGTGTAGCTCAACCAATTATTAGGGACAACGACTCATCGCACGACGATACCAGATCAGCAAGACATTTGTGTAGGTCATTTGAGATACTCAAAACACTCCGAAAACTTTATTATAAATCTTATACGAGGTAAAACCAATCTACATAGTACTTACATTTTCATTTTTATAGCGTAAAATTAACATGAGTAAACAAAATAATGTATGTTAACTAGGACCTACAAGGCAAATCAGTCAACTTGTGAGTTATAAAAAATATATATATTTAGGCACGATAGCCAGCAAGTCGGCCAGTCATCACAAGCAGCACCCGCTCACGAGTATAACACACGGATCAGCCATCACCTCCCTCGCCATTTTAGAGGGAAGGGGGTGACCCGACCAATGACTCTACCACAAGCAGTGACATCTAAGGGAGCATGACGACATTGCAGCCAGGTGCAAATCATATTACATGTTGAACTGATGACCGTGGTGTATGTGCAATGCGGTTACTAGTAACCGCATTGCACATAAATGTTCACAGTAATTTGAATTTGCATAAGAAGATAATATGTCATAATCAACATGTTATGACAATCGTTAGTTGTAGTTGGGCGGTGGACTTGTGATCATGTGGTTGCCAGTTCGAAACTCACTAATTGCACTACCGACGTGAACCCACTCGTAATACAAGCATGTACCTAGTAATAATTTGCTAGTAATGTGCGTAAAAAACATTAGAATGTCGGCATTGCCCAGAAATTGGGTAGCGCAGGTCCGATAGCAGACGCTTCGTGTAAGATACTGATATTCAGCCGGAATTCAGATAGGAAGCCGACCCCCATCATAGTTGGGAAAAGGCTAGGAGGATGATAGAAGATGATTAGTCAACCTAAACAAAACCAGTTTCAGCGGATCTCGCATTGTATAGCAAGTGTTTTCTGCATGGGTCCTATTATATATAATAAATTACCCAAAGAACTCAAAACTTTGAATATAATGTTATTTAAGAAAAAGTTAAAACAAATACTAGCTGCGAAATGTAACTATACTATAAAAGATTTTTTAAATGACTCATTCTGAATAGATACTTTGTGTTTTTTTGTTGTTGTCATTTTTATGTTATTTTTTAATTATTTTTTTGTGATTATTATTTTTATTATGATGGTGATAATTTACTATACATATTTTGTTATAATTTAATTTATTTATTTTTTTACTAGAAATGACATTAAGAATTATTGCTTGATTATGGAGATTACTCATTTGTACACCTCTTTAGGTAGAACATGCTGGACTATAAATAATTAATATTAACATCAAGAATACTGTTTACATGACATTGTATGATCACACATGTTTAATGCAAATAAATGATTTGATTTGATTTGATTTATAGACTTCCCATACAATAAGAGGCCAGCGTAAACTGGTTTTGTATAACTTGATGTGTAGCCGTGCGTACTACAACTACAATATACAATATAGAAAATGCATAAGGAATTAAGTCCGCCTCTGTACTCTTTGTGCATAAAAAAATAAATAAATATAGATTTAGGTATAGTACAAACTTTATTATATAATCGCACTTTTATACCTTGTCAAGTTAACCAGAGGTGTATTAAGAAGTATGCTTCAGTACATAGGTATGTTTTAGGTCCAAAATATTTAGGAGCGAGCCTGTTACAATCAACGGAGCACAAATCTATACTCCGAACTGCTATTGAGAATTTAAAGTAAGAAAAGTACTAGGTAGCTTATCTAGCACTTAGTTTGACCTGGGGCTCGAACCCAGAACCTGCTCTCAATACAATACCTTGCAAATTACAGAAAACCCTGTTAGTTAACACTAACAAATGATTGGATCATAATACCACACCTTGGTTTACAAAGAAATAAGCTCAGAATAAATATTGCCCAATATTTGAAGTTAATTAGTAAAATTAATTAAAGGTCGGCTTTGCATCAATGTGTCCTTTTTATGTGCCCCTTAACATTAATAAAATAAATATACGATACGGCCAAATAGATAATTTAAAATTGCTATTATATAAGAACTAGGTAATTTACACTTATATGAAAAAAGGAATCTTTAATAAGTTATATTTTCATTGTCAAAAACTAGATGATACTACTAGGCTGTATGAGTTTTGACTATGGTTTATTTTTTAGGGAAAGGAAAAAACATCTTAAGCCAGGTTGATAATTATTTTATAAGGATGATTCTCCCCCGGTATAAGAATATTAATAGGTAAGTTTCTGTGTAGGTGAAGTGAAAAATATTTAACGGCATTTATTATTTATAATATGCCAACCCGCAAAAGGCTAGCGTGGTGGACTCGGCCTAATCCCTCTCATTCTGAGACGAGACCCGTGCTCACCATATTGGGAAAATATAATAGCTTAACGTTAGTGGTATATAAAAATCAATTGCTGTGCGTTAGTCTCGGAAAAAAAAAATGACGACCGCTTTGTATTTTGTTGTACGAAAAAACACTGGGGATGAGAGTGACTGGCAATAACGAATAAAAATAAAGGCTGCAATAAGGGTTTTTGAGTGTACCAGAAATGCAGGACTACTAGAGAAATGGAGGGGATGTTAACCTTGCTCCTAATCCTTGCATGATGGCCACGACTACTCTTTCAAAATTTTCAAAAAAAAAACGAAGAATTATAACAATAGCTTCTAAGGTGAAAATTGAGTAAATTAAAAAATCAATAAGTTTAGGAATGCTTTTTTTTATTTAAATAGGACTAATTTTGAGGTAAACGCTATCTAATAAAAAAGAATCACCTAAATCGGATAATTCAGTACAAAGTTATGCTGGGTCAAACTTAAAACAATATATATACGCGTCGACTTCAGAACCACCTCGTTTTTGTCATCGGTTAAAAAAACAACAATTAAATTATTCCACATCAAGAACAATCGCCCTAAACAAAACAGACCCAAAAAACATTATCCAATCACTGGAAATATTCTCAGAAGGTTCAGAAGTCCGCACGTGGAGGCATTTAAACAAAAAGTACGAAGAACACGTGTCGGAATTGAAATAATTGAGAATAATAAGCTCCCCAGTACCCTTGATATGTTTCCAAAAGAAATCTTATATTGGCAAGTATTGTCTGAAATCCATTTAACAACTTCGCAAACTCTTGAAAAGACTTACCTTCTTAATTTGAAATGTTAATTAGCAGGTAAAGTAGGTATTACAGCTTGTGCCGTTTCACTTTAGGCAACTGCGTAAGTACTTATAGGTAGCTATATATTTTAGAGTGTTCTTTATATAGTAAATAAAATTGTAACTAGCTAATAGAGGGAGAGGGAAGAGCAATACAAGGGAAATCTTTAAAATGTTTGTTCGTCCGTTCATTCAGTAGGCTAAAACTCCAGATGGGTCTATAGGCGACGATAGCTGTTTTCCATCAAAGGAACAACATCTTACGTTAATTAAAAAAAATACCTAAGTTATATTTGAACCTAACAAAATTATAAGTGTTTCTTTTTCCGCCATCTTTCTGAAGGAAACTATAATTATAGACCGCCTTCCTCACGGTTCAGTTTGAAAGTTAATAAAAGCAACTTTGTACCTATAGATTAAATTTATTTACACTTATTAAAACTACCTGCTTTTGCTTTGCTTCGTATTGCGTCGAGGTTTTATTGTGGTATTTGCATCAAAGTTAGAGAACTACTAATTTTTACTTGATAAGTTGCTGGTACCTATTTATAAATGATATTTATTTCTGTAAATAGATCTATTAAAGAAACTTTTATAGGTCGATGTTTTACTTTTTTTTAACGAAATGATATCGAAAAATGATATACAGTGCAGTAATAGCCTAGTGATATTATGACCATTGGAATGCTAAGAAGTCAAAGGTGACACGCGCCTAAACTGTGAAGAAAATTATCAGAAGGAAATCTTCATGCCTAAGCCTTTGTGGGCCTGGGCAGCCTTATCCTTCCAGTGGTAGAATATAATGTGTTGATGATGTTATACTTATTGTAAAATTCTCACTAAAATAACTTTAATCTTTATTATAATATTTATACCTTATCTTTAATAATCTTAGCATGGAAAATGCATAAAAAATACAATTAGATACTGTAAAATATGTTAAAATATGGAAAAAAGAGGGGAAGGAGAAAAGGAGAAGGAAGGGGACTGAGGGAGGAATTGGGCCTCCGGTGCTCCACATTGAATGTTCAGTTGAATTACAATAAAAATAATATGTTATCCTTCTATTAGATTCCTAAATTGACGTCTTCCTAATTAACTTGTTATGTTTTATGTACTTAAGTCTGTTTAAAGTTTACATCAATATTACTGACAGACAGATAGATAGATAGAATATTCTTTATTGTACACCAAAACAATGACAAGTACCTACATGTTGTAAATTATAGACTAGTACAATGAAAGGTAATAATGTTGTAAATTGCAAACTTACAATGTAAGGTAACAGTTTAAGGCTTGTATTAATATGAACTTAACTTATGGAAAATCGACATCATTAAGCATACAAGTCACAGTCGTAAGTTTGGAAACTTAATATCAGTTACAATGGCCACAAAACAATTATTAAGGGGGAACCTATCATTATTTGTGAAGTAACTAAATTACTATGTTCCTTGATCAGGTACGAGTTCTAAGTTTATCATCATGTTTAGGGACGGAGCTATGAAATAATGTAATTATCAGTTGGACCTTGCTTGAAACTATGGAATTTATTAAATTAATTTGTTATTCAATTAAAATCCTACTATCTTCATGTACGTGTAGGTCCTTGATTAAATTTTAATAATTTAAAGAGCTTATGGTTTAGGCAAAAGACGCTAATCATTCGATCTCCGAGATTAAGCTGCGCTTGACGCAGACAGTCTGTGGATGGGTTACCTTAAGCACTTAGCACAGCGACACTGTCCTTTGGAAAAAATACATAATTAGCAGTCGGTCTTGTTTACATTGTTGTTTGAAAAAAAGCTTACTAGCAATATGGGTCAAACATTACTAGTATTCTTGTTAACCCCTCGTGCTAAGCTAAATGCTTGTGTTACGAGTGGGTTCACGTCGGTAGTGCGATAGGTGGTGTTCGAACCGGCAACGATATGATCGCAAGTCCGACGCCCTAGCCATTAGGCTACCGACGCTTCATATTATGTCAGAGTAAACTGCCTCATTAGTCACACAGTACACTAGAGGTCTTCGATTCGATTCACAGGTCGAACAAAGTGTTATTGAGTTTTTCTATGAATTTATCAGTAGGAGTTGTGGCCGGTTAATGGCAATAGGCTCGCCCCCTATTACACGGGACTTAACCATATCGGCGAACTGTGTGTGTACATTAGTGCACCTGTACCTAACTTCGGGAAGTGCAGGCGTAATGGTATGTTACGTAAAAGCAATATTAAAAATCAATATTTTAAAAAGTCCGTGTGTTACATTGCTACTAAAGCTATGTAATTCGTAATTATAGAATCATTAATTACTTCACAGAAGATCATAGGCATTATGCATCCTGTGTGAAGTATAATATGTCACTCAGGAATAGCTTTCTAGTGGTAAAAGAATTTTCAAAATCGGTTCAGTAGGTCCAGAGATTCTTCCCTACAACGTTACAAACTCACAAACTTTACCTTTTTATAATATTAGTCCTATAGGTAAACGCGACCACTAGACTAATGAATTAATAACTTTAAAGTAACTATCGATCCCACAATACCATCCACATCCACAAAATTAAATAGGTAGGTACTGAAATTAATATTATATAGGTATCCTACTTCTTTATTTAGCTCTTATATAATGACACATATTTTTGCATAACGCAAAAAAAAACCTTCACAAAAACCTTCGACAAAGGTACTTGGTAAAGGGTAAGTACCTACTTCAGGTTTTTGTCTCCTGCCGTGTGACGTCACCCCCACCCATGTTGTAATATGGGTACATTGTAGTGCATGCATTAGTGGACACTCATTATTATCTCGTAAATCATTAAGAGCTAGGCTCGTCTTCATGGAGTACGTTATATGCATAAACATAAACCTACAGGTAAAGGACAGCACTCTCGTTTTTAAAGTCTAAAATTTAAGGGTTGGGTTAGATTTTATGAGCCCTATATCGCAGATAGAGCTTAATATTGGTATTTTCGTAGTTACGCGCGTATAGGTCAATTATGCATTTTGTGCACAGTTCTTTTATTATGTTTCTGTAACATAAACGAAATATCGAGGCACGAGATAGGTGGTGTAAACTGTTAAAGGGATCTCTCAACAGTCTTTTATCTCACTCCGATATCTGTTATAATCTGTTTAGGTGAAAATTCTGTAAATGAAAAGTAAATACATAATATTTTTTTATCATGATGGTTGGAATATCCTTTTCCTTGCGAGTCCCGCGTGATGTTGATGTTTACAACATTTGTCAGTCCCATTTTACAACATGGGATTAATTTGATGAGCAGCATGCATGGGCTCTGTGTCGTTCACTAAAAAAAGCCAACGTCCCGCAGTGGACAAATAAAGGCTGATGTTAATGATAGGTAATGTATTAAGATGAAATGGCCGAAAGTGCAAAAATGAAATAAGTATTATATTTTTTTATTTAAACGAGTTGAACAAAAGCTTTTAATTTCTAGTATAGGAATAATGCCCAAGAATATGTATTTTCATTCTTCAACTCAATAATCAATACTTTATTGCATTCCATAATGTAAATATTAACAGATATTATAGTTTAAGATAAGTGTAACAATTATGGGCCCTGTCGGGCACGGCAAAGTTTCAATAGTAGAAGAGAGGAGGAGTGCGGAGTACTCATTCAGTATAACCTGTTACATAGTCTAATCCATCTAAGTTCTATTGATTAGGAGACTCATTTAAATATGTGCTATTTACCTATAAATTGTTGGGTTTATAGGTCACAATGGTGTACCGGTGTCGCATCGACCCTTACGTCTTGAGGATACGTTCTATTAACTCATCTCCCTAGGGTGTATTATATGTTGCTGACGAAGGACAAACTTTTGACAGGTATATAAGAATTAATTTGCCTTTGGCATTAGATGGCAAGGATACAGTTTTATTAAATTAAAATAGACTTAGATAAATAAAGTTTTGACAGGAAGAAAAACAATATGTTCGTTTCGAAAATGATGCATACATACAATAGAAAATAATTATTATATAATATCTGTCGTGCGTCTCATCTCGACAGGGAAAAGGGGCTTAGCATGGTGCTTAACTGCGTCGCAAAAATGTAGTGTGACACACACAGCACAGCGGCTGCGCTATTTTTCGGCGCCAACCGCCAACCTCACCGCCCATGGACATCTGCAAAACCAAAGGAGTTGCAGATGCGATGCCGAGCCTATTTAAGGAAAAGGGAGGTGAACAGGAGATGAAAGGGGACTGAGGGAGATATTGCCAGCGAAAATTATTGGAATAATTCATCGATTCCCGAAGGTATCGAAAACATTCGTTTATATGGTGATCAGAATTCATTTTTATTTAATCCTTGCCTGAGAATATTTAAGAGATTTCCTCGGGGGTGTTATTGATTTATACTGTTGGCAAATGTTATAATTATGAATGTGCTCCAAGTCAGTAGAGTTTACAAAACCATGTAACTATTTCTGCAGGAAAATTATTGATTTTATAACCAGTCAATTCAAACTTTGTTCGGCAACGGTAACATTTATTAGCATTTGTTACCATTTTTGATATAGTTTTCAATAGCTGGAAGGCTTGGAAACTTTGGCGCAGGGTTGATTAAGATCAATTTAAAATCTTCCTTGAGGCGCATCGTTTCGCCTTCGGCGCAAAATATTTATTTAATTTTTTTGGTTTTTGGCAAAAAATAACTATGGGCGCCTTATCTTAACATTATAATAAAGCTGGTTGAAACAAGACATTAATAATTTTAAATTTTGTTATCTATTAGCCAGTAGGTCATTAATTATTAAGTCTTATAATTAGTGCATAAGTTGTTTTCTGTTCCCACAGAGACAAACCGAGAAAACGGTTTTGTGGGGCCTTGTTTAAAAATGTAATTTAAAAAAAGTTTAATAAAGATTCATACATACAACCATACAACGCAGGTTGTCCGTCAAAATTTGAATTAACTTGAATACATACAAAAATCCCATAGAAAGAAACATATTTTGGGGTCCCATTTAAATACTATTGTATACGCACCAAACTACCTGCTGTCTTCTAGCCAAGGAAGTCATTAATTAAGTCTTATAATAATCAGTGCATAAGTTGTTTTCTGTTCCCACAGACAAACCGTGAAAACGGTTTTGTGGGGCCTTGTTTAAAAATGTAATTTTTAAAAAGTTTAATAAAGATACATACATACATACTGAAACTCTGAGTGATACAATAGTACGTTTAACCTGCTTAACCGTTCGAGGATTGAAGACGCGATATAGCTAACAAAAATTGAACTAGATTGGATCGTACCTACCTATGAGTATTACTATTTTTATACGAACATAACAGGGGGCCTAGACAATTCCATACAACATTTCCATATCGAAAACGAAGTTAGATTAATCTGAAATGTATGTAATTGGCATAATCTTTCGATATAACACGTGGTGAAATTATGTCAAATCCATACATTTCGGAAATCTAAATTCGTCATCGATAATAAAGATATGACATTGTTTAGGGGCCCAGATACTCTTTCAAATAACTATTCTAACCTCTTTTCGTCAAAGGAAATCGGTTTGACTTCTGGGTAATTTTAAAAAGTAAACAGCTGAGGGACATTTGCCAGGAAAACTAGGGCGAAATTAAATGGCAAAGTTAAACGGCCGACTAAATTTGGTTTACACGTTTAGTGGCGTTTCAATAGAGACAGGAAATTAGCTGTGATGTAAGTGAACGTCTATTTTTGCTGGCTATATTATGTAGAAACTATGGAGAATAGAGCAAATAAAATACAATGTTCTTTGTTAAAAGTTAAAAATAAAATATAGTGGATTGTTCAAGGTTCATGCAATTTAATTATTATTTGCCTTACCCCATGATCGGGGTTATGGGACTATTAGACATAAACACATTCGTCACGATTGCGACAAGTTATAGTCCCGCGCAATCACTGGGTCTTGAAAGCGCGAGATCTTATATCACATCTAAGGGTCTCCCCTTGCTTATCGACGTGGTATCGGCTTGGGCCGTCGGAAAAAGCTTTATGTTTACGGTCCAAGGGATCAACGATGTCCTGATAGGTATCGGTCGTATCGCGCTGTCTGAGTGCGAACGGCTTGGGCTGGTCGTTCCCGGCTCGCCTCGACTCGGACAATGCGACACGACGTCAGGACGTCATACACGTAGCTTCCGACCAGCCTAAGGCTATAGTTGACGTCAACTCCAAACGCGAAGAGAAGCCTTGTATTGTAAGGTGGAAGGCACATCAAGTTACCACAAAATGTCAAATTTTCTCAGTTAATTTTGAACTTAATAATCTATACTTTAGATAAGGTTTAAAATCATTTGGAGAAATTTTACAGTTTGGTATAACCTGATGTGCTGGCGACTGTACCACTTTAAGGGACCTAATGCACTGGACCGTAAATTTATGAACGTGATCAGCCGTTTAATATTATCACTGGCGTTCAATGTAATACTTACAAAATATACCTATATATTTTTTGTATTACCTAATGATTTATTTACTGAGGTTTTAATATAATAAAGAAGGAGAAAAAATTTATTATGATAGTCACAACAAAAAAAAAACGGTTTTTATAATAACATATTTCAGCTAGTGGGAACAGTGTTTTTGTCATATGATTTATATTATTCGTAGCTGTTTATTTGTTCAATGCTACGCTTATGGAATCACGTTGTGTCAATCACGGGATTTCATCCAACGTATCGTTTGTTGTTAGGTTTGTTTTGATCTTCTGATCCCCCGAAGCTGACGTCAGTCGTAGACTGAACTTGGAATATTATATAAATCTGAACTTTATGTCAACTATGAATTGAGAAAGCTAGGTGACGTTGACGTATCCCTTAGAAAATTACAAAGCAAAATGTCGAGAAAAGAAAGAGGAGATGGTTTTGAGCAAGAACAGAGATTGCAAAAAATTTAATTAAGTTATCCAAGTGACACATTAGACTACCAAGTCAAAGATCTTGAGGTGGAATCCAAGGCTTCACACTTCTGACTTTTGGAAGTCATGTGCGTATTTAATACTTATCACGCGCTTAGAGGGAGAAGGAAAACATCGTAAGGAATCTAGCCAATCAGCAGTAGGCCAGCGTGGTGGACTATAGCCTAACCCCTTTCACTCTGAGAGGAGACGCCTGCCCAGCAGTGGAACAGTTATTGGGTTAATTATGATAAATTATTAATTTAATAGATTATTATTAATAGAAACAGTTCTTATGTCAGTCAGTATGCACTGATATTTTATACCAATTTCTTTGATTACTACTAAGTATACTCTCTGGTAATAAAATATTCTTTACGAAAAACAGACTAGATTTATATTGCTAAATAGCTAACATTACGATATTAATATTTAAATATTCAACCTTTTAGTTTATTAGATAAAAATCCTGGAAAAAATAAAAACAAATGATGATGAAATCTCGCAGACTTCATATTTAAATTCAATACTTTTTCTCAAAGGACAAGTTTGTAAAATAAACTTATCTTATTTAAAAAAAGTACATATATCAATGGTCAAACACTAGTTTGACTTTGGGAAAAACTCTACGAAACAATTGGTAAATTTTTATCAAAAATATATTTCATGCAATAATTTACAAATACCTACATTTATAAACGAAAATTATGTATACGAAAATTACGTAATAATTTCATATATATAAATTAAATATATATAAAATTATTACGAGTATAACATTTTGACATCATATATAACCGGCCGGTCGGATTGCACCGAGCTTACCGAACTCAATCGTAAATCCGTAATCAAAGATTAACGTTCACAGGAAAATTAACGAGCGATTGGCGACTGTCGGATTGCACTGCTTAATTAACCATATGCAATCGTAGTCACTGATTAGAGATCTGCTGGCCAGCTGTCAGCTGGTTCCCTCTTATTTGGCTCTGCCACGGTAATCATTGCTCGGCGTAGGTACTGGATCTCCAGTGACAGTTAACCCGTTCTCGCTCGGTCTTTGATGCGGTGAAATAGATTTGCAGGGTTGTGAGTGCTAGTATCCGGATCTTATTAACAAAATCGCACAGAAGTGGATGCCAATAAAATGTAGTGTAAGGAAGGGTGTGGCGGGTGGTTTTCAGTACTCAGGAAATAAATTAAATTACTGAAAGTACGTTACTGTAGTCAACTCGTCACTTCCATGACGTCAGCTTATCTTGCCCAGTGGCGGTCGGCATGGAACCCCCCCGGAACAAATATTAGGTTGTTCAACAGATACTTACCTGTTTATTTCAAGTCTCGATGTACTTTGAGTGACCCACAAGTTCCACGACCCATGGCTTGTTCCCTAGTAATAAAATAAAGAACATACAGTAATAATAAAGTATAAAATACTGTAGGTAATAAATGTATCTATTGACTGATTTGATTACTGATTTTCGTTAGCCCTCGTAAATTCTGTTAATAACTTCTTTTTTTCTTCTTAAACGTAGGGCCACCTGGTGCTGGGTTAATGTAAATCATTTCAGTGGTGCTTGATTTTTTATTGTTTTGATATTGACCCTGTTAACTTACCTGAAACAATTAACAAAACATTTTATGCTCAGTACTTACAAGACAAGTCGCATGTCATGTCATATAATATTAGGTAAGTAAGCGTGCAGTTAAATCTTATTAATTTTCAAATTCACATAACAAAATTGTTGTTAGTTTCTTGTTAATCGTTTTACTGTGGTTAGGAATTCTTATAGTAGGGGAGAATTTAAAATAAACGCTCCGATTAGTCTAGTGGTCGAAAGCACTGGGCTCCTGAGTTCCCGGGTCAAGCAATATGTTATTAGGTTTTTCTATAAAATTCTCAGTAGCAGCTCGGAATTTAGATTATGTCCGGTTAATGGCTTTAATAGACTTGCCCTCTATTGAGTGTATACATTATTGGGTAGTTAGGAATTGTAGACTTTAATATATCTGTTCAGTCTATAAACTGTATAAGTAAGGAAGTAGCGTATTAAATGCTTCTTTTTGTGTCACAAATACTCATAATTACAATGTCCAATATCTCAATATGAAACGAAGGGTCGGTCCGATACATCGGTTATTAACAAATAAACAAGGGTTCAAGCGTCACTGTAATTATGAGTAACCTTTACGATCTCATAATAGGTATTATGACGATGCTTAACGCGGTATTTGACGATAAATTATCCTTTTTATGTGTTGAGATCATGACTGTATTAATATAATGAATAGCAAAATTATATAGAATAATATTTTCTTGCCGGTAAAGAAATATGCTGATGGTCGCTTGGGTAGGTATAAAGACCTCCAATGAGATGCACCACCTGGTGATAAGTAGCTGGAAGTCTTTGTATGCAGGCAACATATAATGGACTTTGTGGAAGTCTATGGGGGGAGGCCTTTGTTCAACTGTGGACTTATTTTAGCTAAAATGATGATGAAGGAAACAGGTATAGCTACCATAAGAGTATTCGTACGTGTATATCACACGTCCGTCTTCACGGAGAAAAAACCTCACCCTTTATGGTATCTAACGATTTCTGTTTCACAGCCCACCAAGGCGATTGTGGACCATAACCCCCATTGCCCTGACAGGGACAATGAAAGGCAGGTGAGGTGACCTGTTTTTTTTCTTTAATGTCCCTTACACATAATAAAATATGTGAAAGTAAAAGGGTTAATGCAGTAACTACATTACATACATCACGCCTGTATTCCCCGAACGGTTAGGCAGAGGTGTACTAATGTATACCCACATTTCGCCGGTATTTTTTTTTTTTCTCGGTAGGTATGTTTAAGTCCCATGCAATATGGGGCAAGCCTCTTGTTATTGTGGTCCTTATAAATTTGGTAGTTACCAAGCAAATTTATAAGGACCTTTTATAACCGATTAAACTGTCATTCTTGAACCTGGTGGACCTTCACCATATTATAACGCACAGGCCTATCTGATCCTCGGATCTCTCATTTAAAAGTGTCTGGGCGGTCCAAAATAGGGTGGGCACTCACCGAACGTCAATGACTCTCATTAAGGTACTAAAATTCTTCGCTACGTCGGGATAAACTAGCATAGGCAGATATATGCCTCTATACATCAGGCGCAGGTGTTGAAAAAAGGGTCAGGACTCGTATATATCCTTTTGTCCATAAAATTTTAATGTACGGTAAGCCACAGTTTGTTCAAAACATTGTTTCTTTTAGAAACTTTGTTGCGAATAAGGTGGATATAAATAATTGATAATACTCTGGTTATTATAACATTATACGAAACGTTATAACGATATTTTAATAGAAGCGTCTAGAAGACTTAATTATTTAACAGAGAAATGTAATCTAAATGTAATACATTTAAACTCCAAAAAGTAGTAATTTCAATAACATAACACAATGTTATGTTATTGTTAGTTACGTTATTAATGTGTAATGTTCTTGGTCTTATAGAGTTCTTATAGTCGTAGTGTAGTGATAGCCCGATGATAGGACCACGAACTCGAAAGTCTAAGTCTTGATTTTAGATCTAACCTCTACCTTTTTGAACTTAAGTGTGAATTAATAATTATTATTTGTAACTAAAACTTTGCATGAGGTTTTTTCTACGGATAGTTACCGTAGAAATTTGTCGTTATTTTTCGGAGTCCATGTAATTGGGGGCGAAACAATGCAATTATCCTGGAACAGAGCTAAGCTCCGAGAAGCACAAAAGTGGCTAAGTTACCCCTTAGTTCAATCATGATATATAAATATTATTAATACATACCATCACCCCTGTATTACTCGAAGGGTTTAGGCAGAGGTTTAGGCAAATGTTAAGGAGAGCGAGCCTATTTTCATTAAATGGTCGCAAATCCAAACTCCGCGCTGCTATTGAGATTTTATAGAAAAACCCAATAGTACTATTCTATCCACATAGCATGTTATTTATATCATTTTATATTCCACTGTAATTGAGTTTGAAGAATTTGTGTTATCGTAAATTGCCTACATGTTTTATTGGTAAACAAGTTTACCCTTTTTGGTAAATACAAAAGAAGACTCATTTTATTTACAAAAAAATACAAATGTTTACACCACAGAAAACAATATTAAGTTAGGCTCATTAAATAAAAAAATGGGTCTCACTAATAACCATGTTCACTTTTTAACCGATTTTAAAAAGTTGGAGGTCTTCGCATTGACCTGTAACTACCGACCATATTAAGATGTTAACTAGATAATATTTTTGGTGAGTGTCATTAAGGCCTAGCTACCTTGTAGAGTTATCAGCTCATTATAAAAATTACAAATTATAGGGATACTTCAGTTAGAATAAAAAAGATAGGGAAAATTATTTTGTTTATCAATTTAACTTGAAAATTAACTTAAAGCACACTAGTACCTACTATGAATTTAAACTATATATAAGTAGTAAAAAGAAAGAATATCACAATGCAATAAAATTATTATTTAAATTTAAACCGTCTTCAGTCACTATTTTTCTACTATTTTTTTAGTAGATAGGTAAATATTAATTACATCTCTAACAGTCTCTACATGGAAGCAACGAGACCACTAATTTGTGACCGAAAATGACGTTGCGCTTGTCTAGTACCACGGAGATACAAACTTAATAGCGCATTACTTGGAAACCACTAAACCGATTTTGATGAAACTTCCTCTATCCAACACGAAAAGAATTATTGCAATTGAATTACTAGTTTCTCAAAAATACGTAGACACACATACATACCTACACTTATTTATAAAATTTGGCACATCTACGAATATTATGCAATTCCAACAATATACATACGGGGTCGAATTGATAACCACCTTTTTCTTATGGAAGTTGGTTAAAAATTTAATTGAATCTTCGGCAACCCTGGATTGGGAACAATAATTCTCTCTTGATATAAATACAAAAGAGTAAGGATCCAATAGATTATTACATTATCCTTACACCGCGACGCTATCCAGATCAAAATCCTTTATTCAATTTCCGTTTTCTCGAGATAGGTACTAAAACGAAAAGATTTTACCTAACATGCCACGGTAACAAAAGGGATCTTGTTGAAATTTCACAATAAACTTGAGAAAAATAAGTATTATAATACCAATTTGTTGTTCCGACTTTCAAAAGGTTGATCATTGATTTTCGAGACCTTAGAAGCACTTTTGGCGGATTTAATAAATAGTTGCGAAACACTGAAACCCAATCAAGTCCCCCTCATGTTTTCAAGAATTTTAGGGCAGTAGGTACCGTTGCGTAAAACGTATACCTTTTTTATTTTAGCGGAGGCATTTTTTGAAATAAAAATTACAATACTAACTACCATAAGCTATAAATATCATACCATAACGCTTAAAGGTATCCCTGAAGGGTTAGGCAGGAGTGTATTGATTTACCTTTGGGCGTAAATCAGTATACTTCCATCTAACCCTTCGCTGTTTGTTTTGAGGCCCTATGCAATACATGGCGAGCCAATTACCATTAACCGGAACTAAATTTCATCAACAATACCAATGACACCGCTTGACCTGAGAATCTAACTCGAGACCTCACGCTCAACAGTCGGGCTTGCTACTACTAAACTAATCAGGCAGTTTTCATTTTAATTAATTTAAAGATTGACATCAAGGTTCTAAGGATCTTTCCGGTAGAATGTCCATTGAATTATATTTGCGCAAAATGAAAGCAAGGTTTTAATTAATTCTTAGATAACGACCCTCGGGTTTATCCCACATAATTTTAAACGAACTCATACATGTATTATGATAATAATTTCAGTAAATAGAGTTGAAATACATCGATTCTGGATGGCTATTATGGCCACTTTGGATAAAAAAATATTCAAATAACGCATGCTATTTATGATTTTTCTACAGGGAATCATGTTGTTTCACCAAAAGTGAGCTAATTAGCCCCCTGATTTTATAATTCCAGGCGTTAAAACTCAATAGTACTCCTCGATTTGGGAATCGAATTCAGGACCTTATGATTAGCATCCATGTTTGTGATCGCTAAAACTTTCAGTTAGTTTATTTCATTAGAATTTTTGAGTTAAAGAAATTTTTTTGCTAAAAAAGCAAAGAAGTTTTTCAGATCGAGCAAAGTGCATATTATTATTGTTCTTTTTACGTAATCTCAGTAAGAGTTTGGAATTCTGATGTGGCCTTTTTATATGGCTTGCCCCGGGGTGGGGTACACATTTACCTAACCCTTTGGGCAATACAGCAGTGATGGTATGTTAAGTCTCAAACTCGCAAAAATAAGGACAAAAGGATAACTTTAATTTAATTTGCACGGTTAATTAAAAACTTAAAATACAATAGATTTTAATATAGTGACGCGTTTTGATGGTGCCACGGTACCAACTATTAGGTACCACCGCTTGTGAAGTGCAACATAAAAAATTAGGCGTAGAGACGTTACCGTACCTAGTACCACACAGGTACCATTGTCAACTTAACCTTTCTAACTTTAAACTATTGTTTTTGGACAAAGTAAACTTAGATTTTGAAAGTGACATTGATTAGACGTAATTAGCAGTCGGGTAGGTATTTCAAAGTTCAAGTTCAAATATTTTTATTCTATGGAGAAGAATCCGATATCAAATTCCATGGACACTCTTTTAAAATAAAAGGTTATTTTAAGAAACATTATTAATTATGACGATAACAGCGTATGAGGACATTGGAGGTTAATGTCATAATTAGCCTGAAGTCGGGATTAAAATTACAAGAAGGTTCCCAACTTAATTTCAATCTAAAAAAGAACACCTATAAGGAACAATCATCATCAAAACCGTTTGTGTTAATCTTACAGTGGGATTTCGCGATCATCATCATCATCATCATCAACCCAGTTACTGTCCCACAGCTGGGCACGGATTTCCTCTCAGGGTGAGAGGGTGAAGGCTATAGTCCTGCACGCTCCCACTACTGCGGGTTGGCAGACTTCACAGGCCGGCGAGAAAGTCTCTCAGGTATGCACGTTTCCTCACGATGTTTTCCTTCACCGTTTTAAGTGAGTGAATATATGATTTCACGATGTAACTAGTTCGTGTTTAAGGAAATGGAATAAATAATAGAGGGATAATAATTGATTTTTGGGTTATTTAAATTACTTACCCAGTCTCATTATCGTTAAAACTGACTCTAAGTTAAATCCTACTTGACGATAATATAATTTTGTTAAATTAACGTTAAATAAACAAGTACTGATTACAGTAAATTAACGTAACGTAATAAAAAAAATGAAATTATATTTTGAAAGCTTGTTGGTATTCAAAAAACCAGGGTTTAATTGTATTATTTAAACTCCGGATCTTGTTTCAACTGTAATGTAAATGTGTGTTAATAATTTACTGAAAAAGCTGTACTCACCGCTAAAACAGACGTGCGCACAAATTTAAAAATATGTTTGATTACATAGAGGTATTATTATGCAAATGTTAATTGTTTATTAGCCAAATGTTAGTCTAAAACGCTGAGGGGCGTGAAGTCCTAGGTTTAAATCCCAAACTGAAACATAGCGGCCAAATGTGGGTGTTCAATAATACGCGTCTCTGCATAACCTTTCGATTGGGTCAGCCTAGGGTTGTATTCCGACAGTTACCCAGCATCTAAATACTTTTAATTCATGCTTAATAAAGAGTGAGACAGGAGAGAGAGAGTTGGGACTTGTTTGTGCTGGGAGTCGCACGTTATTAGTGTTCTTTTTAACCATTCGTGCTAAGCTAAATTGTTGTTTTACGATTTGGTCCACGTCGGTAGTGGAATATGTAGGTTGTGAACTGGCAACATGAGTGCAAGTCCCAACTTTTGGCGGTACTGAGAATTTTCTCACCGATAAACCCAATAAGAAGTACCTACGTTACTTAATGTACTTTACCTACGTAACTACCTATATAAAAATTCCAATTTCACTTTTTTTTTCACTAATACTAATAAAGTGACATTAATATAGTTTTGTTTTTGTAATACTTATCTACAATTCCTCATTTGTTATCAATAATAAGTTTACAATAACAAAGTTGAATATAAGGGTTGTTTTCAGCGGAGCGAAGATAATACCTCACGTTAATAATTAAGTGGTTCTTTGTACACGTCATTAATCATTTAATGAATCGGCAACTGTGGAACGTGAACAAGTTTTCAGGAGGTGACGCACTAGGCAGCCTCCACGCTACTCTTCTTACACTTATCGGCGACTTACTTGATAATGTGTATAGAGCCATCGTAACTCTACCGACTTAATTATCATGTTCATGAGCTCTTAATTGACCATCTTTTCCTGTATACTGTATTGTATTGTATATCAAACTGCATTCTTCTTAAAACCATTTAGAAGAAATTGAAAATCAAAAATAATATTGTACGTACATGTATTTTTTTAAAGGAGATTCTTAACTGGTTTTTTACTCTTTAAAAGTACCAATTTTAATGGTCTTATTGAAATAAAACGTTTGATTTGATTATTAAAGTGTCAAAAAAAACTGATAGAAAGCAGGCTAAAACGAAGCATTATTCAAATCATTACAGAGGTCTATGCCCATTGTACGAATTTATATTCGATATTTTCCGTCACCTTAAGACGGAAGGAACTGGTACGAATTGGGGGAGGACTTTGCCCAACAGTGGGACAGAAATGATCAATTAAAAAAAAAGGTGACATCATGTGTATTTTGAAACTACATTACATTAGTTGTTACTAAACTACTGTTTATTCGTGTATCGGTTTGATTGTTTATTTATTTACCCCAAAGACTAACTTTAGTCAATGACGTTGCTATTCGTATGTTATTGCTGTAGTGTTATTGTTGATGTGTTTGAGTAAATAGTAGAATTCAGCGGAAGACAGGTAGATATTACAGAGGGCTATTTGCATAGGTATCGACCATTACGCCCGGCTTCACTGTCCGTTATGTTAATTAGTGTTTATGCTGCGATCTGTCCGCCCAGTGCGTTAACCGTGAATTGGTAATGCAGTTTTGTTAAAATTTCTCAGTATTACAATTAGATGTTACAAGCCGTTTTTGTTTAATGTTACTCTCTTTTGAGATTTGAACTGGAAGTTATTAAGAGGTTGTATTACATAAATACTTTTTAAGTTAAATTGGGGGCTTAATACAACACGACATTTAAATGAAAAAAAATATTTAGCATTGCCTTACGTTATGAATTTTGATTATACTTTATAGCTTCATGCATTAAAATCTTAGGGAGAATACAATAATTGTAAACTTTGTAAGTATATGTTACCACAATTAATTGTGGTAATATATACTTACAAAGTTTAAAAAAAATTAAGTATATTGATTATTATTCGTATCATAGCAGAAAGCAGCATATTTGTTAAATACCGGTGCGTGATGGTATATTCTGTATCCTATCTAGGAGTTAAGTGAGCGATAGGAGGGAAGAGTCTCGATCTGTTCTGAACGGTCACCAATCCAGTCGCATATCGGTTGATAAGCGTGATCACTGCTTTGCTAAGAGCCTAAGGAACAAATTCACCACAGAAAAAATACCGGTCGCTAACCATTGGCGGTTATTTGGTCCGTATGGATGTTAAGGAATTCGGTTTCTAAAATCGTCATACTCGTACATACTCGTACATAGAATTTCTCTCTACTCGATTCCTCCTTCAATTGTTTTTTTTTTCTTTTTAAAAGTCTACTTGCAATGTGGGTCACACATTACTAGTAATCTTGTTAACCCTTCGTACTAAGCTAAAAATGCTTATGTTAGGAGTGGGTTCATGTCGGTAGTGCAATGGGTGGGGTTCGAACCGGCAACCGCATGATCGCAAGTCCGACGCCGACTACCGCCGCTTCAAGTTTAGCTTTGCTTTACCCTTACTTTTTTAAACTCAAGATGGAGTAATACATATTAAAAGAACTCCAATAAAATACCATAAGTGAAACAGATAAACAACAATTTAATACTTGTCAAGGCGAAAGTTAAGTTGTGTAAGGTGACTCCAAGATCGCAACTATTTGAGACAAGAGTGGCGTTCCGTGTCGCAGTCCTAGTTATATATCAGTGTCCGTGAGGGTGCAGAAATAGATGGACAACACTTTTTTGCCAATTTCTGCAGAGCTGACCTAAACAACTTGATACGAAGTCACCAATAGTTTGAAAGTTTGATTTTGCTGAGTACAGTTACTTAGCTAACTAATAACTACGTTGAACATCAATAAGGTTAAGCAACTCTTGCCACGGTCAGTCCATGGATGGGTGACCATTGAAACCAGGGGCTACAGGGCTGATAATATGTTACTGATTTTGGAATATGTCTGATAAAGATATAGCAATTGACCTTTTGTGTCTTAGATATGTGGTCTTTTGGGAAAGTCCCGGGTATTGAGTGACGTGTCAAAGATAATATGTTACTGATATATTATTCGGATTGCGTTTGTGTTTGTCCGGAGGGTATTTATTATAGAATAAATCATGATTATCTACCAGCACTTTTCATAGATAATTTGCTATTAATTGGGCACAATATAGTGACGAAAATTCCAATAACCATATTGTGCCCAATTATGGTCAAATATGGTCCAATATGGTCCATATTGGACATATTGGACTTATTCACCACTTATTCAGCTATAGCGCTAACGACATAAGTTAACATAATGACTCTTTTTTAGTTAATAAAATTATAAGAAACACTAAGTGTTAAAAGCTAAAGAGTTTCTTAACAAAATTGAATTTTTCGTTGATAAAGTAATCCTTTTAAAAGTAAGTAAATAAATTAAGAATAATTTTTAGCCTTGCAGTTGATTTAAATAAGGATCCATTAAGTTTCTTGTATCATTGTGGATTCTGAAAATATTCAAGTAACATTAAAACTCGACTGTGTTAGCTGTTTTTAGGTTTTACTGGCAAAAGTAAGTTTTCCCAATCCATTGGGAATTTCCCAAAATCCGATCTCCATGATCCGCTACGTAAGGGACTTCTGCGCAAAATGATCAGGCCATATGGATCAGGTATCTACACCCAATTGAGTGTAAACTATGTATTGTGTTGTTTCTCAGTAAGATAATTCTAAATACAATTCCGTAGCCGTGCTCGTAGCCATCTACTATGCTACGCTTTATTTCACTGCTACGATGCTACGCTGCGTAGCATTTTATAGAAAGAGTGCGTTTCCCACATCGATTGAAAATCAGTAATCGTCGATTCCTATCGGTTTTCGTTTTAAATAGTTACTATAAATAAGTGTCTATTATGGACCATAAATGTGACTATTATTATTAAAGAAGGATTTTTCATATCCGACTAGTAGTTTCACAGATTAGCACGTTTAAAAACAAAAAATAAATAAAAAAATAAATATCGGTATCAGAAAAAAATGGGCTTTAATTATAAAACTTTATTTGATATTCGTATCTGTCAGTAACCATTGCTTTTTATTTTTCCGAAATGCAATATTTTAATTAATATTTTTTTATTAACCTTTGAGTTTGGATGATATCCGGTCGTTTAGAAGGCTACTGTAGAAAATTTGGTTCAATGCACAGTAGCTTAACCCCTGTAATCGTTGTTTTAATGTTGGGTGGGGGCCCAATGTGCTTTAGAACTTTACTATGGGGTCGTTTCTGACTTAAAACCCAAGTCTAAGAGAATACTCCATTGACCGCCTCCATTCTCCATTGACTTCTCCATCTATAGTAATTATTGAGTGAACATCACGTCTGTGTTTTAAGGGTTAGGCAGATGTGTACTAATGTACACCCACAGTACGCTGGTATGTTTTGGTTTCTTGCAATAGGGACAACTAATGGGTGTCTAAAAATTTAAATTTAAATCTAGAATGATTCGATTTATATTACACTAGCTTTTGCCCGCGACTTCGTCCGCGTGGAATAGATTTTTCCCAATCCAGTGGGAATTTCCCAAAATATCGTTATAAATTAAAGCCTATATGTTATTCTGATGTATAAACAATAATACTGTAAAGTTTCATCAAAATCCGTTCAGCAGTTTTTGCGTGAAAGAGTAACAAACATCCATCCATCCATCCATCCATCCTCAGAAACTTTCAAATTTATAATATTAGTAGGAAGTAGGATAGGATTTAAAATGTAACCCAGGAAATAAGTTGAAGGAAAGCAGAACCGTTGCGCAAACAACCGGAAACACGGTCTTTCCACACACTGATTGAAAAGTTCAACTTTATTTAGGTACCTAATATAACTAACGCAACCTTGTTGCAATTTGGTTGCAATTTGTATGTATTTTGGTGTACTGATGAGATTTCGGTCCCTTGTGATTAGAGTCGATTGCCACTAACACACAACCGAAGCTCCTAAGATTTGCGAAGCTTGGTCTATTCCATAAGTGTGGAAAGTGTTTCTTTTGTAACAAAATCGAAAGTACCCTTAGACCATACAAAATATTGTTTCTGAGAATCGAACTCGCGAGTCCCTCAGGCGCTCTGCCGCTGCCCCATTCCATGAGGCCTCGACAATAGGAAATAACTTTTAATCAATGTTACAAGTGTGATTTTTAATCACACATAACAAAGTAATTTTAAGGGGCAATTTGACTCTCTTATGTAATAATACACTCGACAAAAAAACTTAATTAGCATCGTATCCCTTATGCCAATATTGGCCTTACGATCCGTACAGAGAATACTTTTCATTGTATGCGCATATTTTAGCATCCAGGTCGCGGGGCGGTACCATAGCGATGTTTTTATTTATCACGGCTGAGTGGCCATCAGAGGCAATAAACTGGTATCGCTAGCTACAACTGTAGGCCTCGGGGCCGCCACGGTAACTATTTAGCTTTAATCCGCTGCACATTGTTTTGTTTTGTGTCGAGTGTCCATTGTGTACGATTTTTTTAGTTAGGAACTTTTTTTACTAGAAAACTTACAGACGAATTGAGAACCTCCTCGTTTTTGAAGTCGGTTGAAAATTCATATGAAAAAAACTCGTATAAAGGTAATGCAAAATCGTTTGGCATTGAACTAATTGTAAAGTAAGTCGTGTTGGTTGAGACACTTTTAAGTTGTCAATACATGTTGCTGATTTCTGTTGCATTTATAAGACGTAGAATGTGGAAGTGATATTCGGTATCACAGGCAGTGAACTCGGTAGCGTAGTGGCTAAAGCATCCGGTGTAAATATACTGGTACAATATAGCAAGACACATCAAAAGTGGCCATCATAGATAATAAAATACTAATTTTTTTTCTCTATGGGTTAGTTCGGCAAATGAGCAGACAAGCAGTCTGATGGTAAGTTGTAACTCCCACCTGTAGACTAGCTATGTTCTCTTAGCATTGTCTTCATCATCATCATCAACCCATTACATTGTCCCACTGCTGGGCACGGGTCTCCTCTCAGTACGAGAGGCATTAGGCTATAGTCCGCCACGCTAGCCGACTACGAGTTGGCAGACTTCACACGCTCTCAAGAAAATCTATTAGACACAAGGAAATATTTCTTTCTTTCTTCACAATGTTTTCCTGTTCGTGATAATTAATTTTATTAATACGCACATGTCTTCGAAAAGTCAGAGGTGCGTGCCTTGGATTCAAACTTGAGATTTTTTTACTGGAATAGCCTTAATAACTAAATGTCTATGCGTATTTCATGATTGATCAATAAATTGATTAGCAAAATATTGCACATGTGGCAAGATCAACGATGACATGCTTTTAAGAAAACAAAACACTAGACTCGTATGAGATATCGTCCTCATATTAAAAAGCATTAATCACCTATACTGGTTTCCATATTTCTTGCTTTTTCCTCTTGTGGACATTCATTTGCAATTTAATTCTTTGCACTGACATGCTTTAAGTATTGATAAATGTAATGGTTTAAATGATATGAGATTTAGTTATACCAGTCACACAAATTTTATATACTTATAGTAGGTATACATTTTGCAAAGAATACTTTCGAACTCTGACACTATTCGATCCTAGATCCACGTGTTTTGGTGCACCAGACGCTTAGCCAAATAAGCTACTGAAATAACACCCTTTCAGGGCTGGATTAATATAGAGGCTTCTAGCCAATACGACACTTAGGTTATATCTTTCATTTTCTACATAACTGCAAAAAAAAAAACAATGTGCGGCGTAGGTTGCCTACGTTGATTTTAGGGTAATCCAGCCCCAATTTTCTCTTTCACGTCTTATGATTACATCAGCAACCTGTCATCTTGGAAGCAGCTGCCAGTTTCACCAAGTGTGAAATCTTGTGACCGTGCTTTGAGTTGCAACAGTCATCGTTGTGTTGTGAGACAAGGATAGCGCTATATACGGTGAATAGCGCCATTTCTTTCACACCATGTACCAACATAATTATCATAGCCGGAATTCCGACAGATTGAAGTGACACGATTGTATCGAATTATCTATGGATGAACTAGTCCGAAATACGGAAGGATGTCTGGCATTCTAGACCTTGACGCTGAGTTGAATAAAGTAGTGATATAACCTTTAATCTAGCCATGACCTTTGACAGATTGATTTATAAGTACAATGTGACGAAAAATTGCAACGCATTGTTTTTTTTTCAGGTCGGATCTTGGACTCAATTCCAAGGTGGTTTAGAGTGCTATCAGCTCTCCTGTAAGGTTTTTTTATACCAGTCAAAAGACTTAATATTCCTGTTAGTTAAATAGCATTACAATCGTCTAAAAGTAAGGAGTCTGAAAATATAATCATCGACTGGCGAACGTTGAATAAACATCAATGATCGGAAAAGGATGTTTGTGACGTAAAATCGAAATACTAGCTACTATACTAAAATATACCATACTAGCTTTCCGCCCACGGCTTCGCCCGCGTGGTTTCTTGGCTTTTCTATACTATAATATATGAAGAACCGCTCGATCGATTTTTTGCAAACTCACATAAACCATCTACTAAATAGTCCGAACAAAGCCTAAGCATTTGGTTTGGATAGGTGAGCCCGTTCTTGATTTATAAAATTACAACGAAAAGTGGCATTGATTTTTATATATATTGATAAAACCGAGAGACCTGTTAAACTACCCAGAATACTTACAACAGTACAATGTCTGCGAGGGCACTTCCTCGAAGAATGGAATGTATATCTACGATTACGTATCAAAATGTAATGTATATTAAAATTCACAATCTTTTCTTTCTATTGTTATTTAATCTGTTCTTATTAAGTTAGGAGCAGTACCTATTAGCAAAAAAGCTAAGAAAATGGATGTCAGAAATGAAAATACAGCCAAAAAATTTTAACTATAGGTAAAAAACCTGTTTGTCAGAAATGAAAATGTTCTTTGAAGGTTAGGAGCTACGGGTCACAAAGGGTTTTGAGATCGGGAACAAGCAACAAAAGTGAAGTGACCCCAGGGCGAAACAAAATAAAAAACTTACACAAGAACTCTTTTAGTGCAAAATTTTACGCGTTCCTAAATCAATTTCAAGTTATATTTTTTTTCTTTTTGTTTTTTTTTTAACGGACTCTTTTAAGAAATTCTACCATACTAGGTTAATTAGGAATCAAATCAAAAAGTATTCAAAAGTCGAATCAAAATCAAATTCAGTTAAATACAATGTGTTACATTATTTACTGATACAATATTACGATAACAGGAATGTGAGAACATATCCTCACGCCTGTATTCCCCTAAGGGTTAGGCATAGGTGTAAGTAATGAACACCCGCAGTTCGCCGGTATGTTTAGGTTCCAATAGGCAAGCCTGGGCGGGGCAATCCTGTTGCTATCAATCCGCCACAAATCTAGACTACGAAATGCTACTGAGAATTTCTAGAAAAAAAACACTTTACCCCGACCTGGGAATCAAACTCAGGACCGTAAAGTAATAGGGAATGGAGAGACAGATCACGATGTGAGGACATCCAATTCAGAACGAAGTTGGGTTTATTAATTATTTATTTACGGGGTGTATTGAATAGTAGTGTGTTGCATTTAGTCGCTAAAGGTAGACACAAAAGAGAAATAAACAAAACCACGTTATACATCTTAACCTTTACCAATCTTTTTAATCAATTTAAAAATATTCAAGGCAAAACAATACTCAAATGACTACATCCATCGCTGTAAAAGATATAATTTTCTCCCTTTATGTACTAGACGACAAATAAGTGATATATGTTTTTTACTCAACGTTGCCAATGGCACCGCCGACTGTCCTGAACTTAGTATCAAAAATTGAATTACGCACTAATCAAATGGGATTTCGACAGCGACCACTTCTCCATATACCCTTCGCAACTACAAATTATAGACGGAATGCATTCTTCCTAAGAACGGCACGCCATTTTAATGAAGTTTCTATAGAACTAAACATTGATTTATTCTGCACTAGTGTAAACGCGGCAAGGTGACTACTAACAAAACCATTTTTTGAACAAGAAATACCAGGTATCGGCAGTTTGTGTGAACTTTAAAATTTAAAATTACTTTTCTTATTTTTATTCTTGTGTTAACTTTTCATTATCAAGAATGTTAATTTTTGGGCTATTTATCAGTGGAGACTTGTAATTAGCAATTTTGTTTTTAATTATTTTAAGCATTCTGTTATGTTATTTGTCTGTAAGTCCTACAAATAAATAAAAAATAAAATAAATATATATCCAGGTACTTTTATAGTTAACCCATTTAATAAAAACTACTTAGGAAATCCTCCCACACAAGATGGCAATCCTTTAGGTCAAAGTGTTGCCATTTTAAAATCAGTAGTTACTAACAATGCCCGCACTAAACTCGCTTGCGTTTCACGGCGTGTATTTCATAGAGGTTTAAAATATGCGTAGGTATACTTGGGCGGTGTTATCATAGGACTGGACTTACTTGACGCTTATAAGGGTCATGATACCTTTTTAAAGTGTATAATAAAGTAGGTATACCCAAATTAAAGATCGAAAAAAAAAAACATAGGTACTTGAATGTTTTTTTTCTCAACTCGTTTGACAGAAGAACATCAGTAGCAAGGGATCCTCCATATGCTTACTCCTGTGTTGTAAGTGCATTTAGAAAACATAAATATTCACAAACACGAAGACCCGGACTGTATGTAGGTCATATTTCATTTCATATAAATATTATTTGTTCAGATCAGGAGTCGAATCCAAAAGGCTCATATGCCAGAAACGATAGAAACACTTAAAAATCAATCATGATGAATTCATAATATACCTAACACGTAAATATTTTGTACCCTTTGTATTAAACGGTGACAAGATTTAAACGTTAACGGTGCCGAAACATTATGTTTTTCGTAATTTTTCGAGTGTCGACTTAAAGGATTACTGCGAAAGCTTTTAACAGCTCTTTTTATTTATTTCTAACCCGTAAATCTTTCATTTAACCTTCAAGGTATTCCTGTAAATTTACACTTCCTAAAAAAATAAGGATTCTTTAAAACAATTCAAATAAATAAATATATTTGTTTGTTTGACGACTGTTCTTTTTATGACTTTTGGTAAATTATGACTGTTGTTTAACTAATCTCAAGGAATAGGCGGCAACTCAATTGCCTATCGTACATTGAAATAAAAACAAAATAGAGGCGAATATCACAGTGTATCGCCTACGCTTATTCGCGACAAATACGACACAAATAACTGGCAGGTAATGGACTTGTTCCATTGTTGTGAGACAATAAGTCTTGTGCTTTGTTCCACGATGCTCCACAGACACAGTGATGTGACCCTCATTCGCCTAATGCCTCATATATAAGAACCTCGATGGGACTTATTCAATTAGAAAAGAATAGTGACTTCATTCAATTCATGGCGTATTTTTAGAGTCGAAAAACCTTGTTAATCTCCTACGACCAATAGATAAGTTTTTTTTCTTGAGGTATTTATCTATTAGTTGCCTCATTAACAAAACCTTAAGATAATAACAACATTTATGACAAAAAAAATTAAAAAGAACATGATGATCGAAATTCAGAAACATATATTCCGTTAACACTCGCCGCGTTATCAACTTAATACTGACCTTACCTGGAATACTTATGTCAGTGTGTGCTTTTTTATGGTATAACTCGGCAAACGAGCAGGCGAGCTACCCGATGGCAAGTAGTCGTCGCCACCCATGGAATCTGCGATACCAAAGAAGTTGCAGATGCGTTGCCAAGCCAAGGAAAAGGGAGGGGAAAAGGAGTAGGAAGGTGACTGAGGGAGGGCTTAGGCCTCCGATGCTCCACACTCACCTTACGAAACGCAACAGTATGCATAATGCTACTTGACGTCGATATTCTGCGGGAGGGTAGTACTTTCTCAGTCGTGTCGACCCATTCATGCTGGCATGTAAACATGCCAGTGAGACACTTCTGCTACTAAGACCTTGACCTTACCTGAAATGACAGACAAGAAATTTCCTGTGCCTCGTCCTCACTTATAGACTCTACCCATCACTACGCCGCATGTATCTAATGCACTTACAAGGTATTCCCGTTGTTCGCTGCGCTATGTATTGTGATTTCTTATGTGATGAAAAAAATTATAATAGATACGCTTATTTTTTATTATTTTTTAGCATTAAATATTGCGAAATGTTCACAAAGATATGAATTTTCTAATTAAAGAAAATTTCTAGTGAAAGAAAACGAAGTCGCCTAAAGACGTAACATGTGGAAGACAAATTCGACATCACAAGCAGTGGTCTCGGTAGCTTAGTTGGCAAAGCATCTGGTGTACTTAACCAGAAAGACGCAGGTTCAAACCCTGCCTGAGATTGAATTTTTCTTTTAATATAAATTTTCTTTAATTATAAAATTCATAGTAGTTGTAATTATTGTGTTACATTGCTACTCATTTATTATTTTAAACAAAAGCTTACTAGCAATGTGGGCCGCACATTACTAGTATTCTCGTTAACCCCTCGTACTACCTAAATGCTTGTGTTACGAGTGGGTTCACGTCGGTAGTGCAATGGGTGAGTTTCGAATCGGCAACCACATGATCGCAAGTCTGACGCCCTAGCCATGAGGCTACCGCCGCTTCATTAACCACTTCCTGAGATAATAATGCTATTATAATTAAGGCTATAAGTAAGTATACAGAGTATACAGACATAATAATATCATCACGTCCGAATTCCGCGATGCAGGAAGTGTTAGATGGAGGTACTACCTACCAACGTAGACCAACAGTTCTCCGATATATTTAGGTTCCATATAAGGGTGTGAATATTTATAGAAAAAACCAATATCACTTTAATCAGCCGGAGAATTGAACCTAAGAGTTGCAGTCACGATGATTACATTAATGAGGCCATCTTTAATTTCGATTTTAATTAAATTAACTTTTATTTTTTATACCTGTTAAAAATAAATTATCTCCGTGGGTCAATCTAGAACTTTCTCTGTCTTTTGTTTCTTTTAATGAGCTCATTAATTTACAAAACATCCTTATATATTTGTTTGTAAACTCTTCAATTTTTTTATTTTTTTCGCGACTCTGTACGAAGTACTTACTTAAATTTAATTAGAGACATCTAAAGAATTACTTGTTCTACAAGTTCTATTAGCCTCAGCAACATTCGAAGGAAAAGATCAATTTGAACATAATTTCAAACTGACTAACAACTAGTTTTAATGAAATATCTTAGTATTGAAGTGAGGTGCCAACAATGACCTGCCATCGTTTGTGTTTCTCGATATTTCTCAAGTAGTTTAGTAATGAATCTAGCGGCATAATTATCATCTCGCTTTAATTAGCTGACAGGGGAGGGGAGCGAATTGATGTACACCCAACGTTCAGCTTCATAGGGCCACCACCTATTGCCATTTGCCGGGCATAAACCTTAACTTCGGCAACTTTTGAGAATTAATTTGCAGATAACATGAATGCACGATTGGCGGTCACGTTGCCACTATCAATTTATTCCTACGAGTGGTCGCCCAGTGGTTGAAATTCGACCATAACAATTTACTGCGCTTGCACCCCTTATTATGTAAACTTTAATTATGCGAAATATCACACACCTCCGTTCGTGCAATGTGCTTAAAAAAGGGGAACTACTAAGATTTTTCTTAACATATTGATATTTAAAGATTTTCGATTTATATTAACTTTATATTATGATATTTATTTATTATGCGATTCCTACCCGTTTCGAATCTGGGTGTGACTTTTATACAGATCTGATCTTACATAGAGCTTGTATGCAATTGCTGAGATGGCTTAAAAAAATACTTACGAATTGAACCTAGGAGATCTTCTAAAAAAATTGTGAAAGATGTAGGTAATATAATATAGTATAAATAATTATACTTGACTGCCTCGTTGGTCTAGTGGTCCCAATCGCGACTGCTACGCTAGAGGTCTTGGGTTCCCCAGGTCGAGCAAAGTGTTATGGAGTTTTTCTATGAAATTCTCAGTAGCAGCTCGGAGTCTGGATTTGTGCCCGGTGAATGGCAATAGGCTCGCCCCCTATTACATGGGACCCAAACATACCGGCGAACTGTGGGTGTACATTAAGTGCACCTCTGCCTAACCCTTCGGGGAATACAGGCGTGATGGTATGTTATGTTATGTTATTAATAATTATATGATGACAAATATGGCTCATCCAAAGACCGATCGTGGTAATATGGCTCATCTAAAGACCGATCGCGGTAATATGGCTCATCTAAAGACCGATCGCGATAAGCGCAGCTTAAATTCGCAAAGCGGCCAATTAGCGTTGTTGTTGTTTAACATGAGCCTGTATGCATTGTAATGAATACAGTACAAAACTGATACCTACTCTTTGTATCCGTACAGTCGGCAAAGCGAATGCCAATAATGGTATACGCCAAAACAAACCGTATCAAAGTACTTACAATAAACTAGAGGGTATTCGTGACGGTGTACGGTTCTGTGCAGGTCACATTACAAAGCAGACGTCTTTCGCCTCGCTTTCCTTGAAAAATAACTAGATTTAGGTTTGTAATAGTTTATATGTGTTTAAAAATACACATACTGACGGATTTATTAGTTTTAGCACCACACATGATATTGTAGGGTTGCCAAATATATTTTCTTTATAAAGTATCCTATAATATTTTGAAAAAATCGCCGACGTTAGTTAAAAAAGCCGCAAGCTTAAAGTGGATATCGGCTGGTCATGTCTGCCGTATGTTGGACGAACTGTGAGCATCAGTAAAAAGCCCTGAACTGGGAGGAGTGGAAGGAGGGTACAGGCTTTTGCTCTGCAGTGGAACGATAACAGCTGAAAAAAAAATGGCAAAATTATAGGTAGGTAGTGACCAAAACCGACCTACATACATAAGAAAACATTATCGCGTTACTATTGTCTGCAGTCGGGTAAACAAGCATGCAAGAGACTTCGGTATAATACAGAAATTCAATTATTCAGTAAATAGAGAGTACATGTTACCTTAAAAGGTTTTGTGGGACTCCTCGATGCAGGGACTTTAACAGTGTTAACGTTACCGACGCACAGTGTGTAATTTTGCCTTAGTTGCGGACATGCTCGTTTTATGTGTTTTTTGGATAGCTGACAATTAAACAAAACTCTTATTAAAACTCCGCCCCGGATCTGACAACTAGTTTAAGAGAAATAAATAAAATCGAGAAAAATCCTTAAAAACCATAGAAACGCAATATCTAGTTTTTGGAATTGATTTTTACACTAAATGTTTTAAGGTGTGATAGGAATTGATTGAAGAAACCATTTTCTTCTTGAAAACTTTAAAAATCTTGCTCACACAGGTCACAATGATTTTTTTTCTATGATTTTGAAAATATTTTTTTTCCGGCGATTCTCTTCATGGTCGCGTTTTTTTTAAAAACGTATTTGTAGACCACAATCATTTCTATCGCCACAAAAAAACACAGATGCAACAACCCCAGGATCTCGGAAATATTGAATTTTGAAATTGTGGGTTAGGGTTGTCAATCAAACCTCTGTGCAACATATAATACTTACTAAATGTGATTAATTATTTTTAAGGTCAGGTATTAGCAATTGCCTGTTTAAATTGTTACGTGTACATGATAGTTTATAGTTTAAGTTTATATGAAAAAATATTGCAGAACGTTAAAGTCAAAATAAAAAAACATTTACGATTGAATTTGATCACTATTTGTTTTAAATCTATCTTCAATGAAGGATATTGTGTGGGATAAAGAAGGGTTCGTCCTCGTTAGACAAGTGCTAAAACCTAACTCCTATACTATTTCAGTCAATTATATTAAAAACTATAGATACGTAACCTGTACTCTAAAATCAACTACAAGAAATTAAGGCAAATCCCCGGATCGCGTTTAGTTACGCACCAACCAGCGTTGCGACTCAGTGTGTTATTTTGCCTTAGTTGCGGACATGCTCGTTTTATGTGTTTTTTGGAAAGCTAACATTCTAACAAGACTATTAATAAAACTCCGCCCGGCTCTGACTACGAGTTTAAGAGAAATAAATAAAATCGAGAAAAAATATTAAAAACCATAAAAACGCAATATCTTGTTTTTGGATTTGATTTTTTCACTAAATGTTTTTAGGTGTGATAGAAATTTATTATAAGAACCATTTTTTTCTCGAAAACTGTAAAAATCTTGCTCACAGACGTGACAATTAATTTTTTCTATGATGTAGTAAATATTTTTTTACCAATGATTCTCTTCACGGTCGCGTTTTTTTTAATACCTAAATGTTGATCACAATAATAACTATCGCCACAAAGTAAAACAGATACAACAAACCCAGGATTTCGGAAATATTGAATTTTAAAAGTGTGGGTTGTCAACCACACCTGTGTGCAACATACAATACTTACTTCATGCAAATATTACTTATTGTGATTCATTATTTTTGAGCCAGGTATAAGCAATGAAGTGAATGTTGGGTATGGCAGAAGAGACATGAAAGTGGAATAAATGCTGTGAAAATACGTTCCTTGTGTAGTATGTGCGGTGTAACTAGGAATGACAGACTAAGAAATAGTGTGATTAGACAACGTTGCGGACTGAAATATGATATAGTGACACGTATTGAATATGCTAAGATGGTTTGGGCATGTCGAGAGAATGAATTAAAGACGATTAACGAATGGAATTTACAAGGCGCCCTAGAAGGACGTTCTTCGATCTTATCGGCGAGGTTCTCCAAAAAGGTCAGGTGCGTAGTACTCGCAACCGCCGCTTGTGTATGAAAAGATGTATGAATATGGAAGAAGCAAAAGAAATATGCAAGTCGTAGCAAGTGGCAGTCGCTAGTTTCTGCCTACCCCTGTGAGAAAAAGGCGTGAGTGTATGTATGAATGTATTAACAATTGCTGATTTAAATAGTGATGTGCATATGATACTTTACATAGTTTGTTTACCGTGCATTAGAATCATCGGATCCTTATTGACATTTAGTAAACGTCATAAACATCAAAAATCAAAGAGAATTGGCTCACATAACTGATTGAACTAATCAACTTAAATATTGACTACCTTCATACTTTGGGACAACCCTATTTCCATAGAAATTTTAAAAAAACTTAGAAACGCAATATCTCCAAGATCTCGCTAGATACATATTTAAAATTTTCTCATGTTGAAGGTACTATACAACACTACATTATGCAAACAGAAAAAAACGCGACCTGTAAATAGCTAATTTTATAAAAAAAATTTTGTTTATTAACGAAATCATTATTTATTCTCGTTCCTTGGACGTTAGGGACTTGCAATTTTTACAGTGTATATATTTCAAACCAACAATTAACTTGTAATTTTCAAGAGACTGACATATGCTTTATTCAAAAAATACAGGCGAAAATCTTTTTCAAGAAGGTCAGTGACCTTTCACTAAAATATTTGTATCTCCCAAATTAAGTGAATTAAAAATACAGGTATTTTTGAGAATGATTTATTAAGGTTTTATCTATAAAAATAAAAAATAAAACTGACATGTCCGAAACTAAGGCAAAATAACACACTGTGCGACGCTACTAAGTTAATTATTTTAATCAATATTATTATTTCCCCAACGTATTATTATATACAAATGATGTTTATAATACGTATATTACCTGTCTTTGTGGCTGAAGAAGTCTGTCTAATAAAGTCAATCTGTCTCTAGTCCGCTCAGTCAATTGCCTGGCGAAATTCTAACTTGTATAAAATGTGAAAGCTATGTCGGCAGCGGCGATTGGGTGACTTTGGAGTGTCGACTTCTTTTACTAACAATTTTCATGCAAAAAGCTTTGATCCAAATTTCATTAAATTTTCTTTATCAGGCTGACTTTAAAAATTACAGACAACAGAATAATAAGTAGTGTGAAACATTTCAAATCATAACATAACATACTCTCCGAAGGGTTAGGGAGAGGTGTACTTTTGTACACCTAAAGTTCACTGGTATGTCTTAAGTCATTAGACTGTAGTAAAGGTCGAGCCTATCGCATTTTACCGGCCAGCTTGAAACTCTGAGCTAATACCGAGAATTTCATACAAAAACATAACACTATTTGATCTCGGAATTGAGCCCAAGACCTCATCAATTGCTCGACCTTTAGGCCAATAAAGCAAAATATCCCCACAGATTTAAGGAAATAGTCTGAGATAATCCCTAACTAAATTTATTTTGCGCAATTATCCCAATAATTATGAAGATCTTACAAATTTAATTTATATTAATGTAAAGAACGCTTCATTTACGCGGAAGTCGGTAATTTTTATCCATACAGAAATGGGGAGATTTTTTTCAGAAGTTTTGTACATTGCTCATTATACAGTCCTGTGAGTTTGGAGTAGGCAAATGAATTACTGTATTTTCAAGTAGATGTAAATGTTGATACGAAAATGACTTGTTACATCAACATTTATTACAAAAAAAATACGAGATGATTTTGTAAAATCAGTGCTACTAAAACGAACAAAAATCAAGTTTTACCTACTAATTTTATTTTCAGTTCATAGAAATACAGAGTAGCTGCTCTAGTACGATAGTACAGAAGACCTCAATATCTCAAACGATTCGTTATTTATGCAATGAGATGTCACCAATTTAATTTACAAAGTTTTAAAATTGTGTAGGTATACTTATAAAAGGTCGCGTGCTCCAAATAAGATTTCAACCGATTTCGATGCAAATTGTTTAAAAGAACTCAAGCAAAACGATTACAAGAGTGTTGACCACAAGTACGACGCCGGGCTATAATGTTAGGCTGTTTATGAGTGCAGAAATTAATAAAAAAAACATTGTTATTTGTTTATTTTTATTTTACCTATACACAAAAAGTATTTATGTAGGTAAATATTTATCGGGAACTCGGTTTGCGAATTAACTGTTTATAATAATAAAAATAAAAACAAAATCTCTGATTGATTTTGTTTCTACAGATTCTTTTGTAAAATAAATGTTTCTGTATAGGTATTTTTTTTTTATATAATAATTCTTTATTGTCTTCCACAAACAAAACAGTTAATAGTTAGGTACAATTACAAGCAACTTAAAAACAAAACAAATTTTATCTGTGGGAGACTGGTGCCTAAACTAAGCCGAAGCCTGTATTTTAGGACACCAGGTCCCCACCGAGCTTAGTAATTATTAATTTATTATACATGCCTACATATTACATAAGTAAGTGATCATCTAGTTTTGAACTAATGTTACCGTATCTGAGAAGACATTCAGGAATAATAATAATAGACATCAGCTCATGATAGTAACAATTTTCAAAGTACCTACCCACATAATTATAAACAGAGATAAACAAAAACAAAAAATCGATTTAATTGACTAAAATAAAATTTTAAGTACAATAGGTTGAAAGATGGAACATAAAAACTATTCATGTACATGTACAGTCGCCAGCAGGTCAACCCTCACGAAACTACAAATTTCTCCAAACGCTTTTAAACCCTAAGATGTTTGACGTTAACTCCAAAATTTAATGAGAAAAATTGACAGTCCGCGGTAACCTGATGTGCTGGCTACCGCACTTAAATGCAAAGACACATTTTGCACTTTATTGCTGGCATGTAAATTTAATATTGACATAAAAAGTTGTAAGGTTAAGGTTTAAAAGAAAACATTCACAATTAAAACATTAGTGACATGATAGATATGGGATACCTATGCGTGAGTGAATATTGTGACAGTGTACGAGTATGTGTGTGATGTGTGTGCGGTGCATGTGTGGTGTGTGGTGAGTGTCTGTGAGCGTTAATGAAATCTATGGAATGCTAGACGTAACAAATACTTATGACATTTTTTTTTTTTTTTTTTTTTTTACTTTATTTTATTTCTTTATCTCCAGGAGTTCTTCTGTTTGTTGATAGTCCAATCCTAATAGCCATGAAGTTACTTTTCTTTTACATACTTGTTTATTATCATGAAACATATTCTTAAGTTTATTAATGTGATTGTATATTCTTGGTCCAATAAAGTTATAAAACTTTTGTGCAAATCTAGTTTTTGTCTTATAAGTCTTGCAGACAGTATAGTGCCTTCTTGTATTTATTAATGCTTGAGTAAACGCCGATTGATCTTTATGTTGTCGAAGTACACTAAATAATATGTACAACTGTCTAACAGTTAGTACTCCTGTTTCCTGATATAATTTCCGGGTAGAGAAGAGCCTAGGTTTGAAGAAGGTAACCTTTAGAATCAGTCTTTGAGCTCGCTCCAATTCTAATAACTTAGTTTTGTCAGCACCACCCCATGACGCAATACAGTAGGTAACAATAGATTGTATCAGGGCATAGTAAACCATGATCAAGATTTTCCTATCAGCTACGTACCTAAGTTGCCTAAAAATATACGTTAATTTACGCAATTTTAGAGCGATGTTATGTATATGTTCACCAAATGAAAGCCTGCTATCAATAGTAACACCTAAATATCGTATCGATCTCGCTGATTCAATACGTGGACAATTAACACACTGTAGTACCGGAGGGACAGAACATTTGTGAGCAAATATTTGGGATAAGCCTTTTGCATCAACTAATTGGTTTCGAATGGAGAATTGTATATATTTAGTCTTTTTCGCATTTAAAGTCAGTGAATTTGCCGCAAACGATGTCAAACCCGGCCTGAGTTTTAGCAAAAGCCTCATCCCATGTGTCACCAACGAATGTAAGTGTGGTGTCGTCCGCATATGAGATAATTTCACAGTCCTGGATTTGTAGCTGACACAAGTCATTTATATAGCATAGGAACAATGTAGGTCCCAGAATACTGCCTTGCGGAACTCCGTAGGTTACTTTAAGATCATCACTCATGTGCTCCCCGATACTCACACACTGAGATCTATCTGTTAAGTAGTTGGCGAAAAGATCAAGTTCTTTACCCCGAATACCCATGCCATTCAACTTTTGTAAGAGGTTGAGGATACAGACTGTGTCAAATGCCTTAGCAAGGTCAAGGAATACCGTAATACATTTCCTATTTTCATCTATCTTCCTTACTAAAAATGTGGTGAACTTATGAACAGCATCATCAGTAGATTTGCCTACTCTAAAACCATACTGTGATGAAGACAGTAGCTTTTTGGATTCAAGGTAGTTCATAAGCCTACAGTTTATAGCGCGCTCAAATATTTTTGATATTGTTGTAAGAATTGCTATAGGTCTATAGTTATTGACACAGTCAGTATCCCCTGCCTTGTGTATAGGAACAAGAATCGTTTTTTTAAGTGCATTTGGGAATACTCCAGCCTCAAAGCACCGGTTGATGAGAGCGGTAAGCACAGGAGCAACGAAGCCCACAACCCTCTGTAGAAATCTAGACGAAATGTTGTCCCAACCTGGTCGACAGTCGTGTTTTAGGTTAAGTATAATTTTCTCAACTTCAGCATAATCAGCCTTGAAGAGTACAAAAGAATTGCAGGGTGAGTTTTCTTTGTGTTCAGGGATATTTCGAAAAGGAGGCGTAGGAGGTATATTCTGAGCTAGTCGACTACCAACACCAGCAAAAAATTCATTTACAGTATTTATAGAAGATTGCAGCGAAGAGTTTGAAGACAGCAAGTCGGTAGATGCTATATTATTTTTCTTATTACAGTTGGTTATGATTTTAATGGAATTCCATATTTTTTTTGAATTACTCTTAGCCATTTGTAACTGGTCTTTTTCGTACTGACGTTTAAGTTTCTTAAGAAGGTTATTACAAAAATTTCTATAGCACTTATATGTAGTGCAAATAACTATATTATTAGGTTCTTTTCTGGTTTTTTTATGCATCATGTCCCTATTTCTAATGCACCGTAAGACGCCAGGAGTGATCCATGGCTTTAAAAGTGTCTTGTTTCGTGGTATCTTTAAGATCAATGTATGCTTACGAATCAGATCAGACATAACATTTACAAACATGCTAGTAGCCAAACAAGGATCAGCTTCACTATAAATTTGACCGAAGTCCATCTCTGAGCAGTCCAATACAGCCCTCTCCCAATTAACTCTCCTTACCACACAATTATCCTTTTTTTTTCGGTATTTGTCTTATTAAGACAAAACAATATAGCTTCATGATCTGATATCGTAGTTTGAAGATTGAAGGTGAAAGCTTTTTGTCTTGTCTTAACAATAACATGATCAAGACAATTTTGACCTCTAGTCGGTGAATAAATTGCAGGTAGGAGACCATAGAAAGAGGTAATATCCAGATAAGCTGAAGAGTTTGCATCGGTATTCAATATGTTAATATTGATATCTCCCGTTATGATAATGTTACGGTAATATGATAATTTGTCAAGTAGAACATTGAGTGATAACAAAAAGTTATCCAGTTTTTTAAAGGATGGCGGTCTATATATTGCAATTATAACTGTATGATTTGTTCCCAGTTTAATGACTAAGCAGTTAGCTTCCATACACTGTGGTTCCTCTACCTTATAGTCAAGTCGGTCGTTTATCATGACCACAACTCCATCATTCTGATTGTAATGTTTAGTGGTTCCATGAGAACTGTAACCCTTTATTGTGGGAAAACAAGGCGCTTGTGAAAGCCAACACTCCGATAAAACAACCACATCACAATCAAATTTCAGCCTAGCCATCACTACCAATAACTCATCAAAATTGCGATTTATGCTACGAATGTTCTGTTGTAAGATTTTTAGATATTTTGAAGTTTTCTGTATGTATGTGCTGCATTGTTCGGGATTACAAGTAACAGGCTCAGAGATGCGAAATTGTTCTATGTTATTTAGCAAATCATTTACAGTGGCGAAAACTACTTCTTTTTTTTTAATTCTGAGGATAATGATGTTATGAAAAATGTTTGGCAGCCTAATAATATAACCGTGCGAGAGATATTAAACGCATTTTTATGAGAATTATAAAATCTAGCATTTAATAATAATATAACTTTATGTGATATATATTTATAAGTATACGATCTTTTAGGGTCACTATCCAACTATTTTCTACCTAGTACCTACTGAAGTGTAACAGCTGGAACTAAACCGAATTGGTACGTGCCATCGATTGCTGATACACTCGGCACTCGATACTGTCAATATTGCCAGCCCTTCCATTTGTAATCGAGAAATCAGTGTTCAATCGATTCTTTGTTTAATTAACTACTAACATAGGTCACTGAATTGGCGGTCACTGGTCACAGCCGGTTCATACAGTATAGTGTTCAATGGAAAAACGTAGCAACTCTATTAGGAAGATTGGCGGTCACTGGTCACAGCCGGTTCATACAGTATAGTGTTCAATGGAAAAACGTAGCAACTCTATTAGGAAGTATATTTTCTTTGTCGAGTTGACTGAAGTTCCGTCGTTTTGTCAATTGAACAGCATGTTAAGATTGAGATTGAGTTGTTGGGCCTGCAATTTTAGTAAATACTTTTTTGGGCTCTCCGACTCTCACATACAAACGATGGAATATAGTCAAATTGTAGGACGCCATTATTATAATTATTTAAGTACATAAAGTCTTTATATGTGGTAGTTGATGTTAATATTAAGTAAGTACGCAAAAAGTTGCCTCGATGATAGAGAGATTTGTCTTTTCAGAAAATTATGAAAATTCTGATCATAAAATCACGAAGTATTGCCTAAAATGAAAGAACTTTTAAACAAAAAACTGACTCGACTGATGTATAGACACGATTTTTGAGTAAGTAAGCAGTACCGTTTAACTCGCGTATCGCCTGCGCGGTAAGAAGGGAGCGGGGGCGGGTAACACTACACACGGAGTCAATAATCCAAAGATTTATCTCCAGATAGACATTGTTGGTAAAGAATAAAATAATAAGTATCTTTTTTAAGTATTTATTTATCTCTCCCCGCTCCTTTCTTACCGCGCAGGCGATACGCGAGTTAAACGGTCGGCCTATAGCATATTGTGAGAGTGTCTCTGATCTGTGCCTAACAGTGGGTTATAAAAAAAAGAAGTAAAATTGACTGTACGTTTCGCGTTGCGATTAAGATGGTCACCCCGCTACTACTGTCGACCTCTTGTCGTGGTTTTTATTCCTACACGATGCAATTATTAGTTTTTTCTCCTGATATTTTTTTTTAGGCTGGGTGTAGTTTTTGTGTCCCTTAATTATATGTTTATAAAGTGCACGTTTCCTAGTAAGAGAGGAGTCTTTACAAAAAAAGTGATGATGGTGATTAAATTTAACAAAAAAGTTTACAATGTAGGAAAAAATATGAACAGGCCTTTTTGAAGAAAGAGCCATAGCAGTTTTGAGTTGACCAGAGATGTTTGCGTGCCGTTAGTTATAACGGCACGCAAACATCAGTAATTGTATAGCCCATTATTTTTTTATGCCCAGGTACTTATTTATAATAAACCCATTGCATATAAGGCGGGTTTGTACCGAGGCAGAGGTTTCTGATAAAAATATTTTTTTAACCAAGAAACCTCTGCATTTTAAACCTAATTCTTTTCACATGTCCATTCATACATCCATTCAACCATACAGCTACAGATTGATATAAACATAATTTCAAATATAAAACCAACATGCATGAAATTATAAATGCAAATTGACGTCACATGAATCACGTTATGTTTAAAACAAATTTAATGATATTATTGATGTTGTCGCGACATCTGTTGGTGAATTCTGAAAAGTAATTTAATTAGCGCTAATGTACATTCATTTATCTTCGGCAACAGGTTGAAAAGATAAGAATTTTGTGGTGAGAACGCCATATCTACTAAAAACGGTATTTGTTTTAAGCAATTTAGTTTATTATTATTATTAAATAGAGAGCTGGTTTCATTTTGCTTGCAACTTTTTTATACAATTCCCTTGTTATCTTGCAATTTAGTGCAAAAGGCCTTTAAGAAAGGTTGTAATGGAAAACATCATCATCAACCCATCCACTGCTCCACTACTGGGCATGGGTCTCCTTTCAGAGTGAGAGTAGTAAAAAGAAGACAAAACTGATTATAGTTCTAAGAGTCTTACAAAACGTTTTATATTTTTATGAATAAGATGTTAGATGCAGCGGTAGCCTTATGGCTAGGGCGTCGGACTTGCGATCATGTGGTTGCCGGTTCAAAACCCACCCATTGCACTACCGAAGTGAACTCACTCTTAATAGCTTAATTTAGCTTAGTATAGGGATAAACAAGAATACTATTACAATGTGTGTGACCCACATTGCAAGTAAATAAACTTTTTTTTTTAAAAAAAAGGATACTTATGTTCAATGTCTAACATAACCAACAACGTTACGCAATATGCCCGTACTAGTTGCTAGGCATGATGATAATAACTTCAGTCTCTGAGGGTCCTACGTGCCATGCATGCATTCATATCCAAAACATAGCAATTGTAGAAATCCCAGGAGATTGCCTGCACTTTACTGTTCAACACTGTTATTAAATTGTATTAATACTATGTATTTATGTCACTTTAGCTAATATGTAATTATGAACCTATCCGTTACTTGTAGATAAAAATATATCAGATTCATAGTTATAACAAGAAAAAACAAAATCGGTAGTAATATGATACGCGCAAAGATCTAATTAAATTAATATAATATAAAATTCTTATAAATAAAAATATTAATGAGTTGCCTCATTAGTCGTAAGCGCAACTGCTATGTTAGAGGTTTTGGGTTCGATTCCCCGGAAGAGCAGAGTGTCAATGGGTTTCTTATTAGCAAGTCGGAGTTTGTCTTTGTGCCCGGCAATAGTCTCGCCCCTTATTACATGAGACTAACATGAGACCTAATAATATGCATGCATGTGTATCTAAGAAAAAAGAGCTGAAACAGCTGGACTGATTTTTAAAAGGACGTGTATATAGCTGACGGTATAAGGACTAACTTATGCTATTTGACATCAAGCTATGACCCTTAGGCGGTGATCAGAAATAAAATAATCAAATGTATGGTAGATATTGTAAATTAATCTTAAAATTTTGATTTTACATCGAAATAGGTCGGCTGAATAAGCAGAATGGTATTGTGTCAGACTCAATGAAGGAGGAAGGTAGAATAGAAACACGTAAGCTATCTTCACGCCCCACTTACCTTTCAGCGCTTCAAGCAGCTTCAATGTAAGTTGCATCAGCATCGCTTGAAAGCATTGTGTACTTATGTGTCACCGGAAAATTGTGAAGCAAGCATAGGGTTATTCAGTTATGGTTGTCGTGGCGATGAAATATCGGTTTCTTTTTTTCAATATAAGTTGTTGTTTTTTATCTAACAGTCTAATTTATCATATGTTTACAACATGTTTTTTTCCATAATAAGTATCGATAAAGTTCTTGCGTTTAATGGAAAATTAAATTGATTTGTTTTTCGTAAAACATTTTTTTTTCAATAGAAAATAAAGAAAAAATATTTATTCCCTCAACCAAGGACACAGAGACAGATAATAAATATAAAGTAAAACACAAAAAAAAAAAATAAGTATAAATATCACGTCAACACATCAATACGTTATAGGTATAAGAATTTTAAATACAATGATGTCACTATAAAAATACAATTTAGCAGTTTGTTTTAAGTAACGTATTGTGGCAAAATTACAACATAACATAATATTCCACCTGTATCCCCCGAAGGGTTAGGCAGAAATGTACTAATGTACACTCTCATTTCGCCGGTAACCAGTGTAATAGGGGGTGAGGTTATTGCAAATAGCCGCGCATAAATCCAAAGCTACGGAAAATTTCATAGAAATCAAACTCAAACTTTGCTTGATGTGGGAACCCAAGACCTCTAGCGTAGCAGTCGCGTTTAGAACCGCTATGCTAATGAGGCAAAATTACACATTATACTTATTCGGCACCGAGGCGGCAACAGCATTCATCACGCAACAGGTGTAGCTGATGGGACGCGAACACTTTCATGACGGATAACCTACCTTGCGACCTTTGGAAGGTTTAAGCACAACCTATATAAAGGTTCAAGCAAATATGTAAATAATAAGTAATTATTTGTTGTTTTTGCTGGCATTTTTTGTACATACATACATACATATTGTCACGCCTGTCTCCCATGGGGGTAGGCAGAGACTATGGATTTCCACTTGCCACGATCCTGACACACTACTTTCGCTTCATCTACATTCATTAATCTCTTCCGTCGGCATTTTCTGTGTCTATTTATTTACCGTCTTTAGTCTCTAAGCGCGTCTGCTAAGCTAGGTCCTGGGTTCGATGTTCAGGTAGAGCTAAGTGTTTTTCTATGAAATTCTTAGTAGCAGCTCGGGGTCAGGATTTATGGTTAAAGGCTCGCCCCCTTTTACATCGGACTTGCGATCAAGTGGTTGTCGGTTCGAAACTCATCCATTGCACTACCGACGTGAATCCACTCGTAATGCAAGCATTTACCTTAGTACAAGGGGTTAACAAGAATATTAGTAATGTGCGACCACATTGCTAGAAAGCTTTTAAAAATAACCATAATACCATTGATTTGTAGGTTTACATTACTACAACTCTGCGTGACTTTTTAAAAGCCAATAACACTTCTCGTTCTGGGAATCGAACCCAGGACCTCTAGCGTAGCAGTCGCGCTTAGGACCACTAGACTAATGTAGCATTTCTGTCATCAAGTGCAGTGTTAAAACAAAAAAAAACGATGTATTTGTAACAAAAGAATAGATCTCTCAATACGCGCAAATTCTTCGCTCTTATCAGATAAGAGCCGATGATAAATTAATCAAATGGAAATCTTTCCGTATGAGATTATTGATGCTATTGCCTTTCATACCTACAAAAGTTTATCTTCATATAATCTGTCTCAAAAGAAGTTCTATAAGAATTAAATGATTGGAATAAAGACTAAAACGTTGAATTCAAAGCTTCCAAAAAGGTTAATATATTATGTAGTAATATTATGTAACCTTAGTTACATTTTACTTAAAAAAGTTGCGAACAAACTATGTTAAAAAGGCTGACGTGAAATAGTTTTGACTGAAAACTCCCTAACCTTGAAAATTTAGTTTCATTAGTCCATACCATCACGCCTGTATTCCCCGAAGGGTTAGGCAGAGGTGTACTAATGTACACCCACATTTCGCCGGTATGTTTAGGTCCCATGTAATAGGGGGCGAGCCTATTGCCATTAACCGGGCACAAATCCAGACTCCGAGCTGCTACTGCTTCCTTCAATCAAATTCGTCATAGTTCTTGATTTATTTAGACGTAGTCGTAGTAATTACTGCCGAACTCCAGTGGTCCGATTCACGTAATTAATACCGTTGCGATATCGCAGCGACTCAATCGTTGAAACAGTTTTCAAGTGTTTTGTGAATACTGTCAAGCCAACATTTTAGAACGATTCTCGCCGAACGAACATGTGTGAATACGGTTCAACGATTTTTCAATAGGACGACTTCTAAATCGGTCCAATCGACAGATGTGAATAGGAAAACTGTTTCAACGATTAGGTCGCTGCGACATCGCTACGATTTTAATTACATGAATCGGGCCACTGGAGTTCGGCAGTAATTACTACGACTACGTCTAAATAAATCAAGAACTATGACGAATTTGATTGAAGGAAGCCACTGACGGTATACGTAACCCCATATTGATACAATTGGTATATAATATATAATATAAAACTGACTGCTTCATTAGTCTAGTGGTCCTAAGCGCGACTGTTACGCTAGAGGTCCTGGGCACGATCCCAGGTCTATGAAATTCTCAGTAGTGGCTCGGAGTCTAGATTTGTGCCCGGTTATTGACAATAGGCTCGCCCTCTATTACATGGGACCTAAATATGCTGTACATTAGTACACCTCTGCCTAACCCTTCGGGGAATACAGGCGTGATGGTATGTTATGTTACTTAACTAAAATTCTGATTTACCCCAAAAATTTTAGTGAAACATCTTCCAATTGGACATTATCTTTCACATTACAAACTGTACAGGACCTACTACTTGGTACTTAAATATAAATATCCCCATTTAAAAACGTCATCGCCACGTGTATTTTATTTTTTAGAAGCTATATTTATTTACACGTGTTGCCAAGAATAGATGACGAATGGTAGTTTTAAAACTAATAGTGAGTGCCAAGCAAACTTGTTATACATAGATGCGCGAGTCGTGGGATGGAAATAATTTTAATTTAATTATAATGTGGTCTATTTGTACACTATTATCAAAACCAGGGGCAGTAATAGCCTAGTGATATGACCATTAAACTTCCAAGTCGAAGGTCTCGAGTTCTAATCCACGGCATGCACCTCTGATCTTTCAAAGTCATTTATTTATTAATTAAGTTATTTAGGACAATATAATTAGGTTAATATATTAGGTTTATGATGTCGAAAACCAACTTTTGTTCTGCGATTTTTTAATAAGATCAAAGAACGTAGTGGAAATCGTCATACTTATTGATTTTAGGTAATAATATATCAGTTATTTTTATTTATTTTAGTTTGCATGGAAAATGCCTAAAAAATACAAAAAGATAATATATCAGTTTTTTGTTTGGGCAATGTTGAAATGTTTTGGCATAATTCTTCTCAGTGTATAGCACGGTTACATGTCCGCTATAACATCAAATCCAGTTTACGCTGGCCTCTTATTGTATGAAAAATCTATAGAAAAAGCTTAAAACTGGAATTTAATAGTTTGACCTGTAACCGAGTTCAGGGGAAAGTACAATGCATAATGTACCTATTTGATGAAAATTTTTTTTTTAATAATAAAGTTTATGAAATAGCAGTTTTTTTTAATATTACAGTCTCATCGTGAAAGTTGCTTATAATGCTTTCAACCCCTCAAAGGAACAGTGAATTCAAAATCACAATTTATAGTATAAATTGTGATTTTGAATTCACTGTTCCTGTTTTAATAATATTTATAGCTTATTCCATTAGGAACTGGCTCAAACTCTATCACGTATTTGTGGAGTATTCCTCTTTCGGCACCAATTTTTTGAGCACCTAAGATTTCAGCAGCTGAACTATTCCACTTACAGCACCAATGTATATATTAGCACATTGAGCACCACGCTAATATACCTATTTGTGCTGTAAATGGAATAGCTTAGGTGCTAAAACCATAGGTGCTCAAAAAATTGGTGCTGAAAGAGGAATTCTCTGAATTTTTTTAATAAGGTGAAAATGGTGACTCTTCAGTTTTTTATGTTTGCACGGTTTACCAACCCTTCCAGTGGTCAGCACTTATTGTAGTGAGGTGGCGCTCCGTGGGGCAGGACGTGACGTTGTCCGATGGTTACAAATGGCTCAATTAAACTACACTCGACTTATACACGTGTCTTGGAGTTCTTTCATTATAGTTCTTTCATTTCAGTTTGTTCGAAATAACTAAACCTGTCTGAAGTTGTCTGCAAGTGGTTTAGAAGTGGTAAATTTTAAGTCTTGGAGTTTCGGCTAAGCTGCATGTTTTATGAAAATAAAAAAATGACGCACCACGTTGCCACTAGCCTTGTATCGTGGGTTTGATTCTCAACCGAGACAAATATTTGTGTTTCATGAATATTTGTACAGTTTGGGCGTAAACTATATTTTATCTATGATCGTCAATTTTATGTTTGGGAAATCCCCCGCGACGTAGGTCTCGGTGGTGTCTTATTTAAAAAAATACAGTAGATTAATAATCTTCTCTATCTAACTGTAGCCCGCGATTTCACTCGCGTCCCAAAAAAACTATATTATTTTTAGGATATGATTTAATGGATCTACGTATCTATTTGAAATTTTTTATCTAAATAATTATGTATTATGTTCAGTGGTTTAAGCGTATTTGCGCAATATCAATAAAAATCAATTGCCGAATGTATGAAAGATTATAACTTAAGAATGGCTTGACTGATATACCTGTTTTTTGTTATGTTTGTTGCAAGATTTTCTTTCATACATACATACCTAGGACAAGGTATGAATAAAAGAAAATTTGTGTTAGCAACCGACCCTCAAATACACACAAGAAGTCAATTTATCTTATCCTTAAAACTCTCTTGTGAATTCTAAATAATCTTTTAGCACATACATAACTAGCGAGCGATATCACATGGAAACAGAACCGAACAGAACAGAAAGTGTTATGTAAAACACTTAGTGAACAGGTGACCGAGTCGAGATGAATCTCGAACAACACTTTATCAGCTGACGACAACATTCGGCGCACACAATCAGATTTTATGCAATAGCTGCTATCAATAGTGTTGTTCTCAACTTACATTTTAGTATTCTATATTTTAAATATTTATTATTTTTAAAGACTGAATTTTTAATTCATTTTAAAATTTTGCTTTGTTTTTATACCATCACGCCTGCATTCCTTGAACGGTTAGCAGAGGTTTATTGTTGTAAAGAGAAGTTTTGTTCCATGAACCTAATAGGAGGTAAGCCTAAGACCATGCATCATAAATCCATTTACCGTTCCACTAAGGCCCGGTATCCACCAAAGCGGAGAAGGGAGGAGATAAGAGGAGATGTGCTGCGAAGCTGGCATCGATGGATGAAAATAATCCATCGGAGAGAAGCGCTGCTAACGCTGTTGAGAATCTTTCAGGTTTCTTAACGATGTACCTATTCCGTCACCTTTTAAGCGCGTGATAATTAACTATTAGGTACAACGTACATGACGTGAAATCGTCAGAAGTGCATTGGTACTTTGACTTGGCAGTCCAATGGTCATATCACTAGCTTATCTCTACACTGATGGATGAATGTGATATTTTTATCAAAATCTGTTGAGCAGTTCAGGCCTGAAAAGGTAATAAACAAACAAAATTATTTTGTATATTAAACGCTATAGGTTAGTATAAGCATTTTTTTTATGGTACCTATAACTCGGCAAACGAGCAGGAGGGCTACCTGATGGTAAGCAGTCATCGCCGCCCATGGACATCTTCAAAACCAAAGGAGTTACAGGGCCTCCGGCGCTCCACACTCACCGTCCGAAACGGAACAGTATGCATACTGCTACTTGACGACGATATTCTGTGGGAGGGTAGTACTTCCCCGGTCGTGCGACCCATTCATGCTGGCATGTAGATATGCCAGTAGGCACTACTACTACTAATACTAAGCATGCTACAAGCATGTTACATATAAACAGCCAAAATCCGCTGTCAGATTGCAACAGTTATCAGATATTCGTCATCAGACACCTAATCCAAAAAACCTATCTTATACCACAACACTCGACTTTAGGTATTTACGTAGATAACGGTAATATTTACATTTTTATAATTTATTTATTTATTTATATTTGGCTCTTCAACAATGAGTACACTATTACAACAACAAAAAAAAACATTTCAACTTAAGACTAAGTGCACCATTACTTACAGAGGAGCACTGCATGAGCTATAATAAAGTGTTAATCCTTACCTTAGTTAATTTCATGTAAGTATATTGAATTATTGTTATTATACAGTTATTAATAATAATGACTTGGATTTTTAAATTAAATTAAATTATTAAATTAAATTAAATTAGAATATTACATTAAATGAAATTAGAATATTACATTAAATTAAATTATATTACATTAAATTAAATTAAATAAATATAATTAAATAATATAAAAGCAAAAGAAAAATCACTTATTATTTTCATTTTTCGATCAATAATTTCCTTCCAATTTTTTTATAATTGCTTTTAAGATCAATATTAGCCAAATTAATAATAATTATGATAAGAAGAAATATGAACCGTCTTTTTAATCCAACTAGCTAAAGTAAAGACTCTACACAAGACTAGACTAAGACTGTGAAAGTTTTATGGGATTCCCTCAGATCAAATAAAAAGTAAAGATGGAACTTCTTGTCAGTCGAGCTATCAAGCTATCGAAAGCTCGACTGACAAGATAAGGCGTAGTTTCGGTATTGTTATATAGTGTAAAATTGTGTTTGCAAACGGCTAGGCGTAGTTTTAGCCAGCTTCACTTCTTTGTTCGCAAAGTTCCATCTTAACTTTTTATTTGATCTGAGGGGATTCTTATTTGGACTTACAGACTTGTTTAACCTGTGACTTTGACTAACCTGTTTTCCCAATTATGTTGGGGTCGGTTTCCAGTCTAATAAAATGCGGCTGAATATCAGTATTTTATATGAAGCGAGAGCCTACAGACCTCCGCAACCCAATTTATCCAGTTTATTGTGCGAATAAACTGGATTAAAAAATAACCCACAATAGGATTGTAGGTGTACATCTGTACCTGCCCTGAAGAACTGGGCAGTGTACAGATGTACACCTACAATCCTATTGTATTGTGGGCTATTGATGTTATTTAAATCTAGACGTGTTGGACTCATAGAGGATCTATCGTCAAGATAGTTACGGTTCGACTGAGAAGTCATGTGTCATAATGTTAAAATTTTCCTATTAGCTACTACTCGTACTTCAATACAATAAGAATCGTAATCTTCAAAGGTTCAAAACCACCCAACAGATTAATGAAAGACTTAGATTATTTGCACAGTCCAACGGCAGAAGCAATTGTAAAGCGGCTAGTGGGCGCCTAGGCAATCTAATTAGACGCCTTCACGCAGAAAAGTAATAAATGGAGTGATCAAGGGAACAGCCTTGAAATGGATCAACAGACTTGCGAGCTACAAGTCTTTCATACTGGTTTTATCTAGATTCCTAATTACTAACATTAATTTAAAAGGTACAAATAACACATTGTATTGTACCTTTTAAAAAATGTAAACAGCTTTGAGATGACCTGACCGCATTGACTACATAAATGGATTACTACTCATCATGTAGTTCAATCATAATTTTGAGTTCAACGACTATGATTTGGTGATCAAAGACGGTTATTTATATAGCATATAAGAAAGCCACAAAATAATCATGATAATATTTATGTGCAGTGATCTTGGCAGAACGCCAAAGTTTTCAACGCATCACAGTCTTTTTTAAGTCACTTATTATTGTGGTTGTGGACAATAGTGCTTATTGATCGGCCCTCCTTTTGTCATTCCATTTTCTTATAACTCTGTGGTCCTCTATTACCTCAAGCGTTTACGAGCAACGAGCGATGCTAAGCAGTGACTACACAATGATACAGTTTTCTAAGTGAATTGAACATACAGGGATACGGTTTTTAAAGTAGGTACTTTAACTAGTTAAAATTTTTTTTTATGTTAATTTGAAAATTTTGATAAAAATATTTGAATGAACAAGTTTATTCGTAAAATAATTTTAGTATTGTTTGCGTATTTTCAAAGTTTTATTAGCTGAATAATGTTTAAAAAATCTATTCCACTTTCAATGAACGAAATAAAATGAAGACTTAAAATACAGTGGAAGAATTCATAAAACTTGAAAAAAATTACTTTCCATCTAAAGAGAGCTGACTCACATAGATAATATTTAGACTGGTAAAAATGCATTTTTTTTTAAATGCGGGTGTTTTTCAAACCATTTCATTTTTAAAAACTCTTTTTTTTTTGTAAAAAGGAAATCCAAACGGTCCATTATAATGGGCAGTGAATTTAATTTCGCTCCGTTGTACTCGCTCCCGTCGTCTTTTTTTACAAAAGAGTTTCAATTAACTGGCGATCAATTTACACTTTTTGTTGTAAAAGAGTAATAAATATCTGAGGATAAAAGTAAATAACACCTAGGATTTTTATTTATTACCTGCAAATGGCCAATGCAACTACATCGTAATTGAAAAATTATTAAGTGTAACCATTATAAAAGCGCTGAAAGGTATGAAAGTTGGTAAAGCAGCAGGGTATGATAGAGTGTCTGTTGAAATGCTCAGAAGCGGTAACGGGGTGGTAGCAAGCCTGCTGTACCAGCTCTTTAATATGTGTTGGACGTATGGACAAGTGCCAGGAGACTGGTGCAAGGCCGTTATCGTCCCACTGTATAAAGGGTTACAGCAGGAGTGTAAAAACTACCGCGGTATTAGTCTTTTGAGTGTTGTCGGCAAGCAATAATCAATACTTATGCATAAAGCAAAAGTATTGATTAATAGGGTGATTAGAATAACAGATGAGAAAATATGGGATGTTCAGGCAGGATTTAGAGTGGAAATGTGTGGATGTATGGATCAGATCTTCTCCCTAAGGTATGTAGCCGAAAAACACCTTGCAAAGCACACGAAAGTCTTTTGCGCTTTCATTGACTTGGAGAAGGCTTATGATAGTGTGTGGAGGGATGAATTGTGGTCAACACTGGCTATGTATGGAGTGAACAGGCGCTTGGTGCGGGCACTGAAATCCCTCTACAAGGATTCCAGTGCGTGTGTTAGGTTAACTGGGGCGTACACGAGCTGATTTGGCATCTCCAGAGGTGTTAGACAGGGCTGTGTCGCGTCGCCGTGGCTGTTTAATCTATACATGAACAGTTGTTTGACAGATTTGTAAGAGAATAATTTTGGATTGAGAATGAATGAGTTGCCGGTCAAATGCCTTCTCTATGCTGATGATCAGGTTCTACTTACATCGTCAGTAGAAGAGTTGCAAGATATGGTAACAGTAATGAATGAAGCATACAAGGTGAAGGGTATGAAAATAAATGTTAGTAAGACGAAAGTTATGGTTTTTGAAAGAGAAGAAGATGTATGTGTGTGCGATGTAAAGATAGAGGGTAACAGTGTTTAGTATGTGAGTGAGTTTGTTTATTTAGGAAGTGTGTTTACCAGGGATGGTAAGATTGATGCAGATGTGGAAAGGAGAGTGAATGCGGTAAATAAAGTAAATGGTGCTATGCATGCAGTTGTGGCTAATCAGTCCTTGTCAAAAAAGGCACGGTTGGCTATCCACAACGGTGTGCTGGTACCTACACTTATGTATGGAAGTGAAAGTTTGGTAGTGCAGAAGAGACATGAAAGTAGAAGAAATGCTGTTTTCAATGCGTTCTTTGCGTAGTATGTGCGGTGTAACTAGGAATGAGAGATTGAGAAATAGTGTGATTATAACGTTGCGGACTGAAAGATGATATAGTGACACGTATTGAAAGGATTATGCTAAGGTGGTTTGGGCATGTCGAAAGAATGAATGAAAGACGATTAACGAATGCAATTTATAAGGCGAATGTTAATGGTAGCGTCGGGAGAGGTCACCCTAGAAGAACGTATACCGAACTTATCGGCAAGATCCTCCAAAAAGGTCAGGTGCGTAGTACTCGCAACCGGCGCGTGTGTATGAAAAGATGTATGAATGTGGAAGAAGCGAAAGAGATATGCAAGCGTCGTAGCAAGTGGCAGTCCATTGTTCCTGCCTACCCCTGTGAGAAAAAGGCGTATGTGTATGTTTGTGTGTAACCATAGAGTAGGAAAGGTCTGTGAGCAATATCTTAGAAATGAATTATAAATAATAACTATTTTATTTTATTTTCATTAAGCTTCTGTATGAAAGATTATCTTGGGGATGACTCGAGCGATATAACTGTTTAATTTTTATAGATTTCGTAAAATTTTAAGGACAAAAATGTTTATATTTTTGGATGAAGTTGGAAACGATGAAAAAACTTATGCAGGCAAAGCTGGGCACATGTCGCTAGTTATTATAGGTACAAATCTGTTACTATTATTCTTTTCTACTTGGCAAGGTTTCTTCCATACTATCGTATCATGAAATTATCGGCATCAGGCTAAAAACTACATTCATACATTATGTTTGAACCTTTGAAGATAATTAAAGGTATTCTGATTCTCTGTTTCTTCACAGAGGTCTTCAATTAAGAAATTGTTGCCATGAAAATAATGCTAAAAATATAAAATACAAACTTGTAAAATTGACTTAATATTATGTATTTAGGTATAAAAAATATACCCTTATACATTTTTAATTTTACTCTGTTAACACTATTCTCTTGGCGCAGTCATTTTATCTCCTTTAGGTACATCACAAAGAGCCTCATTTGTGTGTCAGAAAAGTCAGATAGCCTCTGAGAACTCTGTCCAACAAGTTTATCACTTGCCACAAAGGATATCGATGACAAAGAACAACTTTTGTTCTACTGCATCGCTGTAACTGTCTCGCGGCTGAAGTTATTTATATTAAGTAATATAATTATTATTATTTTAAAAAAAAAAGCTTACTAGCAATGTGGGTCGCACATTACTAGCAATCTTGTTAACGCAGCGTACTAAGCTAAATGCTTGTATTACGAGTGTGTTCACGTCGGTAGTGCAATGGGTGAGTTTCGAACCGGCAACCACATGATCGCAAGTCCGACGCTCTAGCCATTAGGCTACCGCCGCTTCATGCATTTAATGCAATGATAACCTTTTGTTAAGACATTTGAACTCTCAAGTCATAGACCTCAAATTTCAATCAAAAGTATGCACCCCGGACTTTTCTTTATCATGCCTGAATTAATATTTAACATCGTAAGGAATCCTGCACGCCTCTCGCAGGCGTGTAAAGTCTGCCAACCCGCAGTGGGTAAGTTTGGTAGGCTCAGCCTAACTCCACTTTGAGAGTGGACCCATGCCCAACATTGGGACAGTAAATGAATTGATAATGAATATAATGAATCTCAATATTATTTACGGACATACGTGTGCACAAGTGTATGAAAAGCTCATTAAATGCAAGGTCACTTACACTGGAAATGTAGGTTGTGATGTCGAAGTGTCCGGAAATCATAGTATGGTTCATCAAAGGTGGGAGTTTAAGGTCCCACATATCTCTTTAAAATTACTTGTAATGTTCAATAAGTTCAATTGTATAACGTCAACTAAGAGCGTAAAACACAAAAAAAAATCATTTTTATTTTATTTGAAAATAAAACCTCACGATGCGATGCACGCTTTACTGCCGCACTGCCGATATAAAATTAACTGATGATATCACTGGATTGTATTTCCCACTGGAGATCGATATGTGACGTAAACTCCTTAGAAGTATAATGTCAACGTTTTCGATCTTTTGTATCGAAAACAATCGAGAGATGTTATTAATTCTAGGATTTAGTTGCACAGTTGCACACAAGAAAACATTAGTAATGTGTAGTGCCGTCTATGATATTCTGAACTGAATATATTGTGTTAATTAAATCCGTTTTTTTCCTTATAAAAGCAGGTAACCTCTTGTACATACTTATGACGTTTTCGATACCATAAGGTATAAGTATTGTCACCTACCTGTCCTTAGGTATATACCAATTCAGTTGTTTTGGCAATCCATCCATCTTTTCCGCGACGTTATAAAAATGTAGCATAAAAATGTAATGTTTCCTCATGCAAAAAAGTATATACCATACACCTGCTACCCAAAATTGTTACCTACGTGGAACACAACTTTCCAGTTGACTGCGAAAAGGACTTTCGGTATATAACATTACTATCTACCCTTATTAGACGAAATCTAATGGTATTATTATAAGGATTTAGTACCACCCTTTTTTTAAGACGTCGATAAATCTTCATGGATTGTCTGCCGCCCAGGAGGGAAGGCTATGTCGGATTCGTACCCACTGAAAGTCGTACATTGCTTCCTTAAAGTCATAGCTGTAGAATTCGTGATATTCATCACGACCATGATAGGTCTTAGGACAGCTCTAGCATCTTAGATAAGACTGATTCCATCGTGATTCCAGCAAAAATTTATGCGGCGGTAGCCTAACGGCTAGGGCGTCGGACTTGCGATCATGAGGTTGTCGGTTCGAAACCCACCCATTACACCAACATGAGTACATTAGTGATATATCTATACTAATATTATAGAGAGGTAAAGTTGGTGAGTTTGTATGTTTGTGACGTTGTATGTAGGGGGTAATCTCTGGATATACTGAGCCGAAAAGAAATGTATTGCAGCTAGTCGTATAACTAGATGAAAATGTTACACAAGGAACTAAATGAGGAAAAGCACCCCAGGAATCTAAGTGACAGATGTCGAGCTGGCACAAACAACAAACTTACTTCAAAGCCCATCTCCAGCGCAGCCTCCAACAATAGTTATTCACAAAATAAACCACCCCGCTGGTACTTCGCCTTTGAATTTAGGTTAATTTAATTATATCCACTTCAGCAATCAGCTTCAGCTTTCAGTTACCTGAAATATTTATACAGGTTACGGCAATCATACAATTATGTCTTCCACATTTAATGGATGGAAGTGGTCACTTTAAATTATCCGATACTTGAATGATGTAAAATGACACATCACCCAAGTCTCTTACAAAACCATTTGCCACGTTTTAGGTTTCTCAGACAAATTATTCAATAAAAAATCAGAAGCTCTCAATTACGTTCTTAGGACCTGATGTCTTTTAGCTTTCAAAAGCAATAGATTCCTGAGGCCTTCCTCATATTTACAAAACATATTTTTTTGCGAAAATGATAAATAAACAACCAATAATTCTATAAAATATTATACAGAAGTATAGTTTGTGAGATTGAAAAAAGGTAAGTAGGGGGGTAGTCTCTGGATCTACTTACCCGAAAGTTCTTTTACCAATAGAAAGCCACGTTAATATTAAATATGTGTCATGGGCCATATAATAGAATAAAATATAGCGGTAGGTAGGTATATATAAAATTTACGACTTAGAAATAAATGCCTCATATCACCGTTTATATTGTACATACATAATGGCAATAGGCTCGCCCCTATTACCTACATGCGACCTAAACGTACTAGTGAAATGTGGGTATACATTAGGACACCTCTGCCTAACCCTACGGGGAATACAGGCGTGATGGTATGTATTGCACATAGTGTACCTATGTACAATACCATCACGCCATTCTCTCTCTCCCGAATAATAAAAAATATATAATAAAGTACGTACCGCACGTGTAACACTTTTCGGACGCATACTGAACACACCCGAAGAGTTTGCAAGTAAAATTTATGGGATTTGAAATTATTTGTGAAGTGGTACCTTTTCCCGGTCGGGCGAAATTCCAATTTGATAAAATATTCGCGTCTAGTATAATATAGTACCTTACAGTCCAACAACGTGGCACTTTAATTTATAAAGTTACGCTATTCAAAAGGCTAATGAAACTTAACAATAATCAATAATAATCAATGCAAAAATAACTCTGTTTCAGGCCTTTACTGAATTTTATGTTATTAAATACAATTAACATACCATCACGCGTGTACTCCCCGGAGGGATAGGCAGGGGGTGTACTAATGTACACCATGTAATAGTGGCGAGCCTATTGCCATTAACCTGGCACAAATGCATACTCGAAACTGCTACTGAGAACATATCATACCATCACGCCTGTATTCCCCGAAGGGTTAGGCAGAGGTGTACTTAATGTACACCCACAGTTCGCCGGTATGTTTGGGTCCCATGTAATAGGGGGCGAGCCTATTGCCATTCACCGGGCACAAATCCAGACTCCGAGCTGCTACTGAGAATTTCATAGAAAAACTCAATAACACTTTGCTCGACCTGGGGATCGAACCCAAGACCTCTAGCGTAGCAGTCGCGATTGGGACCACTAGACCAACGAGGCAGTCACTGAGAATTTCATAGAAAAGGCCAATAACACTTTGCTCGACCTGGGAATCCACCCCAAGACCTCTAGGAGTCGCGCTTAGGACCACTACACTAATGAAGCATTGTACACACAGAAAAACAACGGGGTGTTATAAGTTTAACGTGTCTGTGTGTGTCGTAGCTCCCGAAAGGATAAACCGATTTTGATATATTTTTTTTAAAGGTTTATTAGTCGGGAGTGTTCTTAGTTATAATGATGAAAATCGGTCGAGATATTTTAATTTAGTAAAAATTATTAGTATTTTAATTTAGTGATATTTTTAATTTAGTCGTTTATTATAAGTAGTACGGAAAATGCTCATGGATCGTCTAGCTAATGGGGAGGGAGACTCCATTTTCCGGTAATAGAAGTTATCGGCCCATCAAACACCTTCATCCATAGTCCCAATAATATTCTTTCCAATAATTTACAATAGTTCTTTGTATAGTGCGGTTGTAGAGGGACCCGAATTGGTGCCCCTTCCCATATTAGATCAAAGTTCTCTAAATGTAGGGCCACACAAATAGGATCCTCATCATAATGCTAAATGCCAATCTGCGTGCTTAGAGATCTTAGTGAACAAACGCATTGGCAAATATCCCAGCTGGCCATACTGAAAGCGATGCGCTTCGTTTCGTGCCTTCTTGTAAATAAGCATTGCTCGTATATTAGCTATCAGGTTGGCACCTAAAGTATGTCTTCAACCTAAGGGGCCTCTACGCGTTGGACCTGTGTCCTCGCGCAAGCCAAAGGACCGGATATCTTCCTCACGGGGAGCATGCAGTGATATCCAAAGTGCAGATACAAAAAAATAATAATAGTTTAAAAAAAAAACTGGTAAAATCCGTTAAAATTCTGGTAATGCTCACATATTTATCACATGTTAAAACAAGTCCAAGCAAAGCATATTTAAATTATATTTGTCACTTTCTAATATGGGTTTTTCTTACTAAGTATATCTTTTGTAATGAGGGGGCTCAAGACGTTTTATGTCTAAGTATGACCACTTGAATTAATCTGATAGATATCAAATAGTGACAATTGCACTACTATGATAACGATTATATTTCCTGATGGGACGCATAAACAAATAATAAGTATGTGTTGTTATCTTATTACGTATCTTCAAAACCTTGTCATAGACCAAGGCTGCCTAACCCTGCTGCCTGTGGTTGTACATTAGTACACTTATGGTTAACCCTTTGGAGGACAAAGCCGTGATAATACTAATATTATAAAGAGGTAAAGTTTGTGATGTTGTAGGGGGTAATTTCTGGATCTACTAAATCGATTTTGAAAATTATTTTACCAATAGAATGCTACATTATTCCTGACTGACGTAGGCTATATTATCCCGTAAAATGAGAAAAAACAATATACCTAATACCTACGTAGAAAAAGATTTATAATCTAAATAAACAACACAAATTTATAATAAACACAACGGTTATTACTCAAATAATTACATAAGTAAAATACAAAAAACAAACCTCGAAAAAGCAAACGACAAAGTTTTTAACATTTTGTTTTGATTTTATTTTATATGGCTGCAAAACGTTTAGCTGCTTACATAACAAAATAGGCAAGTTTGTTTGTGATTTCTTAAAAATTCTAAGGTCGGCCTTGTAAATCGGCTTGGCAAGCAATGAAACGAAAATAAAACTTGGAACTGATTCTTCGAATAATAAAGGGTTTTTAAACAAATTAGACTGTGTTGTTTTCTGTAGACTATTAAAACGTGACTTTAAATAACGGTAAATATTATTTTTCTTAGTTTCGATTTCTGTACATTAATTATCCCTTCAACTGGGTTGTTGTTCTTAGCAATTTCAAATAATAACATACTCGAAAAGAGGAGTTCCCTTTTTAAAAGTATGACACGGCGGTGCTGGTAGGTACAGTCACGGCTTTAATCTATCAAATTTATAAAAAAATACTTTTTCTAACCCCTGCTTCACTCGCGGAGGACATAAAAATGCAGCAGCGAATAACAATCAATTTAATTTTTATTATTGTGTCAATCAACAGGCAGAGGAAGTTTAAAATAAGTTTCCATTAGTATTGTTTGTCGAGTTTTCTTGTTGTTTTATTAAAAATAATGTCGTGATCAACAATTTTGTCCGTCAGTCTGGATGGATTCTTAATACTTAAGGTTAGGTTTTAATCGGGTGCCTGATTATTGAAATTGACTGTGACATTTCAAATTTGTGTTGCTTGTTTTCTTTTGTTTTTAACCGACTTCAAAAAGGAGGAGGTTTTCAATTCTGATGTATCGGGCATACGTCTGTCATTTAAACAAACAACACAAATTTGAATGTCGCAGTCAATTTCAATAATCAGACACCCGATTAAAACCTAATAAACACGGTGGCTCAAATAGTTCTTTACGTAAGTAAAAAACAAAACATGTTTTACATATTTTGTTTTGATTTTATTTTATATGGCTGCAAAACTTTTACACAATAACATAACAACTTGGCAAGTTTGTTTTGAAATCAGAAAGTTCGACGATTTCTTAAAAAATTCGGTGGCCATTTCGTAATTCTGTTTGGCAAACACAGTGAAACAAACATAAAACTTCTTCAACTAATAAAGGATATTGCACGAATTACTGTTTACTTAACTATTAAAACGTGACTTCAAATAACACTAAATATTATTTTCCTGAGTTTCAATTTCTGTACCTTTCAACTGTGTGGTTTTTTTACGCAATTTCAAATAAGTACATAACAATAATTGTAAATAGGAGTTCCCGTTTTTAAAAGTATGACGCGACGATGCTAGTAGATATAGTCAGGTTTATTTTTTATTATTTTTTAGCATTAAATATTGCGAAATTTTCACAAAGAAACTGAATTTTCTAATTAAAGAAAATTTCTAGTGAAAGAAAAATTCGATCTCAGGCAGGGTTTGAACCTGCGTCTCTCTGGTTAAGTACACCAGACGCTTTGCCAACTAAGCTACCGAGACCACTGCCTGTGATGTCGAATTTCTTTCACTAGAAATTTTCTTTAATTAGAAAATTCAGTTTCTTTGTGAAAATTTCGCAATATTTAATGCTAAAAAATAATAAAAAATAAGCATAATACGGTAAGGCAACATCGTTCGACATTGAACTACCTGTAAAGGCAGTCGTGTTGGTTGAAAGACATAGTAATGTCTTCAATAGATGGTGCCGACGTCGCCTCAAGACGTAGAAGGTGGAAGAGAAATTCGACATCACAGGCAGTGGTCTCGGTAGCTTAGTTGGCAAAGCGTCTGGTGTACTTAACCAGAGAGACGCAGGTTCAAACCCTGCCTGAGATCGAATTTTTCTTTCACTAGAAATTTTCTTTAATTAGAAAATTCAGTTTCTTTGTGAAGATATAGTCAGGGTTGGATCTAGGTAATTGATATAAAAATACTTGTTCTAACCCCTGTTTCACACACGAAGGTCATAGAAACGCAGCAGCGAATAAAAATCATTTAAATTTTTATTATTGTGTCAATCAACAGGTAGGAGAAAGTTTAAAATAAGTTTCCATTAGTATTGTATGTCGAGTTTTTTTTATTCGATCAACAATTGTGTCCGTCAGTCTGGATGGATACTTGATATCACACAATATGATGTGTGAGAGATAAGGTTTCCCTGACAGGGTGTTTCAGTAGATGGACATACTTTTAGAGCCATACTTTGATCGGGCGACGGACCAACAAAACCAGCGGGCCTGATTACAGCCTATTTTTTTTTCTTGTTTTTTAATAAAAAGTTTACTAGCAATGTGGGTCGCACATTACTAGTATTCTTGTTAACCCCTCGTGCTAAGCTTGCTAAATAAGTAAATGCTTGTGTTACGAGTGGGTTCACGTCGGTAGTGCAATGGGTGGGTTTCGAACCGGCAACCACATGATCGCAAGTCCAACGCCCTAGCCATTAGGCTACCCCCGCTTTCTTTTTCTTTTCTTTGGACTGATACTTAAAAAAAAATTCGTATGACATGATAATGTCTTGCTGATCTGCTACCATCGTGCGTCGGGTCGTTTAGTTATCTAAATAATGGTTGGGCTACACGATGACTGATGTATGCGTGCCGTCAGTAAGGACAAATCATCTCAAAGCTGCTATGGCTATTTCTTCAAAAAGCATGTTCAGATATTGCCCTATATTGTAAAACACATATCTGATAATATAATACTACTAATTTTATACTGGACTGGACTTTAAAAGAGACCATTCTCTGAGTTTTCTTCCCAGAGTTAAGAAAATGTCTTTAAAATATAAAGAAAAAAAATATCGTAGTAATATCTAAATATCATTTCAGTTCATTTCATTTTAAATTTTTGTTCCAAATACATAAGAATTTAACTTAAAAAATCTCATTTATAAACACCTAAATAAAAATAAGAGTGAATATTTATTAAAGGTATACGATTTATTATATAATAAAGTGTTCTTGGCCAAGAAACACTTGATTGGTTTCAAGTTAAAATATTAAGTGAATAACTTAGTGTTATAAAGTACGAATTGAGAAGAAAGTTAAGGTTTCTTTTTCTTTTTACCTGCTTGTTGATTTACAAATTCTTCTAAGTAATTAAAAAGTTCAAGGTATTAAGAAATGTAGCAAGTACTTTTTTTCCTGGAAATCATGTGATGTAAATAAAATGTCGACATAGTTGAGAGCAATTCGAATGGAATATTTTCAGGGTTAAGTTAAGGTTAAGGGTAACGTTAATTATATAAAGTAAACATAAACGCAATTTTGTAAGAGGATTAATATGAATTAACAGTTTAAACAATGTTCCGTGAAAACAGTGTTCCGACTATTTGATTGTATTTGGAAATACAATAAAATTATTGAAAAATTCACTTGAAAATATTTGATGAAACTTTTATTGAAACCTGTGCAAGTGCATTTTTGTATGTGTAGGAACAATCTGCTACCAAAGACAGAGTATTTAGGCGGGCTCTTACCGTTCCTACGACGTTACACGTCAATTCGATCAATTCCGTACAATTCAGGGCCCCTAGACAATGTCACATCTTCATTTTCGATGACGAAGTTAGATATCCGAAATGTATGTATTTGACATAATTTCATCACGTGACATATAGAAAGATTATGCCAATTGCATACATTTCAGATTAACGTAACTTCGTTTTCGATATGGAAATGTAACATTGTCTAGGCCCCCAGTATTATTCGCTCGACACAATCGCCTACGATATTTTTATAGCTTGGCTGGAACCCTAGGATACTTTGAAGGGTTTCTGGTCAAACATACCGATGAATTATTAATTTGGCTAAAGTAAATATTATTTGTGTTTAAGTACTGTTTAATGAAAACACAAGGTTTTTAATTAAGTAAGCGCGATAAAAAATATACACTCATGTTTTTTATTTAATGTTTAAATATAGTCCTAACTGGTAAGTGGTTACGCTCGGCGTTGCCCAGTTTATTTCATTTATTGATTCTACTTATTGAAATTTTCGTACCCAAATAGCATCACAATACCAATTTCCGACATTTTCAAAAAAAAATCTTTCATATTGTCTTGACAATTGCGAACATAATAACCTAGATAGGTATTCAAGTGCAGCTACTTTCGGCTATTTTTTTGAGCGGTGGTGGCCCAGTGGTAGCGGCCGCGACTTACGAGTTGTAAGTCGTAGGTTCGAACCCAGACAGGCGCTTTGCTTTGTATAAAGTCAACATACAAAAACATCGTGAGGAAACCGGCATGTCCTAGAACCAAAAAAAGATTCCAATCCGGACTGGGCCCGCGTGGTGGGTAACGCCCCACTCCCCACCGAGAGGAGGCCTGTGTCCTAGCAATGCGAACATTATAGGCCGGTTATGCATGCTAGCTATTTCCTCTAATGCACAGCATTGGATTTTATGTGTAACTAAAAAGATGTAAGTAGTTTGGATTGCATAGTACACACGGCTACACATCAAGCTCTACAAAATCAATTAAGACTGACCTCCCATTCTAAAAGTCTTCCCTACAATTCAAGGCCGGCTTATAATGGTTTTGTATAGCTTGATGTGTAGCCGTGTATTTTTTCTGTTCTTAGTAAGTACCTAATATGGTTTAATATTACTTACGATCAATTTATACTTTGTATCTATTATTTTGATTTTGAACTTCTTCGCTCCTTTCAGCTAAATTTTGAATAAATAGTTAATTATTTAAAAATCATTTCCACTACCTGCAATGAATAGTACCCGCATCTTGCCAAAAAATGTCAACAACTAATTCATCATTTCAAGTTTTCAAGTTACACTTGAAACGTCTCGAGAGATTAAAACAACTTTTACATCATGAACTCAAGTAATATTATCTCCTTTATTGTTAAGTGGACCGTTTCAATGGGTATCATATTATCAATGGCAGAGAAGAAAGATAATGAGTAAAGTCGCCGATGCTGCGTCGACACAGCCATATTTTTATATAAATAAATTAAACATACCATCACGCATCATTAGGCTCGCCCTCTATTACATGGAACCTAAATATACTAGTGAAATGTGGGCGCACATTAGTATCCCTCTGCTTAACCCTCCGGAGAATACCAGTGGTAGCATGTATAGCATCCGCTTGTATTCCAAGGATTAGGCAGAGGTATAGGTACTGCTTTAGACCAAAAGATCTCCAAAATTAGACTGCTACACTGGAGGATGATTTCTGAGTTCGATTCCTAGATTCCTAGTTCGAGCAGTGTTATTGGGTTTCTCTATGAAATTATTAGTAGCAGCTCGGAGTTTGGATTTATGCCTGGTTGGTGGCACTAGACTCGACCTCGTACCGGCGAACTGTGTATTAGAACAAAACACCTCATCGCTATTACCTCAGGGCAATACTGGTGTGAATAGTATGTCTTTAATGCCTACCTGGAGAAATTGCTTAATAAATATATATAAGTACACTAAATTACGTAAATTGTTTTTCTAGCTAAGTGGGATCGGGTGCTAAAGAAACTTTATCGAAACTAACGCACGTTTCTTGTGGCGAAGTTTGGATGTTTATGAAATTATTACACTTGCACGTTGCCAAATTAATTATGACACAAAACCATTTGCCATTTTTGTGTTTTGCAATGTTTTCATGGTATGTTATAGCGGAATATTTTCCGCGACTCTATACCTATTAATGCGTGTATTTTGCGTGTGCCAACGCACACCACAAGAGTATCTAAGACCCAGTGAGTAGCAACATCGAAGAAAATATCTGGGGTTTTATTTCTTATTTTTGTTTGAACGCAGTCAGTAAAATATTTCAAAAATATTCTAGAGGGACCACAACAGAACTGCACGTACAATCGATGTCATTTGTTGACAGTTTATGAGGTAAACGTGTGGCTTATATACCTATGTGCGGACAATGGTAACATTTACGGACACGAATAGGTATGAATGTCCATTTGATATGTTAAAAACGACTTGATAACGTGCTATGTCGTTTTCTGGGATTTCGATAACAAGATTTAAGATAATATCCACCATCAAGATTAGGTGACGTTTTTTTCTGTTATTATGCAAAATAATATTAATTTTAAGTGCACAATATAAAACACAGCATATGATGGGTTAGCTTTAGTCCAACACGCTGCTCTAATGCGTTGGTAGACTTCACAGGACGTTGATAAAGTTTTACAGGCATGCAGGTTTCCTCACAACAGTGTTGACATAGGTCTTATGGAAATAAAGAAACAACAAAAAAAGTAAAACCACCTTTAAAAATAATTTTATGTCTAAAACAGTTTCGGAAGTCGGTGACTTCAATTTGAGTGGTTCTTTTGTTTTCGTTTTCGACATCTTAAGTATATAACCTACCAAACAAAAAAAAATAATCATCGAAATTGGTTGGCGTGGTAACAAGTTATTCGTGCATTTGTTGCGCACATACTTATGCAAATTTAAAATTTATATGGTTTTCTCATGGATGCCATTGTCAGAACTAGACCAAATTAAAATGGGACCAATCGGGAAGCACCAGCTTTAAAATAAAAAAAGAATCACCTAGTCGAAAGTAGTGAGATAACAAACATAAAAAAATACAGTCGAATTGAGAACCTCCTCCTTTTTGAAGTCGGTTGAAAATAAATAATTATTTCAATAGGTAATTTTATATGATCTTATTTATATTAAATTTTAACCTTATGGCTAGGAGATTGGGTCTGAAGATTTCATTCTTTTAAACTGTCTTCCTTTATTAGTCGAGTGGTCCTAAGAGCAACGGATACCCTAGAGATCCTGGGTTTGTAGCAACTTGGAATGTAGATATCCTATGTAATACATAAAGCTTATTGCTATTAACCGGGCGGTTAATAGCAATAAGCTTTATGTATTACATAGGACAAACAAACCGCGCGATCTGTGGGTGTACATTATAATATCTGCTAACCCTTCGGGAAATACTCCTATAGGCGCGACGGTATATATGGTATATTGTGTGTAGCACATCAACTAGTGTTCTAGGAGGCTAATTTAAAGAAACAATTGTGTATGTATGAGCATGCATTCGCGTGACACCGGTAGAAGGTCATGTGGGCATCACACACAACTACATTCGAGGCAATATGGGCGCCCAATTGGTTAATGTCAGGTTTCATTGATGCGACTGTTTTTTATTTTCATGATAAAGGTAATTTCATTGTCTCTCTCTCTCTCTTCTCTCGTTTTAGAGGATTAGATACTTATTTTTTGGTAAAACACTAACAACGTCTTAAGACTATATTACTTACAGCACAAACAGTAACTTTAAAAACAATATAATAATATTTGAATTCATCGCTCAATATTACGAACTTTACGCGTAGCAAAATAACCTAGAAATTTAAATGTGTTAGATATAAAATTAAATCTTGAAAGTTTGTTTTGGTGAATGTATTGTTTTTTGTCTCTCTCCCGTTTGAGTCGAAAATCGGGCTCTGTGGCGTTAACTAGGAGAGGCCTATGGACGATAATAGGCCGATGATGATGACGATGATTGTTTTTAAAAAAGTCATAACAATAAACTCTTGAAAAAGAGTGTGTTGTTGTTGTTATTATTATTATTAGTAATGTATTGCTCCCTAATAATATTATATCCCTGTATAATTGCTGACAACTTTACAAGACCTAGGATGTTAAGATTGGAGCTATATTTATGCAATGAGGGAACTATGTAATGCGTCACCTATTACGATAAGTATCTGCTAATGTAATTGCGACGAATGGCGCAATAGATTTTTAACGCCACATGCACTGTGCTTTGATACACATTTTAATATTGTATTCCTAGAGGTAGCTGTTCCAGGTTGGGTTGGGTATCTACGATTTTGTTTGTAAACATAAATACGACACAGGAGAAAATTCTATAAAATAATAGGTGTAAGTACTAAGCTATTATTTCTCTTTCTGAGGAGCTCGTCTCACGACAACCCGTACCTACACATTTTTAATGACTAATTTACTGCATTTTTTTTTACCTACCTGTAGAAATATCATAGCACGAACTTAACCCTGGATTTTTTCAGAAAACCCAATCATTTCAGGTAAATTCAGAAAATGAATGTAAACCAAGCATCCGATGCGTTACAAAGGCGCTAACGAAACAAGAAAATGAAAAGATAATATGGAAATTATTAGACGCGCTCAGATGTTGCGAGGGAATTATGTTGTAACAAGCGACGTCTACATTTATGGTGCACGACTTTTTGTTTTTAATAATTGGTAAACACATGTGCTTCCTAGAACAACATTTTACACATACATAGGTACTATACACATATATGTGTGCAGTATATGTATATACTATATATATTTACGCATTTTCTCATAGGGATAGGCAGAAACCATAGACGCGACCTACTTGCTTTATACTTTCATCATCATCATGATCAAGCCATGTTTTGTTTTACTGCTGGGTTTCTCTCAGAATGACAGGGTTTAGGCTATTGTCTACACAAACTAACCTACTACGGGTTGGTAGACTTCAAACGCTTTGACAATATCTTACAGGCATGCAGGTTTCCTCACGATGTTTGCCTTCATCGACTAATTAACCACGTTCATACATTTTGTCATCTATACTATACCTACCAAACTTTTTGCAGAGACTTACCTAGAAGGTGGGTGTAATGGTCCTCTATTATTGTAAAAGAGTTGCTGCGTAACTAAATTACTGTAATAGCATAATCGATTTATTAGGCTATTACAGCAATTTTGTCGTAGGTTCGTCCTATGTAAGTATTTCCTGTAGTTAGGTCTTATGATTGACTGTTTCTTTATTAATTTAAATAAAAATTTCCGTTCACAACAATCGGACTGAAATTAAAAAAATGGTTCGTACCTAACATTTGGCGTATTTCAAGCTTTTATCTGCATTTTCACAATTTGTGTTCAATTGTTGCTGCATTTTACAATACAAAACTATTGCTTGCGATTATTTGGTCGTCAGTCGCATCGACAGCATCCCGCTTTTAGCTCGGATAACCGCGGCTTGATCGACAATATCTCCCGTGTATATCTGCCAGTATCGCGACGTGTTATCACGGTCCCTGATACCATGATCTCGATAAAATTGAAGGCTTTCGCTGGTTTATCTTACTTTTGTCGCGGATCGCAACAGTGACAAGACAGTGCGGTCAAAATGAACAGTAAGTTATGTTTTTTTTCTAAAGTGATTACCTATTGATAGATGGATCATGTGACGTAAGTACGAGTGGGTCATATATTTTAGATTTTAATTTGTTCGTAATATAATTACGTAAGGGTATTACTTAGTAGTACATATTTAAAATAACAGCAGTATTAATAAGGTAGTTTAGTGATCGAAAGAGTAAATAGCATATAGCAATTGATTGTAAAAGCCAGTAGATAAAAATATGAGGGGAAACCTTACAGCAGAAATGTTACGTAATTTTAAATCTGACCATATTCGGTAAGATTTTCAATTTTAAAATTTATTAAGTAAAACTCTTACCGACAGTCTTGTCAATTGAAGATATTGATGTGAAACAAGGTTTTGGTAACTCTATAACAAGCGTTAAAATAATAAGAAAGAAAGATGAATTTATTTGTCAGAATATAGTATAGGTATTAGTTTTCAATTTCTATGTTTCGGATCCTTTAAAAAATCCATGGTCCATGATCAAACAGTACCTAGTACGTACCTAAGTACGATAATGGTATGGGTAGTCAACCTTATCCTTGTAAATCTAATACCCAATAAAAGTGAATAATAATAAAATAATTACAATTATTTATTACAATTACACCCACAAATCTCATTTTATTAAAATTCTTTTGGATACTACTTAAATCTATTCTTATATTGTACCTATCTGTCAACAAGTGCCGTAATAACCGTCGTGTTGAGAACACACGCCTTTGATTCACCAGTAAAGACGAGGATGGGATTTTTATTACAATTGGTAAAATGATGCTCGTTATTAACTTAATATTTACAGTTACTGCGAACTGCTGGAAATATTCCCTGCATTCTAAAATTAGGTAGGTGTAGGTAGGCAGGTGATACATTATCAAGCGGTTCAATTGCAATATGCGTTATGCTGTCTAAATAATTAAAAAGAAAATATTATTAGCATTATTGCTTGGACTGCCTCATTAGTGGTCCTAAGCTAGAGCTACGGTAGATAGAGGTCTTGGGTTCAATTCCGAGGTCGAGCAAAGTATTATATGGTTTTTCTATAAAATCGTCAGTAGCAGCTCGGATTTTGGATATATGCCAGGTGAATGGCAATAGGCTTAACTTTTCGGCGAACTGTTTGTGTCTAACTCTTCGGGGAATACAGGCCTGATGGTATGAAATATTATTAGAAATTAGCAAATAAATATTTACTTAGTATAGATTTATTTTAGCTAGGAGAACAGTAGTACTTCACTAACTAGATTAAGAAAAGATGTATGCCTGTGCTTAAATTATTTCAACACGTAATCTGGTCCTACTTTACCAATAAATTATTACATTATTATTAAAATTTATCACTATTAGAATATAGGTAGGTACCTACATAAGTATATTCGCTTCATTTATGTCTTTGTTAGAAGGTTTAAAATTAAAACTTTAAAGAAACGGCCATTGTTTATTTTGCAGCAGCCATTTGGCTTTTTTGTTGCGCGGCGGCGCTGGCGAGCTGCTCCGGCCTCTCAATTAATTTGAGACAAAATCCGGAGACCCTGTGTGCTGGCCAGGAGAACTTCCTAAGGATCGCCAGTGTGGAGAGCTGCTTCCACTACTACCAATGCTACTCGGGCCGTTCCTACCTCATGCAATGCCCTCCCGAAACCTGGTTCAATGAGAATGAGCAGGTAAGATTATCATATCATCATCATCATCAACCCATTACGTTGTCCCACTGCTAGGCACGGGTCTCCTCTCAGAACGAGAGGGAATAGGCTATAGTCCGCCGCGCTAGCCTACTGCGTGTTGGCAGACTTCTCATGCCTTCAAGAAAATCTATCAGGCATGCAGGTTTCCTCACGATGTTTTTCCTTCACCGTTTAAGCGCGTGATAATTAATTATAAATACGACCATGACTTCGAAAAGTCAGAGGTGCGTTCCTTGGATTCGAACTCGAGACCTTTGACTTGGCAGTCCAATGGTCATATCACTAGGCTATCACTGCTCATATCATATCATCATAAATATCAGGAATTGATTTAGGTAATGATTGAAGGATGGACGCGAGGAAATCGGCGCGTCTGAGGGCAAATGTTGATTCAACCAATTTGCACCACGACAAAAATAAATCCCATTAGTTACTTAAGGATCTATGAACTACTTAATTCATCTTGAGTGTGACTGGTACAGTTCCTGGGTGCCATTCCCAGTCGAGCAATGTTAGATTTTAGCAGCTCGGAGTTTCGATTTGTCCCTAGTTATGACAAAGATCGCCTTTTATTACATGGGACCTTAACATACCCTTGTGGGATTATATGTACCTAATACACCTCTGCCTAAAGCTTCGGGGATACAGGCGTAAATCTAAATGTTAGTAACCCGTTAGGTGATATAAGTACTTAATATTTGAATTAAGCAAGTTGTACCCCTGGCTTCTTACTTACTTATCGTCTTAGATCAAAAGATAATTAGACTAACTATTGCCTGCGCCTTCACTTGCACCACTTAAGACTTTTTGAGAAAAACAATATCACATGTCTATATATCGTATGTATCATCTCAGGGTATAATATACCTGTTCAGCAGTTTAGACGTGAAACGGTAACAGAATGAGTTAATTTACGTGTGTAGGTATTATGGATTTTGAATGTTCGCATTTCATTGAAGACTTGTAAGTAGTATTATAAGACCATCGATTTTTTTTCCCTTACGGTAGCCGACATTGTTATAATTTTGTTCTCTCAGATTTGTCATAAGATTAGTGTTCTCAGAATTTTGAGAACCGTTATCTTTTATCTCTACAGAAGTTGACGGTTTATCTTTGAGTCATGTGTCGATGAATATTGATAAATAAAAAACCATGCAACATACTGATAGATAGAGAATGTTGATTTTATTTTTATGAATAAATAGAATATGCAGTAGTAAATAAGATTGATCGGAATAGTTTGTTCAGAACACTTTAACATAGGTACTGAATTATATTTTAAATATTCTAACCTAATAACGTATCTTTAATTTTATTTTTCAGATATGTGACTGGTCAAACCCACCGGAACGTTGTGTTTTCGTAGAACCTGAACCGGAACCCGAGCCCGAACCTGAGCCCGAACCGGAACCTGAGCCAGAACCCGAGCCAGAACCGGAACCAGAGCCAGAACCGGAACCTGAGCCAGAACCCGAGCCAGAACCGGAACCTGAGCCAGAACCCGAGTACGAACCACTTCCAGAACCCGAAGAAATCGTTGAAGGTTCTGGAGAAGAATGGCAGGAGGACGTTGTAAGGCGGTACCTGAAGGCCTTCAGAGGCATTAAACAGGAGGATATCGAAGCTGAAGATGAAGAGGAAATTGAAGAAGTGAAAAAGCTAAAACAGGAGGAAGTTAGCGCTGATGATGAATTCGATGGTGAATATTTAGAGGTTAACCGTAGGGCTCAGGAAGAAATTTTAGATGGAGAGGAAGAGGATTTACTCGAGAAAGCAAAGAGGCTGATTAGGCAAGAAGAGGAAGCTGAAGAAGTTGAAGATGACGTAGAATCAAAAAAGAAGCAGGAAGATCAAATTCCTGATGAAGAAAATTCAGACAATGAAGAAGTTAAGAAACGCCAAGAAGAATCTGAGGTAGAATCTGACGAAGAGGCAGAAGAGGTTAAGAAGAGGCAAGAGGAAGTTGAAGAAGATGAAGACGAAGAGGAAGTAAAGAAACGTCAGGAAGACGCTGAGGTAGAATCCACATCTGATGATGTGGTGGAAGAGGTTAAGAAAAGGCAAGAGGAAGACGCAGAAGATGAAGATGACGAGGAAGTGAAAAAACGTCAAGAAGAAACTGAGGTAGAATCTGACGATGAGGAAGAGGAGGTTAAGAAGAGGCAAGAAGAAGTCGAAGAAGATGAAGATGAGGTAGAAGAGGTTAAGAAGAGGCAAGAGGAAGACGCAGAAGATGAAGATGATGAGGAAGTGAAGAAACGTCAAGAAGAAACTGAGGTAGAATCTGACGATGAGGTAGAAGAACTTAAAAAGAGGCAAGAAGAAGTCGAAGAAGATGAAAATGATGAGGAAATAAAGAAACGTCAGGAAGAAGCCGAGCTAGAATCTGACGATGAGCTAGAAGAGGTGAAGAAGAGGCAAGAAGAAGATGCAGAAGATGAAGATGATGAGGAAGTAAAGAAACGTCAGGAAGAAGTCGACGAAGATGAACAAAATGAAGATGTGGAAGCTAAAAAACGTCAGGAAGATGTTGAGGAAGATTCAACGGATGAGGTTGAGGAATCTAAGAAAAAGCAGGAGGATGTGATTGATGAAGAGGATCCAGAGGATGATGAAGTTAAGAGACAAGAGGAGATCGATGATGAAGAAGAATCCGAAGCAGATGAAGTTAAAAAGCAAGAGGAGGTTGACATTGAACAAGAAGAATCCGATGACATTGAAGCCAAGAGGCAAGAAGAGCTTGAGGGTGAGGAAAACGAATCCGAGAATGAACTGAAACGCAAGAAACGCCAAGCGGAATTCGAAGATGAAGATGTATCCGAGGTTGAAGGAGAAGAAGAGGAGGGCGAAGAATCCAAGAGAAGCCAAGAGGAGATCGATGAATATCAAGCCGATGACGAAAACGAAGAAGAAAATGACGCAGACGACGTAGATCGTAAATCCCAAGAAGAAATAGATGAGGAGGTAGACGTGGATCTAGAATCTGAAGAAACCTTCAGGTCAAGAGCAAAGAAGTTCTTCAAAAGTGTGTTCAGAATTTAAAATAAGAGATTTCAGCAGCATTGCAAAATGCTGGCTTGAAGAACCTCGTGTGTAAACTTAGAATTAATTCGTTTTAATTTATGTAAGCTTAGCATCACTTTGTGCAATTTTGTAAATATTATGAACGTTATTAAATTATTTATTGACATTATTTTGTTTCATTTTCTCTTAAAACCACTACCTACTAAAACGCGAATAACATCAATAAATAAAAACATGTTTTTTTATTGTGTTTGGCTTGGATACAAATCCTTTAAGCCAAGTCTTCATTTTCTTCGTCTTTACAACAGTTGTACAGTTACTGTATGTTTTATATAATTATTTATAGGAATGTAGGTTGTTCGCATAGATAAGAGAAGCAAGGGCTGAAGTTTGATAGTGAGAATTCTATGAAGTAGTTGCTATATTGCTTATAAAAAAAAAAAACATCACAAAAACAACATTGTCAATCGACTCTCCTTAGACGCAAATTCACTTATTTTGGTTCTTAACGATTATAGCTTTTAGCATTCAGTTGTGAATAAGTTCATAGTTGATGTCGCAATTCTCACCGTCATGGCGTCATGATCCTAGAATGTATGTACAGTATGCGAAAATCCAAAAAAATAATTGAATTTGGCGGCAATTGAAACGACCCGCCTTAACTATAGTAGAAACATAGCAAAACATTTATAAAAACAACTTACCTAATTACGAGTGAGACGCTGCCTACCTCTTGGTAATACAGCCCAAAGCAGCACTAAAGTCCAATCCTCCGTTGAGTGTCACACAGCGTTTCGACATGCTTTTCATTAAAATTTCTCAGCACTTAAACTTATATCGTTCGAACGAGTTTGTTAATACACAACTCAGAAAACTAAGTTTCATAAACAAAATGTGATACCTACGGAATCTAGGACACAACACAATATAGGTAGGTAATTAGATTCACTAAAACATTAGTCTTTGCTGAACGACATGGATGAACTAAATAGACAATGACCGAACACTCACCGGCTGGCTACCGTCGACTACCCTCCATACATCGATGACAGTAAATTCCAAAAATACAAATAATTTGTGTCAAGTTTTATGTCTACCCGCACATTATTGGAATAATTTAAAAAAAATGTATTTGTACTTATATTATGTCAAGCCACAACATTTTTGCATACCTACCATATTAAATATACCAAGTAAACGGAAAAATTATTATTATCGTAACATAAAATATTCTCTCCATAATAATTCAATTATTTACTTTTTTTTGGTTTTTCGTTAATTTGGCGCCCAAGGTTGAACGTTTAGCCTTAGTATTTATTAAATATAAACATTTTAATTTGAATGTCTTTCCACTTCATAGTATTAGTATATATTTGGTTAGGGATTTTGTTTCCTGGAAAGTCGCAACTGGTTTTAACTAAAAAAAAACAAATCACAATCAATTTTAAGAATTTAATGTATATTTTATACAAAAATTATCACGAAATACAATAATTATTTAGGTATAAGTAACACAACCAAAGCAAAATATTAAAAATTGGATTTGAGATGTTCATGTCACCGTAGGCCTACGATACTGGCGGCCATAAATGCATTTAGGACATAAAATAAGTATATAATTGGTAATTAGTTAACTAAAGTATGACTGATTTGTTAGAGTTATTCTACTCATTGGCAGTAAATTCTTACAATACTGGCAATTCCTCCTCCGCGAACCAGTTAGTTGTCGCATTACGTTTCCACACTACAAGCAATAAGCTAGAATATAAAAAATAAACTTCTAAAATTGTACACAACATACCAACAGCTTCAAAAGTAAAATACAAAGAGTAGGGTAGTGAAGGAACGCATTCGGAGCACCGCTGGCATGAGGCGACTGTGCCTCGGACACAAGCCCTACTAATAATTTATTATAGTCCAATGTTCGTATTTTTAGCAACAAAAAGTCCGTTATAAATATCCTTATAGTCAAAGAGCGCGTGCGAGTACAGCATCAGCAGCTCGCCACGAAGCTAAGCCACACAGGAATACCGTGTGATTACATATTAAAACTTTATCATGGTCCACCTAACGCACAGTATAAAAAGATGCAATGAGTAGATAAGATATGTGATGTGTTAAAATATATATATAACAGTTGCCCTGTGTCTTGGAATTACTTACTAACAATAAGAACAGTCTGCCACGTAAAGTGCTGGTAATATTAGCACAGTTTTAACGCAAATGAACAATATCACAAGTTTCGATCAGCACGCAATTCCAAGCGGCACAGGATTATATAAGCCTACCTTAACGAGAATACAATAGTAGTAAAGTACTTGTGTAAATCTAGCAGTTTATAACAAATAATCATACTTTGACCAGACATTTGATAAAACGTTCCACGTCCGACACTGCCGGTTATTGCGTTGTTTGATAAAAAAATCGGTATTATCAAAACTACGCGCTGCCCGGTCGTATCGTACAGTCGAATCGTAAAATATCACCAGTATTCTTTAGCGTCCGCCTCATCCGCGCCGACATTACATCGAAAAAGTATCTAAAACTACAAAACATTACATGACAAAAATCATAATGATAATTGTAGTTAAAATATGAATAGAATGAGACAAATGGTAGTTCAGAAATAAATAATCAAATAAAACGACTATATACAAACATTTAAAGCAGTTGTCGGCGTGGATGCGGGCGGCGTGCCCCCTCCATCGTCAAACAATTCCGTCTTACAAATCCTTTAGTTTCCAACTATTTGCCTATTCGTCTACGGCGGTTACATGAAAATATCACGAGCGCGAATACATCGTTAGGTACATACATACATACCGTTAGTACAAACGTTTTACTATACAATATAAGCGTGCTCTTAACATTAATTGTATCAAATCCTTTGACGACATCGTTTAGTAAAAAAGTATGAAAGAGCTGCGGTTGTACAAAATGTGTATAATATGTGTAGCGAGCGACGCACTGGGGTCGCGGGGGTCTCAGGGGTCTCGGGGTCAGTGGGGGTCCCTAGGGTCGCTGGGGTCCAGGAGCCGCGTCAGAACAGACCCACATCCTTCTTCATGTTAGTCTGCTTCCACGCGGGGAGTACCGAGAATTCTTCTTTGGTCATGCCGAAAGCATCCTGTTACACAACACGGAATATTAATGAAGAATTAAGTTATTACCGAGTTCAAAACAGGTTATTTTTTCAAGTTATCAAAGTATTTTTTACATATACACAATTACACATTACACATCCTTCACCAAAAATCCAAAATCCGTGCATTTGAAGTACAGTGCATTAATAACATTTAAATATTCACAATAATAACAGTTTTTACATAAAATACTTGACAAACGATGAATATCCTTTGAAATTTAAGAGGATAGTATCCGCTTCGCGCCCCATACAAACGTAGTTTGGCTCTTGCTTGAATTTTAAACAATGAAAGTCATTGAAATTTTGCAGTAACAATCTTATCATTACAATACGTGTTTATGTAATATAAAATTTCATTTCAATATACGGTTAAAAAGTTACACGAGCTCAAAGATTGGCAATTTTCGTTGAAAAACGGCCCAACTTTATGCTAGTATTTCTCGACAATGTATCAATAGAGAAACATTCTGATTCGACAGAAACCCAGATAATATAGTGAATATTTTTTTACAAAATTTTTTTTTTACGTATTAACAATATTATAGGAGTAATCTCCAAAATTCGGAACGTGAGAAATACGCGTGAAAATGTTGCAAATGTATTGTTGTTTCACCATGCGTCGCGGGAGCTGCGGCGGGTCGGGAGGTGAGACAACGTCCTTGAAACAACCGTCTCGCGGTGCATGTGACCGACGTGATGAATCGAATGTCGTGAATCTTACTTATTCCGCCGGGTGCGACTTATCGAAAGAGATATTTAGATAGTTTGATGGACAACGAGAGCTTGCGCTCGAGAGAGGTTTTATTATTAAAATATATTATACGTACATAGACTGCCTCATTAGTCTAGTGGTCCTAAGTGCGACTGCTACGCTAGAGGTCCTGGGTTCGATCCCCAGGTCGAGCAAATTATTATTGGGTTTTTCTATGAAATTCCCATTAGCAGCTCGGGGTCTGGATTTGTGCCCGGTTAATGGCAATAGGCTCGCCCCCTATTACATGGGACCTAAACATACCGGCGAAATGTGGGTGTACATTAGTACACCTCTGCCCAACCCTTCGGGGAATACAGGCGTGATAGTATGTTATGTTATGTATACCTACATAGGTAAGTAAAGATAATATACCGGCCGTAACTTACTAGACTACCTAAGGTAAAAAAATGTGTAAGATAGGTAATTTTATTGTTTTACCCGTGATAATACTATTTTATACCTAGGTATATCTTATTATTAGGTATATTGTAGGTATATAATATATTGTAAATTAGAATTACTGTTGTTTACACACCACATAGGTACCTAACTACATGTACATACGTGGGTTGATTTTATGTTACTTAGGTACTTGTCTAGTAATAATAATAATTTATTTATTGTTGCGTCGCGCGTTGGTTTTGATTTAGAAGTTACAAGAAACAGTTTGAGCCTACATCTGTAAAAAAGTTTCTTAGATTGGCAGAGGTGAAAGCAATAATTTATTGTGGGTATATTATAGATAGCATGGCAAGAAAATAAATGTATGCATGAAAATAAATGGAGAAGTGGCTAAGTAATCGGGTGCGCTATGAGTAATGTAGTATCACTAGTGGGTTCGATTCCCACACGGAGCATATATTTTTTATGGCCTAAAGGTAGTTTTCCATGTTATCTTCTTTTGTTAAAAGAGTTTGGGTTTGGTAAACGCACTAAAGATCCAGAAAAATCCTAGTGTAAATAAAAAAAAAGAAGTGAAAAAAAAAGTGATTTTTAGGTACTTAAGTAAGTACCTACCTACGTAAAGTTTATTTAAGTCATAAGTTCTTATCCTAAGGTTTTTAGTAATATAAATGCCTAGCACAATTAGTTGTAGGTAATGTAAAGTTCACTCGTAAAAAAACATTTTAATAAAAGCAGAGCCAAGTCTCATTACTCGATTACTACATGTTGCTGGTGATTCATAATATTATATGTACATGTACGCACGGCTAGACATCAAGCTATACAAAACCAGTATAGGCTGCCCTTGAATTGTGCTTTAAACCTTTACAATGAGAGGTCAGTCTAAACTGGTTTTGTATAGCTTGATGTGTAGCCATGTGTACATAATTTTCAGTAAAGAGGAAATATTTCAAAGAGAATGTTGTGGCTGACTGCCAAAATATAAAAGAACGGTTTCAAAAAAAGACTTCCCGAAACGAGATCAAGAATTAGGGTAGGTATGATAAAATTGGATATTAGGATTATAGCAATCATCAAGTTATAAGTAAAATTATTTGTTAGCTATACATTTTATTATGATACCCCTGAGTCTCTTTCGGTTATATCGGGTTAACACAGTCATGTAACTAATTATACAAACATATTTTACACAAAAACTCGTATGCACACACACGCACGCGCACACACACACACATACTATTATTATTATTTTCTTTTCTATGTATATAGATAGTAAATAATTATTTTCTATTTTTTTTTATGTAAAATAATATGTGTGTAAAAAGTGTGAATAAAGGAAATAATAATTATTATAATTATGTGTTACGTATCCATTTGGATTTGGACTCTCAGCATAGCTTGTGAATGTGACGAGTCAGCCATGGGCTTACATCAAGTGAGTTGGTTCTTTTCTTCTGAAGAATGTGTTTGTGAAGTGGATATCAGGAATCGCTTTACTATGGAACATGTGTCTATGATAACTGATTTTTGTAGTGGAATGTATGTTTTGTGTAGGTCTAGTTCTTTTTATGATGTGTGTAGTGATTTAGGGATGAGTCCGGTAGATGATAATATTATCGGTATTATTTTAACTGTATTTTGTTGCATATCTGTCATATTTCATCTGCTAATGATATATGGTTTTGTATTATATCACTATCCCAGTATAATTTAGCTATGTTGTTATTTACATTTACATTTTTTGGCTTATATTTATAACATTGTCTTATTGTATCTATTAAATTATATTTTTTATCTATCTGTAGGTACATTTCTTTATTATGTCTATCTGTGTACTGTTTATTTGCTAAGAATGGACATCTTCTTGTCATATGATCTATAGTTTCTTGTTGGGAGTTACATAATCTACATCTATCTGACATTACATTCAAACAGCGTAACATAAATACTTAATATTACTTAGTAAGAAAAGGTTTGTAATAAAGTCTACAGACTTCGTTAATGTGGGTCTAGTTTTGACTTACAGCTCCCTTCATAAACCTTAATTTACTTAGAATTGCTCTGTAATTCGTTTGTACTTGGCTGTCATTACCCCTTTTTGATTATCAAAACGAGACAAATAAATTTTAACTTACTAACGGAAACGCAATGAATTCAAACACTTTTTTTTCCAACTGTAACTTCCATTGTTTTCGTAGAATCAAAAAAAATCGTGCATAGCGGTCCTTTTTAGTAGGTATTTTTTGAGTCGAGCATAGCGAAACTAGAGCATAGCGGTACTAACCGGTTAAAAATGCCAAATTTATAATAATAAATAATAGTTGATATGATCTATTATTATAAATAACAAATATTATTAGTATTATTAACGACTGCCTCGTTGGTCTAGTGGTCCCAATCGCGACTGCTACGCTAGAGGTCTTGGGTTCGATCCCCAGGTCGAGCAAAGTGTTATTGAGTTTTTCTATGAAATTCTCAGTAGCAGCTCGGAGTCTGGATTTGTGCCCGGTGAATGGCAATAGGCTCGCCCCCTATTACATGGGACCCAAACATACCGGCGAACTGTGGGTGTACATTAAGTACACCTCTGCCTAACCCTTCGGGGAATACAGGCGTGATGGTATGTTATTATTAACGAGTACTTAGTATTAGCATACTACTTGTTAATACTAATAATATTTGTTATTTATATAACTATAAGGTAGCCCTTATAGTTTCTGAAACTTCATAATGAATCAGTGAGTGAGTGATATTACGCTGTAATAAATAATGTTTCATTTTTGATTAAAAGGCTACTTTTTTTTCTAAAAAAAAAGCTTACTAGCAATGTGGGTTGCACATTGCTAGTATTCTTGTTAAACCCTCGTGCTAAGCTAAATGCTTGTATTACGAGTGGGTTCACGTCGGTAGTGAAATGGGTGGGTTTCGAACCGGCAACCACATGCTCGCAAGTTCGACGCCCTAGCCATTAGGCTACTATTAATCTAAACAATCTTGTTGGTGAAATGACTTTTTTGTAAGGTTTATAATGACTCATTCGTCATCTACTTATCAGCTTTTAATTTTTAAAGCATAGGTATTCAACATAAAAGAGAAAAGTATCTGGTGCTGCGAAATTTTACGGCGCATGCGGATTTGTTTGAGAAATACCACATAACTTCATATCTTAACATTACAGATATAGATTATATTATACGAGACTTGGCTCTGTTTACAAAAATATTTTTAATATGTTAAATTTACTGTTATGTGTACAATTGAGAGCTTACGAATAGGTCATGAAGTCTTCAAATATTGTAAGTGTCTTATCCGGACTCTCCCCTGATGGGAGCATCAAGCATCTGAAAATCTTAGAGATGCCGTTTTTTTATGATTTATGTCGTAAAAGCTTTATATGACTTTTAGTGCATTACCCTTTCTATTCATAGCTACTTTTATTATGAAATTCAATAAAAAAATACGGATTGCTCAGTCTAGAAGTGAATAGGTAGGTATTTATTTTTATTAAATGCAATTTCCAATCGTTACGCGTCATTCTATTTTACAAGTCAAAGAAAATAGGTATAATACAATAAAAAACCTTGAACGAGCGCTCAGTGCACATCACCATACGTACTTAAGTAAATACCAAAATTTTATTATGTAAGTACTTAGGTATTTTGTATTAAATGCAATTAGGAACTTAACTGCTGCTGATTGTGTCATCAATACGACGGTTTATCATAATTTTACAATGAAAATTCCAATTAGGTAGGTACTTATGTAGGGACTTACATGTCATATCCAGATTGTTTTATTCGAATAAGTTTAAATTTACAAGATAAGTACCTACATAGGATCAAAACAAAATATTTTGTACGAAGTAGGTATTTATTGAAAAGAAAAAACAAATTTTCGTACAACTTTTTGCTCTAATTTTGAAAAACCTTATTTATGGTAATACAATAGAAATAAATAGGTAGGTACCTACTAAGTTACTTTCTCATTAGGTAGGAAGGTAATTAAATAAAAAAATAAAAAATATATGGTATTTGTCATAATGAATCTTACAAAGAAATAATTGACCTAATAATAAATTTGAACGAACGAACAAGGTCCGAAAAAAAAACGCTTTCATAATTTCATTACTTTAGATTTGGACCCAACAACGAGAATAAGCGCGCGGGTGGTTGCGAGGGCGCGCGGGACAAGCGACGCCCGCTCGCATTGCAGGCGATAGGGACAACAACACAAAAACCAATACCTAAACTGCGTGCGCGCTGTCGAGGTACACTCCTCTTAAAGGCGAAATTAAAAGTTTCGCGCAAAGTAGAACAAGTTTAATTTTACTAATTGCTTTAGGGACTTAAAAAATACTAAATTAGTCGTTTACTGAAGTAGGCACAGTTGTGATGATATGACAATAGAATTTATAATTATGGAGCATTGACTCGACTTTTATTAATAGCACACCGAACAAAATAGAGCACTTCTCCGCAGCGGCCCAAACTGAGAACTGTAACTATGATTTTCAGTGCTATATTTGTGTTGTATTCCCTCGTCACTAGCACACGCGACGTACCAAAAAGTCGGGCGAAGACAGGTGCCTCTCTAGATGGTGGGGGTCGACGTGGTCGGGCAGCGGGCGGCGCTGCAGCGCGGCCAGCGGCAGCACCGCGTCGCAGCTGGTCAGCCGCGACAGCTCGCAGGCGCCCGACACCACGTCACCCGCCTTGTACCCGTGCTGCAATGTACACGTGCCTATAGTGCGCATATTGACAGTGGAGTGCGAATATAGCGAGTGAAGCAGTGTAATAGCGGCTTAGGAAGGATAGGGTGGTTGGTGTGTGGTATATTTAAAAGTAGCCGAGCGGCGAACTTCGTACCGCAATATTTCTTACGAGTTAAAAAATATTGTATTTTTTTATTTATTTATTCCTTATGCACCGTTGATACAATAGCGGTCTTAATGCCATTAGTCATTTGCTACCAGACAACCTTGGGGTGATTCAGTGATAAAAAATACAGAGATACATTTTCTTTTATATAAAACTTGTACAATACTTGTACCTGTACGAATACAAAAAAGTTCGAAACTTATGCACGTACGCACGCCAGCACATCAGGTTTTGCAAAACAGTCAAATTCTCCAAATGATCTTTAACCTTAAAATGTTATAGATTAAGTTCAAAATCGACTTAGAAAATTTGACATTTTGGGGGGACCTGGTGTGCTGGCGAGCGTATGGCGAGCGTATGGTAACCTATCGTCAGCGATTCAGCTCTATTTATATAGATAACAGATTTTCAGGTATATCGACTAATAAAAGTTTTGCTACTACTAGACTGCCTCGTTAGTCTAGTGGTCCCAAGCGCGACTGCTACGCTAGAGGTCCTGGGTTCGATTCCCAGGTCGAGCAAAGTGTTATTGGGTTTTTCTATGAAATTCCCAGTAGCTAGTAGTCGCTCGGAGTCTGGATTTGTGCCCGGTTAATGGCAATAGGCTCGCCCCCTATTACATGGGACCTAAACATACCGGCGAAATGTGGGTGTACATTAGTACACCTCTGCCTAACCCTTCGGGGAATACAGGCGTGATGGTATGTTATGTTATGTTATGTTAAAAGTTTTTGGTAGGAATTGACAGGGGACGATTTGTCCCTTTCCCGCAAATCTAGTGTTAGTATAATATATTGTATTGGGTTGGTGGGTTACGAGGGTTGGCAAGCCCCGTTAGTATGTTCCTTATGGTACATGCGTGTAAAGTGCAAATATTTATAGTGTGTGCGAGTGTAGTTAAGCAGAGAGGGAATAAGTGTAGGTGCGTTGCCTGATGCCTCTA